>CM037781.1:46431186-46467734 GCA_021229015.1 Solen grandis
ACTTGAGTCGATATGTTATCATATGATGAAAGATAAACACGTAACAGGATATAAACAATTATGAGGTTTGATATCAGTGTATGTCCATTCAAAAGACATACTTAAAACTCGTTCTATATATTCCCAAGGAACGAGGCAAAAGCGAAAGTAGCACACAGAACGTTTGTACGATATGGATGAGAATTACACATAACATATGAAGAATATACATTGAATCCCATACATAAAGCAAAATAAGCACTGAAAGAACAAAAACCTCTATAAACCGCACACCTCTGAAAACCGGACATTTTAGCTGGTCCGGGTACCGTGCGGTTTAGAGAGGTTCCACTGTACGTAGAATTACCATATTATTGATACCCTTACCTCATCCAGTGGGACTTGAACCCACAAACGCCGGACTACCAGACCTTTAAAATGAATGCAAGTTCAATGACTAATTTATCATGTGTGCAGATACTATGGCTGTGTGTAATATCATATTACAGTGTGCCCTTCAAAGGTAGTTTGATAACTAACATAGATAACAACATGTACATGTATGTACGTGTTGTCAATATAATGAGTCAAATAACATATATCACATTATTTTCTTAAAACATTTCGACCATTACATGAACAGCAGGAAAACAAAAAACAGAGTACATACCATAATTATGTGTGACAAGATGTTAAAATGATACAATATCTACAAATTGCACTTCGAAACAGACAAGAAAATGGCCGACTATACTTCCCCTTCCAGTCACGATTCCCCGATAAAACTACCGAGCATGTCCGATACCTGTACTTCCGTGCATGCAGTATAATAGAGTGTCAAGTTACAACTGGCTTTGCATAATTGATATTTTTTTTATATTTTTTTTCTCTCTGTCTCAAAAAAAAAGGATGAGGGGGTAAAAGTAATACATGTATTATTACATGTATTATGTATAATAGCTGGAAGGTTTTAGTGATTGTTGTTGATGATTCTTTTCATTACTTTTCCTCTTAATTTTTATTTATCCTGTTATGCCTCTTAAACATACCAAAAGTAAATCATTACTTCATAACCACCCTTGCTACTTCTTCCACAGGGGCCTCCGCGGCCGAGAGGGTAAAGTCGCTGACTTCAACACTCACTCAGCCCCTCACCGCGTGGGTTCGAATCCCGAATTCGGATTTTCATGTGAGGAAGCCTCCAGCTGGCTTGCGGTAGGTCGGTGGTTCTACCCGGTTGCCTCCGTGCATTGGGGGTCTTCCTCCATCTGTAATTAGCTGGACGACGCTATATGACTGAAATACCGTCGAAGCGACGGTAAACTCAATTAGTCAAGTCAAATCTGATACTACAGCAACTACTACTGCTACTGCAACAAAAATTTACTAGAATTAATAATTA
Source organism: Solen grandis (assembly GCA_021229015.1). Classification (NCBI taxonomy): domain Eukaryota; kingdom Metazoa; phylum Mollusca; class Bivalvia; order Adapedonta; family Solenidae; genus Solen; species Solen grandis. The sequence continues at coordinate 46,432,568 of CM037781.1, forward strand.
GTAATTAATACTACTAATGATTCTGCTGCTATTTCTACTACAAGTAGACGGTAAACTCAAATAGTCAAGTCAAGTCTTGTTGCTTAATCTCCAGGAGTAGTTCGCATAGGAAAAAAAAGAAATATATTTGTTCTTCAAGTTAACATATATATGTATTAACGAGTGCATATCTCCCCCCCCCCCCTCTCTCTCTCTATCTCTCTCTCTCTCTCTCTCTCTCTCTCTCTTATTTCTTTAAGAATACGACTGTTCATGTTTACATTTTAGCGAGACAAACAGGAAACAAAAGAAGGGCCGCCAAGTTACAAGAGCAATTTTACTTAACATTTTTTTTTTCAATTATGTTCAGTACAGTTCCTCAATATCGATAATATCTACCCTTCTCTTTAGCCCAATATCTCTTATCGAGACACACGTTCAGTAATGCAAGTGACTAGTCAATCGGGGTTGCTTTATAGATTATGAATTATTAGATTCATACCTATAGGAAAATGTTTGTCCTACCTAGCATAGTATTTCAAGGTTCTGTTAAATAGGCTTACCGCACGTTTCTCTGGGGGTATGTACGTACACTTCTCTACAGATTGAGAGTATTATTGGGTTTTATATCCTCTCTATGGTCGAGAAACAGAGAGAGAGAGAATACCGTTAATCGGATAACCGGGCAAAACAGCCTTAGTTACTTATATATGTGTTGGAACGCCATATATGTTAATCAATTTTTATTTGGATTAAGTGAATTACGTGCGGATTTTAAATATCGTGATTTAAAAGTACGGATGGTGGTGCAATAAATTAACTTGATTGAATTTCATATGAAAATGTAAGTATTTACTGCGATATTTTTTCTTTAAATGGAGATGATTTTATTGTAATTATAGGCCTGGCAGCGAGAATAGTTCGGATATTTTATTGAGCTTATATCATACCACAATGATTAGTTTAATCGATGCTATTTTGACACAGTTATAGTTAATGGCTAAAACGACCAACTCGTCGTTGTGTTTGAGTTTACCGTCACTAAGACATTATTTCAGTGATGTTGTGACGTCCACCTAGTTACAGCTGGAGGAAGGTCCTGGGTGTACATGGACATCAGACAAGACCACTGTCCTACCGCTGGTCAGCTGCAATACTTCCTCAAATAAATAGTTCGAAGGCCAGACCGGGACTTGAACTGATAACAGTGACTGGCTACGCTATTGTAAGTCAGTGACTGTAACCATGCGTCAACGGTGGCCCACGTTTACCAAATCCAAAGGAAATTTGTGAAAAAAAAAATACCATGATGCATTCCCGTTCTATTACAAAAGTGTGCCTAAAAAGGGCCAATTTCACATACCCCTTGCATATATTATTAACTATATCGGGAATAAGACCATAGGACATTATGAAAACATATTGGATACTGAAATACATTTTTATTTTAAATTGGTTTGTTGTTATATGCAGTCTGGATCGTTATCCACAAGAATCAAAATGCATGCATGTTTTTCAATGGAAAACAACAACAACAAAAACCTGATTACTATGTGAAAAACGGCTTTATTTTTTAATCCTTATGTTGAAAATAAGTCCGTTCAATGAAAACTTGATTCCTATTTCAGCAAACATTTTCTAAAAAGGATTCTAATTTCAGCGAGAGAGAGAGAGAGAGAGAGAGAGAGAGAAGCGTAAAGAATGCCATAATAATATGTTCAAAATCACCTCACAGCAACGACCACCTATAATGGCCACAGAGAGGGAACTCATTTAAGATCCACCTCAATATTACGACCATCTCAATATTACGATCATCCCACTCCTAGTTTTCATTGTCCATCACTCTTACTTATACTTTTATCGAACTTTAAAATGAGGTCTCGTACTGTTACACTATAGACCAGCTGCCATCGGTACGAAAAGCGGTCTTTTGGCCGAGATTTATCTGCATTTTTATCCCTTCCCCAGGAATATGTCTTTAAAGATTTATTTCATTTCCAATCGCGTGTCCGTTATTTAGAGGTATGGCTACACATACGTGGAATCAAACAAGCCGTAAGCACCCGGTAGAGGAGCGGGTAAAGCCGAACGGGGTGAACAGACCAGGTGTCTAAGAAACAGGGGGGAATGATGTTACTAAAAATCTAAAACTGGACGCTTTCTTATGGGAAAGGTGATCGCTGTAATTTAAGATTTAACTATTTATTTATATCAAATATTGAAGAAACTAAAAAAGAAACGTGTCTGTATAGTCTTTTCAGACACAGATTTTCCACTGGATATAAATGACAACATGGTTATTTTCTCCTTTAACCACGCCTTTTCGCGTGATGCCTCAATCCTCCCCCACCACCTTAAAGACACGTAAATATTTGTTTCCTTGGAGAAAGATACCGTAAAACAATTTTAAACTTCAGTATGCATGTATGCATGCAAATCACCTAACTGCAAGCAGGCCGGATGTCAACAGACCAAACAGATAAATCATATAACATCTGTGTTATGTTTACATTCGTTGCTAGGGCTCTACGCACGTAACATTTGACCCCAGCATGCAGACCAAGCCCACACGGTGAGATATTAAGCCTGTCATCAATCGATACTCTCAGTGTCGATAACGGCACATTTCCCTCTAGACACCGATATCAACCTGGGATAAGGAGACTTTAACCGCTTATTGTTTTACTCAACATGCAGGATGAAATAACATGAAGTGTGAAATAAATACATGTAGTTTATTACATTTATTTTCTATATTGACATGCAACTTAATTTCCTGCATTTTGCTGCGGTTTTACAAAACCTCTTAATTGCACATAGTCACCAAACTTATTTATTTATTTATTATTAATAATTTCTATTCCCTTAAAATATATTGTATATATCCTATATCAATTTTTTTTTTATCCTGTTATTTTGTGCACATTTAAACATCCGTCTGCATGCTATGACCGTTTGTCTTTCGATCCATATATTCTTATCATACCATCATAAAATATTCATTCAACCGTGATTTTCGCGAATAGACATAAAAGTTTATGTGTTTCTACATAACGTATATCCGACTCAGTCAGTGAATGGCCGATCAGAGGATATCGATTTTGTCATTTCGGTTTTCTCAATTACAGATTCAAACCTCGGTTTAATACTTACAGCACGCTTTATTGAATGATTTAAGGTGGCTATACATCAGCCGAGATGTTTACATTGGTGCAATCATTTAAACCTTTGGTGAAGTAAAGTTTATTTACAAACCCGAACTATAGAAAACCAAGCCCTATTAAGCGTTTTACAGTCAAATAAAATGACAACGTGTTGTGTACGCTGAAGTTCATTTAACATGAACTGTTGACTGATATTTATCTGAGGTGCATTGGCGGGCGCCTAACACTGCGCTAAGGTATACTTAAATTCTTAAATGAGATAGAAAACCCTTTTTTCTTTGTAATTTTGCTATGGTTTATATAACGTACTGTATTTAACTGTCTCAAATTTCAAGACTTCAGGTTACTAGAAAATATGAAATGTTTCAAGTGCGTTTGAATTGTGATTTTGAACATCGTTGCAAACACACGGTATATATTCCGTTATCACTTATATATATAGAAGCAAAGCGTATTAAGCAAACGTGGGATTTCCGACGATGGTTTTAGAATGAATTTATAAACTGTATGTCAGTTGCTCGCAGACGTTTTGGAATTAGCATCGTATCAGTTTGAATTAGCATTAAATATCAGTTTATCATGCCCCTTACGAAGAAGAAAGAGCATATTGTTTTGCAAATGTCGGTCGGTCTGTCCGTCGATCGATCCGTCGGTCCGTTCACCTTGTTTCCAATTGATAACTTGACCACTTGACACCCTTGGACCTATATTCCTTCACGTGCCGTTCCGACAGCATCGTCGGATACCCACGGCCGATTGATAGATCATCTATATGATGTCATGTAGAGGAACGGAATAAGTCTGCTAGGGGTATTCGACGATGTTCCGACAGCTGTTGTTTCCAATTATGACATACTTCAGCTCATCGTCAACCAATAATTTCCTACAACTTACCAATAACAGGAGCACTAACTCATAACAGCATTCATTCATTCATTCATTCATTCATTCATTCATTCATTCATTCATCAGTCGTTCATCCGTATCACAACACTAGCTCACTTCCACTGTAAGTCCTATTATACAATTCACTTAACTTGTTCACGCTCTACATTTAAACAAAACACCGGTAACATGATACAAGGAGTATCAAGTTACTACAATACACTTTCGTGACAATTTTAACAAAGTAATATCAATAGAAGTAACATAAAAAACTGATTTTCTTCTATCATGTTTCCTCTCCAGTGCAGGTTCATCCAGTAAATGGTAGTTGGGGTCGCTAACAGCTGTTAAATGATAAAAGATAGTAAAAAACGTCAAACTATGGTGGCATATTTCTGCCAGCCACTTATCCACTTAGCTATGTTGAAACTTTTCTGAAAAATTGTCACATATTCAGTTAGTATCTGGCAAGTAGCAAATTTTCAAGTTATCTACTTAGGTATCTTAACAGGACTAAACTGTCTGTTATGGCCCACTACTGCCAATCACATACTCACTTATTTTTACTGGATATCATGCCGTTTTCCAGATAATTATGTGAAAAAATGCTTGTTATCGACATAATTTAACTGACTAACTTGAAAAAAGACGAGATATCCAGTTATCTTAAGTGAATATATGGCTGGCAGTAGTGGGCACTAACAGACAGTTTTGTTCTGTTAAGATACCTAAGAGGATAACACGAAAGTTTTCTACTTGCCAGATACTAACTGACTGTGTGACAATTTTTCAGAAAAGTTTCAACATAGCTAAGTGGATAAGTGGCTGGCAGAAATATGCCACCATATCAAACCCCAATGTTATCACTTATACTTATATATCAGGATATTACTATCACTAATCGTGTTATTTACGCATCACAGGACTCCGGGGCTTAAATCTAGGCGTCTCCTAAGTCTACATTTTAGACCCAGAATCAAATTTTCAATATGATGTTTATTCTAAAATCTACATGTATTTCAGTGTTTGTATCATCTTTCTTCATATGCAAAGATATTAATCACCAAAAATCATGGTGTCTTTATAAATTCGTTCATTATTAAAGAAATAAATTGAACTTCAGAATCCATAGCCCGAGTTTTAAGTATAAACCCGGACTCGGAGCCTTGTTATGACTACCATTATACTTCACCATCCTGATTATTTGGTCCAAAGACCGTTTCTCGGGATCAATATACAAACAAAAAGTGCGAAACAATAAATAACGTTATTAGAGATTCACGTAAGCTGATTTGTTGTTATTAATATACTTGGACTGCATTCAGTCATGATATATTGGCCATGCTTATTGTAAAATGTATGATAAAATATGTATGTATGCATAAATATTGTATAAATGTGATTGTAAAGGTTATGGGCTATCTGTCTAAGTTTAAGTTCTGTTTTGTTTATTGGCAGATGATCTGTAAAGGAGTTTTATTGCAATGGTTTGTTTGGAAAAAAATTCTCAGGTTTCGGTATTTTTAATCATGTCATCAAGTCAGGCTATACTAATTTGCTCACATAAGAAGTTTTTACTGAACCACGGGTTCCATATGACTTTAGCAAATATTTGTTCACATATTAAAAATCTGACCCCATTAAAAGTGTATTAACATGAGTAAAAATTAAATAGTGGTATGCTATGGTAATAAAGCTGCTCTCATTTTGGGTCTTTACATGTACATACTTTTGTGACGTTCCAGTACTTGAAAGAGTCTATCTAATTATATTATTTCTATTTGTACATGTAATTATCTTTTAATTTCATATACCCCTTCCACATTTTATATACCACAGGCACGAAGTACGTTGCTATGTTAATGACCTGGCATAAAAGGATTAAAACAACATATTTTGAAAAAAATCCTAACTGTATAAATACAAGGTGTCCAACTGTGTGCATGTACAGAGATTTTTTTTTTTTTTTTTTTTTTTTTTTTTTTTTTTGCATTAGGGCAGATTTGTTGATTTTGTGGAGTGCAAAGAGAAGTAATGTGTATGTTAATACGCAAAAGATTAAACAATTTGAAAAAACTAATATATCAGGTGTCAACTGTGTTTATATATTTTTTTTGCATTAAGGGTGATTTGTTGATTTTTATGGGCAGTCATTAAAAGCAATTGTGTCTGTTCCTGTTGCGAACTACACTTACAATCGCTTTATGAAGCTGTCTCAATGTCATAAACAACGATGTCTCTACGTTTCTACGTACATTCATAGTTTGGGGCACCGGTTGCATACGTTTTGGCATACTGCATGCACGCCTGGTACAGTTGGTATTCGGATCTTCGAAATCGATTTTGTTTTTGCCAGAAAGATGTAATTTTACCTACATGTGCTATTATATAGTTATCAGAGCTTATATTCAATAAACATTCTATCATTAGCAGGAAATCAGCACGAACGATAATCCGTGTGTACTCGTATAACAAACTCCGGTAATGTATAAATCGAGACTGTGACGTCACTGACATATTGAAATCCGGCCCAAATTTGAGTTACCACTTGACCATGGCGTAAACAAAGTTACCTGTGATTTAGCCGAAACTAAGCTATTTTTAACACGCTGTGATCTGTGTGAGCATCTCCTGCGTTGGAGATGTATGAAAACATTGCCGGATCCCTTAGATATGGCGCTGCCTCACTGCAATATATACTCATTGACAGTTTGGTATAATTTTCCCGACACTGGGCAACCAGTCCAACAACACCTTATCCACTGAGTACAAAACATGGGAAAATACCCGTGTTATATAAATCAACCCACGGGCTCTGGCCAAAAAACTTTCTTTCTTCAGCCATGAAGTATTAATCGTTTAAATTTTGAAAAATAAGAAGTTCTACAAAAGAAAAGCACTTGCATGGTTGTTGACAGAATGCTATGACCGCATTACCGCGCTATGGACACAAACGATTCCCCCCCATTAACAAAATTGAACAGAGTCGCTGATTCACTTCGTTTAAATTGCTCACCTCTGTGGGGGTCGAGGCACGACAGTGGCTCAAAAGACGTATGAGGAAGCATTCTATCTGGCTTGTGGTAGGGTGGCGCTGAGATGCTACTAGTGAGCTTCAGTACACGTTGAATGTTTGGGGAGGCTGTAGGGAGTGTCGCTCTCCACAAGTCCTGCAAAAGAGCTGGACGTTGCAATGACAGCACAACATATCATACACTTGTTCTTTTTTTTTCTCTTTTTTTCCATTAAAACAGCAATGTGTACATATATAGGCACATGCTATGTTAATATTGCAATGTGCAAGACAATTTAAAATATGCAAGCATAACACATCAATGATATAATATGTTTCTATTCCCATGTTCGTTTCAATAGATAAATTTATGAAAATGTGTTAATATTGAAATGCCTTCGTAGCGACTGTGCACTCCCAACGGCTGGACCGACCGTCCTCGATGTATTTTCAAATAAATTACAGCATGTACTGTAACGTCTCCATTGAAAGTTCTGAGTTTGCATACACTCATCTGTAGAACATGTCAAAATTACAAAGTAAACGTGTTTTCAAAGAATAGATGATACGCAAGTGACCACAGTTTTATTGTAATGTATCAAGGTATTACACTTTATCAATATGTGCGTATTTTTTTCTCAAGAAACGTCTGATATACAATGGTATGCTAGTTAGGTCAGTGTGTTTATTTGACAACTAAAGTACGCCTACACATATAAGAACTCGAATAAGATAAGTAGACAAAATCGACTTTACGTCGAAAAAAATCAAAGATAGAAAACTAGCTTATATCTTAAAAAAAGAATATAAAATGTGTTATAAGTATTGGGCCTATTTAATTAATACATAGTTCTACTCGACTTCAAAATTGCTCAAATAAAACTTTATCGACTTGTTGGGAAGGTTAATCTGTAATGTCATTAGAGAGGTACATATTTCATCAACGTATGTCAATGGAAATTGTAATGATATAGAAATTTTGAAATAAAAAATGTTATGAAACATTAGCATAATCAATGTTTCGATTTAAATAGGTACTAGTGTTTTTCAAATTCAAAAGGTATAATTGATTGCTCTCTCGTAGTGTCGTATATACACGTAAATTATGGAAATGTGAAGAAATAAATAAGGATTGAATATAATGTATTTACATTTTGCTATCATTCATAAAATTAAGAGTGTAGAAAAAGAGTCTGTCCATTCATCCACTCATCCATCCTTTATCAACTTCATCATCATCATCATCAACAGCAACAACAACACAAAACATCAACATCATCATCATCAACACAAACATCATCAGTCAAATCAACACAAACAACATCACATACTCAATTGCATCATCATCCATCATCATCAATCATTAGTCATTGTTGGATTGTAAACACAACAGAATTGAACACGGAAAAAACGTGTAAAATTTGGGGGCTCTTCAAATATTTAAAAACAAATAAATTTTTTCTATTATCAATGGACCCAAAAATAGGACTTCTTCAATTTTTAGAGGATTTGTTAGAAGAATTAGTAAATATTCCAAAACAAAAGAGTGTTACATCGGCTCAGACATACTCGCGTGGAATCAATATTGGCATTAAGGAATCAAGCCCATTAGACAAACAATGTACACGTATATTTATTGATGTGTTAACTTCAGAGAGAGAGAGAGAGAGAGAGAGAGAGAGGGACTAAATCTAGTTATTTTGGAATTGTCTACATGAGATGGAAATAGAACATTTTTTTTCATCTCTTTGGAATTTTCTAAAATAACACAAAATTAGGACAATATATTACAAAAAAAGGTTTATTTATACAATAAAGCGTTGGAAACATATATTTGTAGAAATATGTTTCTCTTTAAGTGAGGTCTTTAGATGAATTAACAATTGAACTTTAATTCTATTAAGAATCTATTCAAAAATAAATTTTTAATTCCATTTTTCTTAATATAAAGTTTGAATTACCAAAATATCATAAAATAATAATAGAAATTAGTGCACTTCTGTCTTCTTTCAGAGAAGAAAGTAACTTATAAATGCAGTATCAAATTTGACTTAAGACAATGTTGATGATATTGAATTCTTTGTATTCAGTCTTATATCCAATTTAAAGATATCCCAAAGTATTCATGAGTTTATGTATATTTCATTCTTAATGTTGCATTTATATAGACCAAAATTTAGCAAGATACTGGCAATTAATTAAACAAATGGTCATAATCTTCTCTTGTTGACAGTGATTACAAAGAGGGCTTACAGAGATATTCCAGCAGAATAAAATTTAAATTTGATGCCATGATGTATGGATCACTTGTATTTAAATTGTTTGACTTTAATTATTATCTTTATCACCCAATGCAAAATACAAAAAACATGATCTCCAATTTATCGATTTATTAAAACGATTTTCCCAGTGTTTATGTATGAATGGCTTTTGAAAAGTCGATTTACGATATATTTGGTAAATTTCTTTATTTGTGAGTTTCTTTAAAAAGTTTAACGCTCTGTGCAGTAAATCTCTAAATTTATTCGTTTTATAACTTTTGTGTAATTAGATGTATTTGATTTAAGAAGAGTTTTCCATTCTTTCAAATAAACATACAACGTAAACAATTTTGTTTGATACTACATTCAGTCACATTACTTGATACCACGTAAAACTTTCCTGGAACTTTCTCTTATAATTGTATGGTCGGGCCGAGGATCGAACTCACAACCTTTTTATTACGGAGAGGACCCACTAACCACTCATAATGTAAATAGTAAAGACAGTAGAGGTAGTAGAAGGAGAAGAGAGATATGATGGATGATGATGGATGGGATGGATGGATGGATGGGCAACTATATTTACATGTATACATGTACTTACAAGTACATTTGTCTTTCAGACACAATGGGAGCTGAGGGCCGCATAAGAAATCTGAATCATCCAGGTAAATTATTCATGTGATTTAAATATACGATAGATACTTAAATATTCCTCTATTTTGTTTTCACATCGTTTCGAAAATATTTATTAAGAATGTAATAAATGTCATAATATTGTTAAAAGGAAGCAGGTTTTAACATAACAAAGGTATGATATAAAAATAAGTACGAATAGTTATGTCAACTTGTAAGGGTAAGCTTTAGTCCGTGTAGTTAAGTAAGCCTAAATATCGATAAATCCCCCAGCAAATATTTAAATTGTTTTAATTTGTTTGAGACATTGTCTGGAAATATGAATAAAATTCAATTTCAGTTATCCCGTGGTAAACAGTACACTCAAATAGACTTAAAAGTGAAGAATATACTGACTCAATGATTAAATTTCAGAGAGGAAGAAAAGACAAAAAAACTGAAAATTTGAAAACAAAAAAGGAAGAGCTATGTCGTTAATTTAACGAACAATATTATTTAGTTGGTATAAAATGAATCATTTACATTTATTACATAAACATGTGCTGATATTTTGTAGAATTTAATTAGCATAGCACTAGCATTATCCTTCTCTTCACAATGAATTGTTTGTGTTGTAAACATGTAATGTCAGTAGATCATTACGGTCGTAAGGAAATATTCAGTGTTCTTTAAGTGGTTTTTTTTTTTTTTTTTTTTTTTTTTTTTGTTGTTGTTGTTGTTTTATTATTTATTAATTTATTTATTTCATGCTCTTTCTATTTATTGCAGTCAATTGAAAATTTTCGAGTATTTTCATATCGATTTACCCAGCCAAGCATTCCTCTTGACAGATGATCGATAGAAAATTATCCCCCCCCCCCCTCGTTAATTTTGGCTAAGACTTGTTTTCCTGACAAAAAAAAAAAAAAAAAAAAAAAAAAAAAAAAACGGGTGGGTCACATTGCTCGGGGCAACGCTGTTTTCGAGCACAACTTAAGAAAAAAGGAAGCAAGTGCTCGCTTCCCACGTGACACATTCCGCAACATAACGTTTTTACGGGTTCCGGTATCGAATTTGAAAGTTCAGCCTATGAATAAGCGCATGCGGAAAAGTAAATTGATAAGTCATGGACGGGTGCATAAAAATAAAGTTCTAGTGATGCGTTTTGTTTTTCTAAATATTGGTCCAAAAACCGTTCGTAACGCTATTATTTTGAGGGTAAACCACCTATTTATTTTACATTCACGGAGTGCATTGATAAACCATGAGTCTGAGGATGGGTATTGAAAAGACTACAAATATAAAAAAAATTTCCCAAATTCATAGTCTTTTGCCATCTTTTAAACCGAACTGCTTTCAATAATTTTCAAAATCAAGAATCTTGATTTCTTCGGTTTTAAATTGATGTTTTTCCCATTTTTTTGCATGCCCGTTTGTTTTTCGTTTTTGAAATTTTGTTACACACATTTGCATAAAATCTTCATTAAATGAGAGAGAGAAAAAAAAAAACGAAACAAAAAATTTCGAAAAATCGGTAAGATTTCATTGAAAATATGAAATAACAGAACATTGTATCAGGAGAAATTCTAAAAAAAAAGGTTCTGATTGTATTCATAAGTCCCAAATGCAATTAAGGTAAAATTTTTTGAAATTTAAGAGCCGTGTCGCACTTGACTTCCCTATCCCCAGTCTTTTGACTTTTTTAAGGCAGGGGGTTTTATTATCTGTAAATTGTAAACTCGTCGTATATTTAATATAATGAGACCTGGGGAATTAAATAAATCGCAACATCTCGACACACAATGTTCAGGGGAATCCGAATATGGTTGAAAAACTGGATTGACTATATGTGTAATTCCCAGTATTCTTACTTATAGACATTAATTATAAGTAAACCTCATTTCACAAAGGGACTTGTTTTACCGGTCTATATATTTATTTCTTAGTATAATAGAAAGCAAGTACCAAATGTTATATGTTCGTTTAATTTTTAAAACCTTACCCGATAATTAAAAAATTTTGGGCCCTTTTTTTCCTTCATCTAGGCCTAAACTCCAGCATTAAACTTTTTTTTTTGCTTCTTAATTTGTTTATAAATTTGATATATTTTTTTTTGCATTTAAAAACCTTCTAAGACAAGCAGAAAACAACGAGTCAATGTACATATTTATATAAATTGAATGAGCCCCTTGCTGCTTTAATGCTGTCTGATAATTATTTTTTTTTTAAATTTTGTACATGCGCTTTAAACCCGTATACTAACCTCGTCTTTCAATAAATTCCAGATCAATGAAAGAGCTTTTTTAACATTTCTCTACTTGAACTTTTTATAATTTTTATTTTAATCGATCAATGCGTTTTCAGGAAATGACCAAGTTTAACAATAACACATTTATAAACTAAGTATCTTATTTATTTATTTTTTATTTATTTTTTTATTTTTTTTATTTATTTTTTTTTGTATATATGTAAACATTTTTAGAGTTGGCTTTGTAAAGCTGCATTTAAAAAAGCTGCCCTTTTAAAAAGGGGGAAGCAATTTGATTGATATCCCATGTGGATAAATTCCTTTTTAAAACAAAGAAACAATTGAAAACAACAACACCCTGTCTGTATCAAAATAATGTTATATTAATCAATCCCGGGTGCGGTCACTCCCTGACAGTTTTTTTCGGAGTGCGTCCTTTTTTTTTTTAAATTACGATTATTTTTCGGTAAAATTGAACTATCATACGGGGTTACATTGAACTTGTAAAAAACATTATAAACCCAAATTTTTAACAAAATCAGATCATAATTTGTATATTTAACGTTTAAAAAAATTGAAAACCCTAAATATGAAATAATATGGGTTTTAAAAGAAATAAATCATCCCAATGAGTTCATTTCTTTTTACAAAGTGATAAATTACGTCGCAAAATTTAAAACCCGGGGGGTTGTACAACAAGTTTGGGTTTCCGACATTATAGATGAAAGATTAAATTGGGTGCCCAATAATTATTAAATATTGTATTAAGTTTTTCTTTGTCGTAAAAATTAATAAAAAAATTAATAAAATTTTTCATGTAACTTTCAAAGTTTTTTTAATAAAGAAAACTTTTAAAAATGATTTTTGGGACTGATGTCTTAAAATGACTTTTAATATGTTTGTCGATAAATGATAGGGGGATATAGTGTTTACAGGAGATGATTTTATTCAAAATAATTTTTTCCGTCTTCATTTTGTTCTTTATTTACAACGTATTTTTCATCCTTTTTCATTCTTTCATCTTTCGTTCGTTCGTTCGTTATTCATACACTCATCAATTTTATTTTTTTGGGAATTTTAATAAGGATATCCCTCCAAGAACAACGTTAAGCGATGTTTATGTTGAAAAATAAAGCGGGGACCAAAATAATTGAGAAAAGAAAAAAAAAACGAAAAAAAGGCACAAAAAACTCCCTTCCCTTTATTTTTTAAATTTCAGATCTGCTTTTCCACCCTCAACTACATCATCAGCATTTTGTGCCCAGGGGTGAAAGGGAGACAAGACGGGTTTCAAGGGGAAATGAGAAACCCCACTTAAAAAAAGCCTTTAATAAACTTTGGACGCGTGGACGAGCACTGGAACAAAGGGAAACTTATGGTTTTTATATGCTTATTAAGACACTTTCATATTTTCGAAAACGCATCGAATAAAACTGATTTTGACGTACCAAATATAGGACGTCCAGGGGTAGCAAAAGGGTTTAATGTACAGACCAACCTGCTAACGGGGGCAAGTGACGTTAACGTAGATAAGACTGTATTTTCCCTAATAAAAGACGTCAATAAAATTCTGAAAAATCATTGTTTTAAATGAATGACATTTTTATCTCATACTGCTTAAAAAATTTTGAATAATTTAAAAACCCTTGTTTTCTAACCGTTTAAACGTTTTCAGATATTAATACAGTTCTAACATATTTTCCCCAAAAATTTCCCTGAGTCACGTGGCCGTTTGTTTTTGGGTTTACCCAAAAAGGGATTCAATTAATTTTTGCGTCATTAATGATTTGCACAAATATATAAACATCAAACTGCTTCCATTATTGCAATTCTGTGTTTTAAAAATTTCGTTCATTTTTACCGTGAATAATTGTTTGTAGCAGCTTTCCCATAATCGCTTACACACGTTATAACGTGAAGGATAACTTGCATGTAACATAAAAAAATTCCGCACGCAAGCGCATCCGCGGAAAGACATAATTGCCCATGCACGTTTTAATGCACACGTTACGTGATCTGTGTTTTGCTGCGTAACCAGAGAACTAGTACATAAGGCCATATATGCTTTGCTTTTTGTTTTTATTCATTTTTTTTTTTTTATGATTTGATTGCCTTTTTTTTTTAAATAAAAAATAAGTTTTATAGCTACATGATATGTCACTCCCCTTGAAAGCAACGTTGAAATAACATAACTTATACTTTAAATGATATAAAAAAAGAATAAACGGTGGACTGAAGGTGCAGTCATACAAAGGAGACAGATGATAAAACTCTCTCACATTGATCAAAAGGCAAATAATGCCTATCCGGACTCCAAGCAACTGTGAATCCTTTTGTAACATGCGATAATAGTTCATAAGAGACCCCGAATTTGTTTGTTTTTCAATATTCTCATTGCAAATTATTTGAATGTTTGTTTAATCGAGTTGTGTATATTTTAAATTGGTTGGTCTTTTCTTATGAGTAAGTCAGATTAGAAAAGTCTCGGACACACATATGCACTTGATGTTTGTCCTCTAACATCCATCTTAATGGCAATAAAAATAAAATAATGATATACGGCGTGTAAAATAAATAAATAAATAAATAAAAGGATACTAATGAATTAATATAAATACAGATAATACAATGATTAAAATGAACACACACACATACGAACTTTAAATCAAAATCAGGGTAAATAGCGTCAAAAACCAGTTTAACCTTTTCCCTCCATAGAGGACACCATAAAAGGACCTATGCGAACAGCATAAACACCAGATCAGCCTGCGAGTAACTCGCAGGCTGAATCAGGTTTTTATGCCTGTTCGGCTGCTCCTCAGTGGTCTGAGAAATGAGGACATTAATAATTTAAATTGGTAAGGTTAACTGTGTTTTCTGCAGATCAGGCTTATGGATACCTATTGAGGGCGTCAAATGAGTCTATATGAGGGAAAGGTTAATATTCAAATATAATTATATGTACATACTAAGTTATGAAGACAACTCTAAGAAGACAGAGACCAACAATCTACACGAATGACATTAAAACATCACTCATTATCAAATCGTTTGGGTTTCTGCAGATTTCGGATATCTCCGTAATTCTAAAAAGGGTGAACTGGAGCTTTTCATTGGCGTACGAAGTTAACCGATGTTTTCTGAGTAGATTAAGTTAGACAATGTAGATTTTTGTCATGGCTGATTATTAAAAGTACTAAGTATTGCATTACTCGTTCCAAACGTTTTTACTATAGTAAGTATAATTCATACCATTTATATTATACATTAAATATATCATATGACCCCTTTTATCCCAGCGCCAATATGTTTAAACAGCTACTAAACAATTCCGAAAATTAACAACCCAATTCTTGACTTAAATATAAGCATTCACAGACTCAAAATTCAATGTATTAATACATTTTAACCTAATTTAGCAACCTTCGGGGCGTTCAGCGACCAACTTTCCTTTTTCCGTTGACTCTCCGTTTTAAGACAGGTTCAACAGAATTTCGTGTCCCTCCGTGGCCGAGTCAGGTAAATACACTTCAAAACCAATAAACCACTCACACGGCCCCATCACCCGTCGTGTATTTGATCCCGCAGGTGACATTCCGGATTTTCATATTAGGAAGCCATCCAGCAGGCTTGCCGGTAGGGTCGTGATTCACCCGATCTCTTCAGCGCATCCGGGGTTTTTACACTCCACCTGCAATTATATGAGCGTCGCAATATAAACAGAAATGTTGTCGCAGCGACGTAAACTCAAAAAATCAATGCAAATCAATCTACTGCACATTTTAATCCCGCGATCAGTGGAGACGATGAACAGAGCGGTCTTGACAATGCCCAGAAAGAAGCTGTCTACGTCGAATCAAGACCTGGTTGTTATAACCGAGGTTTGTACACTCCACAATAAATGTAAATGATCCTTTTATTCGTCGCTAATGAAATATCATAACAGAGGAAAACGCTATTTCCATAAGAATAACATATAAGCAAAACCTTATAAAATGCTCATAATTAAAATGAGTATGAATTATAGGGGAATTACGATATATTCTTTTTTTTTTATTTATTTATTTATTTATATTTATTTATTTTATTTATTTATTTATTTTATGTTTCGATATCACAGATCATGGCCAATCCCAGCAACAAATCTTAACGCTAAGAAAACTTAAAATACTAAGGGCGAATTTCTTTAGTCTTGTTTCTCTAATAAAAATACCCAAAGATTTAATTTCTAAACAATTTTCAATAGTTATTTTATGTAATAATTTCATTCAAGCTTGTTATGTTACTTGAATATATGGTTGAATGAGTGAATCTACCAATTTAAGAAATTTAAGTATTACTTAGTCGCCTAATATTGTTGGTGGATTCGAGCCAAGTATTACTTGGAAAAAAAAAAAAAAAAAAAAAAAAAAAACGCTCTCAAAAAAAAAACAGAGACTAATTAAGTAATTAAAAACAACGTCCAACACTTAAGTTATACAAGCCACAATCCGAACATGTATATAAGTACCCACGTTAAAGTATTGTCTATCAATCTCCGCTGGCTAAATGTCAACATTCCCTGTGAAAATTATTAATAAACCTTGTCTTAGCTAAGGTTTGAACATAAACCTGCATATCAGGAGTCCAGTGGGACCACGTCACTGCGTATATTAAGGATAAAAGTCCCTGTGATTTCCGCCCCCCCTGTCTGGACACTTAAACCTCTACCAAGAAACCAAGGTACCCTAATGAAACATTAGGAAACCTTGGTTATTCTCCATGAAAGGCCATGAGGTCGAAATGTAGCAAAACCATTACAAAGGAACATTTACCATAAGAATATTCTTGTGAACCGAACCCCTAATTTTCCATATCAATTTGAAAAAAAAATATTTACACTTTTATATTCAGCTAATCTGCAATCTTAAACCTGGTCATTTCCGGCTCTGTAGCGTGTCCTCAGATGACTCCGTCAGTATTAATGGCGTCATGGAGGAGCTGTTCGAGATGCTGAACTGTAACAGACTGCTTACGTCAACAACGAGAACGGTAATATATTGACAGGACGAGAAAGAGAAAAGGTGAGGAGATACGGATTGTACACTTGGGCTTTAACAACTGTTGTTTGCTTTTATTAATTTTTATGTTGTTGATGTTGTTTTGTTGCGTCATTGAAGAAAGAAATTAACTAGCCGGACTGATCACGACCAGAATTTTCTATGCCAAATATGAAGGAAAAAAAAGAAAGATCTAATACAAGCATCGTTCAATAACTTTTATCTCCATGTATGTTTATACAATGATTAGACAAGACTTTAAAGGATTGTTTCGTAAGATGACACATGACACACCCTGATTTTTGATGGCCCTAACCTACTTCAGGTACCTTACGCACTACATGCCCCAGTATCCTGAAGTATGGAGCGCCTACAGCACGTTTGCCGCCGACTACGCCAATACGTTTGTGCAGAAATAGTAACACGCAGTATATCCTAATAAATTCCAAACTTATGACCATATTTTCATGATAAATGGAAACTCAGAGCTGTTCCGTGGCCTAAACCCCCACTGCCCTACTTTTAGACAGATTCAACGTTTGGATATCCATTTCAATAATATGGTTAATTCAAGCCCATCCAACCAAGGAAATTTTCAATAAAGTGTTTTTGAAAAGTCTGCAGTCAATGGAAAGTTTAAAGCCCAGAACAGTCCTAATGTTAATTTATTACCTTTTGACCTCCATGTATGACGTTGAACTCAATAACTGAATCCTACCGAACACGGCCGATCTAAATAAAGAGCAACGTTTACGCAAAGTATCTTGAAAATCCACCAAACCTTTGTGAATTTTTTTTACCTCTGACCTCTGAGTTTTGAACCTTGACCTTTGAGCTAGCCAATTTGATTCTAGATCGCGACACCATATCTTCATATCTCCATATCTTCATAAGGAAAACATTTTTGCCAAAATATTTTGAAAATCCACTGTTCTTTTGGTCCAGTTAGAGCCCAACCGAGCACATTTTCATTTATTTTTTACCGTTGTTTTCCCAAGTATGATCTTGACTTTTGAGCAAGCAATTTTGGTTCTTTTGCGCGCGACACTCAATATTATAAGTGAAACATTTATGCCAAGTAATTTGAATATCAACTGAATCTTTGTCAAGTAAGTACTTATAGCTCGGACAAGCACGTTATCATTTATTTTTTTACCTTTGTTCTCCAAGTATGACCATGACTTTTAATCTAACAACTAGTTTCTTGTGCGCGACATTTCTTCTAAATAAGGCAAAAAATTTGATGCCAAAACAATTTGAAAAATTCATTGATCCCCTTCTGGCAAATTTTGGACTGTCAGACCTACCGACCGAACTAAACGAGAATTCCATCCTTGATTCATTTCTTATATGAAGGTTATTGGTCGCCATTTCGAACACGTGTTCCTTCCTCCTCCTTCCCCTCCTCCCCTCTCCTCCTCCTCCTTCCTTCCCTCCTCCTCCTCCTTTCCCTCCTTTCCCACCCCTCCCCACCTCCTCCTCCCCCTGTCCTCACTTCCCTCCCCGCCTCCTCCCTCCCCTCCCTCCCCCCCTGGGGTTTCCTCCCTCTTCCCTTCCTCCTACCTCTTCCTTCCCCCCCAACCACGTCAAGGACAATGCGAACATCGCCATCATTTCAAAACGAGAACTGTATTCATATGAGCAAATGCTTGACATATTTATTTGTTAAATGAAATAATAATATCAACCAAAAGCTTTCTCTTTAAAGCTTGAAACTATGGCCATTATTTCTCATGAGGCTGGCCTGAACTCTCCGGAAGCACAAGGCGTAGCTAAGACAGCGTGCTAGAAGTAGTCGCGTGCAGCGTTAAACTGCTCCGTGCTCACTGTGAATTGAGGCGGACTATAACCACACACTGAGGTAGTTTTGTATTTTACATCGTATACCGGAAAAAAATCAACATATATATTAGATTAAGGCTATTTACTGTTTAATGATCATAAGTAATAAGATATAATACCAAATACAATGACTGTAAAACAATATCATAAATAGAAAAATAAATAAACAGAATTTTAAAAAAGCTTTCACCTATCGTTTTGGAAACCTTATCCCGCTAAAGCTATTTCCATATTATAAACATGAGTTATTTATGTCACGTGACAGTGAGGCAGACGCTTTATATACATGGCCGGGCGTTGTCCTGAAACAGAGTTCGTGCTGCAAAGAATGAAGCAGTACTTTGTGAAAGTGTCGAGCTGGGGTAAGATTTTGTTCTTTCAACTTTTCCTGATTTAATTTACCCGCTTTGTACAACCACAATATATCCCAGGCTGCTCTAAATTGACCGTTTATTTATTCAAATGGCTTGTTAATGACGGTCCTGTGGTATGATCTCATGTTGTTTTTGACTTTTTGTCCCGCCGACGATTATTCTGTCATTTATGGACTATATCTGCTTGAGGAACAGACATTAATGCAGCCACACTGCAATATCCGCCCAAAGGACATGAAACCAACCCAGACGCAATATTCCTTTACTGGCTAACCGTCCTTAAACTATCCATATATGCTGAGCATCTAGAAATGGAGCATACAAGTATCAATTTTGGTAACTGCTGCCGAGAATCGAGCCAACGACCACCTCCCGATTCCAAGGGCGGACGCTTTCACCTCACGCCACCGATACCGACGTGTGATTATATCATACAAACCTGGGAAAATCAGGCTCTTGCGGTTTATAACGATACCTTTTATCTACCAACTAATATAACATACCACCCTGGCCGAAAGGGTTAAAGTCCGCTGACTTCAACACACACCTCTCACACCGCGTGGTTCGAACCCGGCAGGGATCATTCGGATTTTCATACGAGGAAGCCTTCCAGCTGGCTTGTGGGGTAGGTCGTGGTTCTATCCGTGCATTTGAGGTCTCCTCCACCTTATTAGCTGGACGTACGCTATCTGACTGAAACATGTCCGAAGCGAACGGTAAACTAAAATAGTTCAAGTCTTAATTAAATGATGAACTACAGTTAGAGTGTTTAAAACGGGGTTATTCCCCTTGGGTTTTTTCCCCCACAGAGAGAAGCACTCGGGCCCTTGAAAACCCCTGCTGTAGATCGTGGGCTGGCTTTTTAATGGCGAGAATCCTCGTGTGAACAAGGTCGTCAGGTGGCGGCATTGAGGCCAGGTAAGTACATATACAAGTAGAACTAAATATAGATGTTTTCGTGATCTTATATTTTAATATTTACAAAAGAACTCGCGAGTTATACCCGGCCTTCCAAAAAAAAAGGGAAGAAAAATACTATGTCTAGTTCACCTATCTTTCTTTAAAAAATCAATAAAATGTTTAATTTGAAACTTTAAGACATTTAATAAAATATGAAACCTTGACCATAGCTTCTACGAGAGTCGTCCTAATACGGAAACACCGAGATCTTCCGGAGAATTTCCGAAAGATTGCGAGAAAATAATTTATTCACATATTGTTTGCATAGGGAGCCTAACGACGGCTATGACGAACACGTCAAATTGATGAAACAACTTAGAGGACCTCTCGAAACAACGTGCAAAACAAAATGGCGGGTTGAGACCGTGTACGGTTTGATTGAAATATACTATACCTTTTAGACTTGATAGAACACGTATCATCCTTTGCATCTCAACTGAGGTTTTCCGTCATTCAAAATTAATAAAAATAAAACTGACCCAGGGCAATATTTCTTACAAATGAAAAGCATGCATTCATTTCTCTAAGCAGTGGTTTTTACAGAGTTTGGTATTTTAACGTTTAAATGTTAAAAGCAGTTGGCATTTTGGTAAGAAATTAATTCAAAAAACATAACATAAAAAATGATCTTATTTTTAAAAATCTACCAACTACTAATATAATAGTGGCCCTCTTCATTAAATAAAACCTTAGGGTGGGTACAATGAGTCGGAGCAGAATAGGGAAACAACAAAGAAATAGAGATATTAACCGACATGTTATCAATAATCTTCGTAAGTTAGGGCTGATACTATATTGTCAACAGACAATTAAGACAGGTGATGCATCATTCCGAGCTGTAGAGGTCAGCGTATATTATTATAAACTTATTTATTATTACGTTGAAATGGGAAACAAGCCTCTTATAACTTTATACTGATCCCTCTGGACGGTTCCTGGGATGGACCAGTACTTTGCGCCTGGGAATGACGTGAAGAATTCTTGCCTCCAACGGGATTTCGAACCGACAACCTTCGGATCCTTAATAGGAAACGTTACCACTGGACACGCGCCCAAGCAAATATTAGTCGAACAAGCTAGAGTGAGAATATCATACATACACGGATTCGGACAACACAGCTCCCCCTTGGTACAGTAACACCGGGGCTAAGCACTACATGCAGAAACCCTTTTACAGCTTATGGAATATTCAAGTACACATATATGATTCCAATGAATATCAGTTTTACAGAACAGTGAATGGTATAATGAAAATAATATTTTTTCTTTCCATGTCACTATATAGACCCTGAATCAACAGCCCGTTGAATGTCTCAAAACGCATCTATATAAGGTTATAATCAGGTTAAGGGTCAAAACATGTCCCTATTAAGTGCAATATAATCATAAAATCAAAGGTTAATCAAATAATCAATTTGCAATAAACTCTGTAACTCTTTGCTATTCTAAGACAAGAGGAGGCAGCCGCCCCGCCACCTACCCACAAACAAGAAAAGAAAGGAGGTAATTTGTATTCAGGAAATAGGGGTAAAATAATTACGCTTCAATACTATTCCAAACCGAGAGAGATCACGATTAAAGGCTGTAAATATGTATGTACTTCTAAACCCACCACCATGATCTAAAAAACAAACCCCTATCATCACTGTTTTTAAAATTTTCCTTTTTGTTAAACTTTACCTATCACTGCATATAAATATTTTTTTCTTTTTCCGATAATGACAATTCTTCACCTTACTTGCCTCAAGAGGGATGTTGAAAGAAACTAGTGAAGCCTATGGCGAATCGAACAGCCGAAAAACAGTGTATATCATATTTTCAGTTGAACCTTTCAACACCATTTTAATTTGCAATGAAAATGAAGTTTCATTTATTTTATGAATTATTAGCACTGTCATAATCAGGATGAATTATTTTATTGTGAACAGTAACAAAAAGAAAAAACAGAAACAAACCAAAGCGGATCAAGGTATTTTGTGCACAACAGAGTTTAGCAATTAGACATTCAATTAGTATAAACATACAAATTATTAATAAAAATTATAGCATAGCAATTTTAATGAATGATAAATATTGATTTTTCCCTGCCCAGAGCTAAGGTGTGTACATCCGCGTTAATATTGATGGTAATACATATCTTGGGAGTTTGTAAAGTAGAGTTTAAATAATATGGAAATGTGCGATAACCTATTTCCTATTCTAAGTTTTAATTTTAAATAATTTCCAATGATGGTGTCATTTTTCCTTTTAAAATTATCCTCCTATCATAGAAAAATATATATATTGACCGCTTTAAAAGTAATGTCTTATTAGGAGTATTAAGGCAAGCATACATAAAAAGATACCTTGTTTCCAAGAGTTCCAATACTTTATTCGACATTTTTTTTTGTTATGTTTATGTTGGAATTACCATCACGTTTTATTTGTTTTCGCATATTTGTATGTGGTTTACAGATCTACTGAACATTATTCCAGTCATTTAGGGACATTGGGACTATGATAGTTGCCCACAGCTGCCGTATCGCGATGTAAATGTGGCATGAAACCCACCCGGTCACATTGTCCCTTACACTTGAAAACCCCTGTTATGCTTAACGCAGTCAAGTAAGGGAGCTATAGCAATACTACTTTGGTTATGTTTTATCAAACCGACCTTTATATAAAGTTGACAAAATTCTTTATATCTAGTACAGAAAAGAAAGGTTTCCTAGACCTATCTTCGTATACATGTTACCATAAAATTTTAGTAGGACACGCTGCATTTTATGGCCAATCTTACAAATAAGAGCAGAGTAGAATAATATACCGAGCTTCCTGATGGATACATGTACGATCAAACCTTATATATTCAAAATCCTAATATTTGCCCTGATATAACGCTCTAGTTTTTTAATAGTTCAGCACTGCGCCCTGCAAATATTTTATAGAAAAGACAGTAGGCACTTATAACAGTCATAAAAGAACATAGGTCATGAGTCTAAAGAAATATAGCAGATTGTTTTATTATATTTTTTATGTAATGTTGTGCTTTATAATAGAAACCTATGTAATAATTATATATATATAGTTTTTAACAAATTAATCCGTTCGAATGACTCGTGTGAATTATGGATGTCACTACGATTATCGGTTGCGTTGTCCTTCCTTCAGGTTTGTGTGTGTGTGTGGTGTGTGTGTGTGTGACTTGTATACCTACCTTGTGAGTGAACCTTCGGTTTGCATATTTCAGTCTGGGTGGAGGGTTGCTTTACTATGGGTAATGATTGGTATGGTTAGGTGTATGGGGTGATATAATGATTATTTTCAAAGATGTCTGACAAACCGAGATAAATAAAATCCAATGACACCAATATACACACAACATCGAGTTACATACTGACTTGTGAGGTACATGTATAAGTCACACATGATACCTCGAAAAGATAGTATTACATTGATCTTCATTCTCTCTCAGCCTCTCCGCCTTCCAGCTGGCTTCGGTAGTCGGTGGTTCTACCCAGATGCCTCCGTGCTTTTGGGGTCCTTCCTTCACCTGTATTAATCTGACGTCGCTTGTGAATTGAAATACTGTCGAAAGCGACGGTAAAACTCGAATAGCCCGCTCCCTCTTCAAAATCCGTGCCCACGGTCAGGAACCGGTCATTAAGCTTCCAATGTGCAAGGTACTGATTTGCCAAGAACCTTCAAATGGATTTTTGGGCTACAATTTAATGATCGAAATAAAAAAATCCGTTATATTTACAAAAAAAATTATCATACACTTGGTAAAAGATACAAAATTGTGTTTACACTAGAAAAGCATTAATACGAATACCAATATGTGTCACAATAGAAAATACAAATATCAAGTGTGTGTTGATGTTGTTGTATTGGGGGTTTTCCGTCGCCTGCGATAAGTATTTCAATCATATAAGCGACGTCCAGCTGAATTACAGGTGAGGAAGGACCCCGAGTAACACAGAGGTAACCCGGGTAGAAACCACCGACCTACCGCAAGCCACAGAAGCTTCCCACATGAAAAATCCGAAGTCCCTACCAGGATACGAACCCCACACGGTGAGGGGTGAGAGATTTGTTACCTCCACGACAGTAACCGCATCGGTCCACGGCGGCCCCATCATGTGGTAAACATGCATTAAACAATGATAGTCTTATATACGAAGCACAAACTGAACAAACATCCTTTTTTTTTTTCATATTTTATCGCTAAAGAAGTTAAAGTCGAGCAAGCGCCGGGTACAGAGTCTAGTAAACAACAGTAAGTCGTTTTTTCTGGTCACCTACTCGTTTCAAGTCCCTCGCACGGGTCATACAAGGGAGGTAACTGTTGCCGACAGTGCTGTTTCCAGCAGTTGCAAAATTTTGTAATTACTCTAACCCATTCCTCATAGGGACACCATGAAAACCTATGCGAAAACAGCATAAAACCAGATCAGCCTGGCGGGTAACTCGCAGGCTGATCAGTTTTATGCTGTTCGCTGCTCTCATTGGTCCTGGAAATGAGGATTTTAAATTAAATTTGGTAAGGTTAACGTGGATTCTGCAGATCAGCTTTATGTGGTACCTATGAGTGCGTCAAAATGAGTCTATAAGAGGGAAAGGTTAAATCAAAAACTTGACCATTTGAATGTCCTTCTGATGTTTATTTTTTATTATTACTAACAAAAAAATAAATATATACAAACGTTGAATGCAGATTAAGATATGAAAAATTTGTTAACTCAAAGTTAGACTGATAAGAATGGTGTCCGAAAGTGTAAAAAATGGAAATAATAAAAGAAGAAACCGCTGAACCAGGGCGTGTCTAGGGCTGATATAGCCAATGAATTAAATTGCTCATCGCATTTTGTTTCAGGCAGTGTCCTAGATTCTATACATAAAATTACCGATGTGTACAAGAAGACAGCGAGTAGGCGTGGCAAGCAAAAAGGAAATGACGTCATCAAGTAGCAAGGGTCTATAACCCTTATCCTCATAGGATGACAACCAAGAAAAGACCTATGCGAACAGCATAGAACCAGATTCAGCCTGCGAGTAACTCGCAGCTATCAGGTTTTGATCTGTTCGCAGCTCCTCAGTGGTCGGGAAATGAAATTTTGTAATTAAGTTTGGTAAGGTTTTAAAACTGAGGTTCTCATCAGATCAGCTTTATGTGGACATATTGAGTGCTCAAAATGAGCATATGAGGAAAGGATTAATCCTTTGATAGGAACCAATAACTTAATTAAGAAATCTTTCTTTCTAAAATTAATATATATCACTAACAACGAAAAAAAAATATACATATATATATAGGTTATATTTGTTTTATATAGAAGTGATATGGAATATATTCTCATCGGGAAGTGATATATCTATATATTGTATTTTGTACTTGCATAGCGCAAGTGAAAATGTTAAAAATTATCACTTCGGGACGAGTTATATTCAATACTGACTTAAAACAAACGCATTTACTTTTTTATTTAACGCTAAATTCACTGCGTACCCTTTATTAC
The DNA here is from genome assembly GCA_021229015.1 of Solen grandis. Taxonomy (NCBI): domain Eukaryota; kingdom Metazoa; phylum Mollusca; class Bivalvia; order Adapedonta; family Solenidae; genus Solen; species Solen grandis. Next base: position 46,458,449 of record CM037781.1, read on the forward strand.
ATTGTGAGGTTCTAGAAGTTTGTATCACTGATAGGACAGAATAATTTATCATTTGCATAAAATAAATGAACGTCACTCGAGGAAAGTGACAAACCTATTATCGTCACCATAAATGTTGGTCATTTTATAAATATTAAAGGTATGCCAGTTATTTCCGAAGAATCGTGCGTCTCATTGAAATACAGAAATGGAGTGGTTACGACCAGCTAGGGAAACTGAAAATTATACGCGGTGTGAAATGAACCAAGAAAACCACTTTTAGACCAGCATGGAAAACTAACAGACGACCACACCCTTCACTCGGATATATTTGGCTATAGGTATGTCTAAGTTAAAGAGAAATCCCAACTTCCATAGAATTTTTAGAAAAATCAAACATTTCACAACTCTTTGATGAATGTCATTCAGGTTACGGAACGCAGAGAAGTAAAGAATGCAGATATAATGCACATGTGTCAAAGTCACAAAATGAGTCCCGGATTTTGGAATGTAATAAAGTAATAAAATTTCCTGGTCATGAAGTACCCGGTCTAAGTAAGGTTTTACCTAACCCAGAAAACTTTAAAGGTTGTTTGTGACCACACATCAATTAAAAAAAAGGTCTAACAATATCGTTTTCCATCAGTTTCCCTCTAAGCCTCTAGTTCCAAAGGGAGGAATAATACAAACCGCAGTAAAGAAGAGACATTCAAAGAAGCAGACATTAAAAGTCAGCAAAATCGTCCGAAACTTATGAGATTAAAGAAAAAATTTAATAGGAATTCAACCAATCTGTTTGTCTTGTCACGGAAACTCAGTTTGCACAACGAACCTTAATACATATACTGTATATGATAAATTAAAATGTTTTTAGCTTAAAAGATTATTTTCTTTTATTAATAATAAAATTTTGATACATGAATACCTAAAATTTGAGAATATTATAATCTGAAGTTGATATATCGATTATTTGAATTTTGATGACATGAGCCAAAAGTTGATAAATCAATTCCTTAAATTGAGATAACATGAGCCAAAGTTGATATACCTGGCTGATACAACTGTTATTTAATCTTCGAAACCATTTTAAGTTGATGTTTTTCCTAAGTAGCTTTATCCATGATTCAGGTTGACATTTCGATAATTTAAAATACTTAAATGATGCTTTTAAGCCTTATAATCCTGTATTGAACATATACCTACATATGAAGAATCACTGGCTCTAGAACCACATGGTTCGAATTCCGTTAGAATTTGCTGAATAAGTAGCCCCAGAAATTTGTAACGTTCGTTTGTTATTACACTCGTCCCTCTCCTGTCCACCATATGTTACAATCTACAGAAGAACAAAAGGAACAGGTGCAAGAAAAAAAAAGTCTTAGTGAATAGCAATGAAATTTAGACCCACATGGTCAACGTTGTGTGGTGTTAGTGTGGAATGTACCCAGTTGATTGTTAAGGTCCGGATGGTTTTGTCGTGTTTCCGAGGAGTGTCACTAAAGAGTTCCCGTGAACCCGTCAGTGACCGATAGTGACCTTCAGGTTCCTTCTGAAGCTGAAGACGGACGGACATGGACAGAGTTGGAGAACCCAGAACCTGAGTCTCTCTCCCCCGCCACCATCCTCTCTCTCTTTTTCTCTATATTGGATTACTTGAATGTACACATGTGTTGTTTCTACTTTCGTGTATTTGATATATGACAATAAAATAAAATTTCCTCTCTCTACCTCTCTCTGATTAATATTTCACAAGTGGCTCGTACATTCATGATACACTTTCTCTAAACCGGCCTCTATTTTTGAGATATTTGATATGATTTATATGGATTATTCTTTGTTTCAATGTATTGGCCCGTGGGTCCCAAATGGGAACGCCAAACTTAAGATTTTAAGTTGTAGGTTCGAATCCTGTTAGGGGCAAAGAATCTTCATTGCCTTCACAGTGCAAATCACTGGTTCATCCCTGAATGCATAGAAGATTAGATTTTCGACGTGTATATTGGTTTATCCCTGGAACTGCATAGAGAGAATTAGGAGTTTTCGACGTGTAATATTGGGGTAAAAATATTTAGATTTATCTTATGTATCAAAGTCATGCTTTTTGTTTCAGATTTAGTGCCGATGGTGACATCCTCATCAGGTTTACACGTCAAAGTGTTAAGCCTTCACAGCAGTTTCCTTCAAGAACCACAACATCTTGTGGTCGGTCCCAAGGGCTAATTACGTCAGTGAGGACAACCGGGAAAGTGGGAGGTCTCAATCCCGCAAGGCTTTTCGAGAATGACGAACCGAAAGCAATAAAAGTATGTTCAATTTATGCTTCCTTACCGTTCCAGGTCTTCTTCTTGAGAAAATGACGATTACCTCACGATGAGTCACTGAAAGTACAAAAAACAAGATAATGTGTGACTCATAGACCTTTGTAACCTGAATACCGTCTAAAACGAGGTTATCGAAAATCAGGACAACAGTCTGAGAATGGTTTATAGGGTGAACATTTTTAACAACAAAAATGAACGTAACATATCGAAGCCCAATCGTAGTCTGCAACATAGCGACACTAGGTTAATAAAAATCGCTAAATCATATTTCAATCTATTTCGCATAATCAATGTAATTTGGCCGTGATACTTCTTATCAACGCATATAAAAGAGAAAATACATTCAAAGCAAAACAACAGCATCTTTAAAAAGACGACCAATACGTATTTTTCCGGATTTACAGAGAGAAAATAAATGGGTGGTTGGGGGTAGTAGAAATTTGTTTCCAACTACCATTATTCGTGTATGATAAGAACATATCCAATACGAATATAAAAAAAAACATAACCAAAGGTAAACCAGTTCAACAAAGACGAGGATACTTAAGCAAGCCGTATATCGTAAAGAGAAATAACAGGGGAATGAAGGTGATGTTGAAAATATTGAATTATAATTTGACAAGTTGTTATCAAGGATTACACTTGGTTTATTGCTCATTATAACATTTAATATTCTTTATATATCTTACCCATTTTTTCATTGTGCCCTCTTTAAATGTCAGAATGAAAAAACTTTTTTTTCTTATGAGATTTTTGTCTGCACTTTAGGGCCGATAAATTATCACAGAGTATTTGCCACTTTGTAGTTTTGTCAAAATCTTGTCCGATTTCATCTCCAAAACCCCCTGGATTAAATTTTGAAGAAACTTCACAAGATTAATCTGTATTAGTTCTAGTTGTGCCTTTTGTCGGCGACATGTAGGTCGGATTAATATTCAGAGTTATGGCCCTTTGTTTTTATGCAGCCTTCTCCACAATATTTTCAAATCCCTGCTCGAATATGTGAATTTTTTACAAGATTCATCAGTATCAGTTTAGAGATGTTTTTAGGTGGGTTGGTTTATCACAGAGTTAGTGCCTATGTATTTAAAGTTATATGTTTAAATAATGTGCATACACACATTTCCGCATTTATCTTCAAAACCCTGCCTTGTAATGATAAACTTAATAGGCTTGATCAAAACAAGTCTAGCTATGCATATTATCAACATGTTTCATCGCGATGTTTTATCAGAATTTGTTATTATTAATAATGGAATTTTGTCCCTGAAAAATAGCTTGAAAAAAACAAAGGGATTACTTGTAAATTTGAATATTGAAATAAAACGAATAGCTGAAGTGCCTTGTCCACGAACAATAACTCATGTCAATCATTATCTCACTTATTTTATTATTATCTTTACTATTTTCTGTGAAATTTATAATACGGGGAGTATTTCATACAATCTAGTGATGTTCCAGTTATCTCTACTTACGTGGCTAATTTCTGACATTTCGCGTGCGCGTAACGCAAAACTCATCGTTCTGGACAACTAATGTTTCGCTACTACGACAAAATATAACCACAATAATTTTACCTTTCAACCGGCTCCTCGACAAATGCGTACTTTGATATGACACAATCAACGACAATGTCGAATTTCTTGTCCAGAATTACGCCACGCAAAACGATATAACAGTCCGTTGTGTTTTGACTTCTCAGCCTCGCCAAAGCTACACACAATAATGGCGAGAAATACATCGTACTTAATCGTGGCAAAAGCAATCCCCTATATATCTCAATCTGACCGTAGCAGAAGTCGCAGACGTTCAGCATGGAGATTTCGGATGTCGTTCTGATTAAAGCTCTGATCGTAATAACGGTACGGGAAAAGATATATCGACTGCTGACATATTGGATGCAAAAGCAATAAATGCGAAATTTGAAACCTTGTTTCCATAAAATTTCCGAACTGGAGGAAAAAGATGCACAAAACAGAAGGAAATAGAACAGTTGAAAGCCAAGCATCATCTGGATAAATAGCCAAACTTTAAGTCACCGCACAGCTAATGAACGAAATCGTAGAAGACCTAAGAAAAGAGGAAATGAGGAAAGGATATATCTGCGGAGACACGGTGATACTGAGCCATGTCTGAAGTTTTGAGAGATCACAAAATCATATTTCCCCAAAAAGAGCATCAGACAAGAAAGAGGATTGATAGTTCGGAATAGGTAAGATCTTTTAAACCTTTTTCTTTTTTCAAACTTTATATATACAAAAAAAATACCATTTAAAAGCTGGAGTGGAAAGAAAAAGCAGTAATACATATGGGATAAGTATATCAAACACAACCTTTTTGTTGTGTGTGGAAAATAATATCCCAAAGATAAGGGGTTTTAACATCCCACCCGACAGTATTTCAGTCCTTTGGAACGATGCTTACTTGAGACAGATATAGTGTTGCCACACTTCTGTATCACAACCGTAGACATGTAATTCGAACCACTCGGAAAGGAATTGATATTAAAACTGATAATCTGTCAAAGTACATGCAATTTTGATTTTGTCAAAAATTAATTTCTTATTGCAGTAAACGATACTGATTAAAAACAATTATTTTTTACTATAACATTTCCTTTTTAATTTCAGAACACGCATCCGGCAAGCAGGGATTAAACTAAAACGTGTCGTCTTTTCTTTGCAACCGTGACGCCACATGACCTTATCATTTGGGTATCGGACAACCAATAGTATTCGACAACCAGTTACGACATAGGGCACTGGCTTACAACAAATTACACCTGGATCTTCACTGCGCCTGTTGGCAGGCACAAATGTCATTGCAGCGACAGTTGCAGAGCATCCGCACAGTACCAACGGACAATCACAATTTATATGCAGGCCATAGACGTCAACGGCGTCAAACGTGCTAGATCATAAACTACACATATACCAGGTGCGCGCATACTATAGGGTCAATTTGAAAGTTCAAACGAATGAACGTCACGGGCACCCCGCCTTGGAGCTGATGAGCACATTCTTGGAGAAAAATGGACAACGTTTGGCCGTTTCCTCTTGTATGAGGATTGTCACTGCAAGCAATAATTTGGATAAAGTATGAGCATGTTTGTATCGTATCTCTAATTATTAAATAAAGGCAATTGAAAAGTCTGTTTTGTTGTTATGATTTTTTACTCGCTTGATAGTAGGGTTTCGTGATTTATCTAAAAAAAAATATAACTGCGCCATCATCAATTTAAATAGGATATTGGGTTCCCAGTGTTATGAAATCCCCAGTCCGTATAATAAAGTTAATTTTTTTAAATAACTTTTAAAGGATAATATATATCAAAAATTAGCCCTACTTTTATGTCAATTGTCAATAGTTTTTTACCGCTGCTGCATTGTTTGATACCAGTTTGGCAAGAAAGGTTTTTTAACACTCCCACGAGAGTCCATGCATATCAAGCAACACCGACCTACAAACTAGCCGAAAAAACACTGTGATTCGGGTCGACCCTAAAGAATTTGAAGCGGCCTTGTTTTTAGATTTGGGCGGAAGTTGCACGCCTTTTTTCCATTTCTAGAGTGCCACCTTAATCTTTCAAAGGCATAATAAAATGTGTTAATAATAAAGTACAGACATTTGAAGAAAATCAAAAAGGGCTTTGATGAATCGAAAGTAAGACAAACACTATCTTTATTTCTGTACAGAAGTTGAAAACATTATCTTGAAACTCTACGACGTCAGTGAAAACGATAAGTCACTTTGGATTTCACCTTGTATTACCAGTATACGAGAGTAAAATGAAAAGCTGGGACTTTTTACTCTTGATGACACAAACCAAAACATGATACGTCATTCGAAATAAGCAACAAAACCATAACTAAATTTCATAATATATTTATTTTTCTTATTCTTAACCCGTTTATAGTGAGAGAAATTGTTGTACCTCATCATTTAATACCCTGGGAGTGATATCTGCAAGATTTTCTATTATACTTAAGGTAAAGTCCCTATAATGGTTCCGCTACGTCCTTGGGACCACTTAACCTCTAACCAAGATAACAAAGTTTCCCTAAGAAATATTATGAAACCTTGTTTAAATCCGTGAAAGGCCATGATGTCCGAAATGAAGCGGAAACCATTACTGGTACCATGTAACGTTTTACACTCCAAAATAATTCAGAGGGTGCGTAACATTATGACGTCAGAGCATTAAGTACCACTTAATCCTCTGACGTCATTTAGGTTCCGCGTTTCTAGAAGATGGTAAGGAAATATCGGAATATCAAACAAATATGTGTTTATTGTGTTTGTTGTGTATCAAACACATATTTCACAATTCGGGTGCTGATTAATATAACAGTAGTTGATTACACAACAAAACACAATAAATAAAAAAAGCTAAAAAATATTTAAATAATATAACACTTATCGTTTAAACTATATCTATTATAGACCCATGAGTTTGACAAGCAAGGTTACGATAGTATGTTTGTGGGCGTGGTCTATGCATCGGTTGCCGTAGATATGACGTCTGACGTCAATGACGTCAAAATGAACAAGCCAATCACCATTCAGCTGCCAATCAAGGACGACCAAGAGGATAAAGACACGGAACTGGTCGTTGTACGGTGTAACGAGTCCACTGTTCAGGTAGGGTTCTTCATTGTTGTGTTGCCCAGTGTGTTTTGTTTCTTATCAAATATATTGTCAGTTACTAACTGGTTACGTCAATGCGTCATTACTTGAATTATTGTTAAACGGAATATACATTCAAGAATCAAGAATTTAAGTATTACTTAGTTGTAAGTATTCTTGAGGAATTCCAGCCTTGACGTATCCTAATACAAGTAAGGGAGATAAGCCAGTACCACTTTAAATGACTGGTATGTCAAAAGTCAGGTATTGAAAACATGACCTTCCAAGTTAAGGGAGATTAAAATAAACAAGAGTTTTTCCGAACAACACAAAATGCCCCCCTATGCACGATTTTCACATTCAAGATCACTGTGACCTTGACCTTTGACCAAGTAACCCCAAAATCAATAGAGGTCATCTACTAGTCATGACCAATCACTCAATGAAGTTTGAGGAATGTGGTCCCAAACGTTCTCCAGTTATTGATTGGAAATGAAATGGTCTACCAACGGATAGACCGTCATTTGCTTAAACAATATGCCCCTCTTCATCATAATAAAGAGTAATACAAAGGAACAAGTGAAAAGCCAAGCTGTTTAATGAATTAAAGACAAAATCATCAGAAAATATTTTGATTCCAGGGGCTCATTTTACTATTAAAACTTTATTCAAACAAATCTTAGTCCCAAAAATAATGTCATACATATCTATTAATTTCTTACTTGCACAATAAAACATAATGAAGGGTGATCCATTTCTTTGCATAAAACAAACTCTTCACTTTTCAGAAAAAATATCACAAGAATAAAACTATTTTACATATATACAAAGATTTTTAATCATATGAAGTTTGGTGAAATGGGTCCCTTATCAATGAAAGAGGAGTTACCTTTTCTTTTTCTGCAGGGGGAGATGACGTTTCCTCCTTCCTTCAACTGTTGCAATTTCTTTCTATACTGGGAACACTGTACCGAAAGATGAAATAAAAGAATTTAAACTTTTTCAAATGAATTATCCTTTTAATGCCATATTTCAGTTATGGTTGATTAATGATCATAATGAGGCATTATTGGCAATTTTATTCATTTCATGGGTCTTCATAAAGATCAGAAGACAAAATTCTCTTGACTTTTCATTGACTTTCCCTGACTATATTCCAATTCTCTCTGACCAAACGCTGTTTTTGACAAGACTTTTTTATTCCTCATTTTTGCCAAATTTTCAAATTTCCTGACCAATAACAAAATTTCCCCGACAGTGGTAATCCTAATGGTTACAGATGAGTTATTAATGGTCTTTCTTGGTCTTAACATCCCATCATCATTATTACAGTCAAAATTTGAGGCTTCTCTCTACTTGAGAAAGATTTTAGAGTAACCTAAACACAAAATTTACGCCATACGTAAAAGTATAATACCACACCCAGTCACATTATCCCAACACCAGGACATATCCTTATATGCTGAGGCCAAACAAGGGAGACACACCATATCTTATTAATGAATTTGCTATGTTGTGGTTGGGGGGTCAACCCCAGAAACTCCAGCACTTTTACTGCTCAGCCTCAGAGACTGGTTTCTATATGAGATGGGTTAAACAGATGACAGCATGAAGACTAAATGAAGCAGCTCCTGCATCTATGCTTACTGCTGGTGACATAGGTAGGGTCTCCAGCAAATTAAAAAAAGGGTCGGTAGGTTGGGATTTTATTTTATTTTTATTTTTTTTGAAAGGTAAAAAAAGGGATTTTTTTTTAAAACAGAAAGGTAAAAAAAACTTTAGGGTCAGTCGTTTAAAAAAAAGAGGGTCTGTCGGGAGACCAGAAACATTTTTTTTTTCTTTTGCCTAGAAACTAATGCGAAAAGACAAGCATTCTCACCTGTGTGCTTAGCTCATTGAGCTGTGTCCTTGCCTCCTCTGTGGACAAGGCATTATTGTATACCTTGAGCTCTGAAAAAAGAAGGAAATAAAATGTGTCATGAAAGGATTATATAAATCTAACACTCAAATACAGCATATATTAATCAGAACAGCACAAAGCAAAATTAGAAAACAAAAGTTAAATCTGACATTTCTGCATTGCTTTTTACTAGGAGTATTGGACTAATGAGTGAGCAGTAAGTTGGGAATGGACTTGACTTGACTATTTGAGTTTACCGTCGCTTCGACAGTATTTCAGTCATATAGCGACGTCAAGCTAATTACAGGTGGAGGAAGACCCCAAATGCACGGAGGCATCTGGGTAGAACCACCGACCTACCACAAGCCATCTGGAAGGCTTCCTCACATGAAAATCCGAATGACCCTGCCGGGATTCGAACCCATGCGGTGAGGGACTGAGTGAGTGTTATCTATGTTGT
>CM037781.1:46467834-46484044 GCA_021229015.1 Solen grandis
TTAACAAGGTTTACCTGAGCCAGATATAGTGCTGCCACACTGCAGCATCACACCGTAGACATGTGGCATGATACCACACCCAGTCACATTATTCTAACACTGGGCCAACCAGTCCTAGAACTATCTTTTATATATGTTGAACTCTAAGCAAAGGAGCTATACCAGTACCATTTTTTACAACTTTAGTATATCCCGCTCCCAAGTTGTAGTTGTATTGGGGTTTACCGTTGCTGCGATAGTATTTCAATCATATAGCGACGTCCAGCTAATTACAGGTGGAGGAAGACCCCAAGTACACAGACATACCCGGGTAGAACCACCGACCTACCACAAGCCAGCTGGAAGGCTCCCGCTCCCAAGGCAGGAGCTCCAACCCCTGGTCCACCAGACAGAAGATAGATAAGAGGTATGATACTTACAATTCTTTTTCTTTTCCTCCAAGCCTTCACAAACGTCAGTCTGTCTTTGTACACCTGTCACATGTAATGAACCAATATAAGTACACTAGTATTATGTGTTCTTGTAAAGGTGTTTAACTCTAGACCAATTCACATTGATTCAGTGGTTGAATTTATCTTTCTTTTTGTTATGAGTATCCAGTCAAAGTAAACACAAACTAATGATTTGTAAAATGCTGTTGAGGCTAGTTAAATTTTGTGATATCATCTTCGGGTTTGTTGTATTAAAATTTCATACACAATACATATATAGTCAGGGCCGCATCCAGAATTTTTCAACGGGGGGGGGCACACAATCTGATTGTGATGTCGGTACTAGGGGGGTCCGGGCACGCTCCCCCAGGAAAAAAAATGTTTCTTATGTAATGGAAATGCATTCTGAAGGGTATCTGGGGAGGAAAATAGAGTTATTGTATGACCAAACCAGCTGGGGGGCACATGTCCCCCCCGGTGAATCCGGGCCTGTATAGAAAGATTTGAGCTTGTTCAGACTATACTTGACTATTTGAGTTTACCGTGACTTCGACAGTATTTCAGTCATATAGCGACGTCCAGCTTAATACAGGTGGAGGAAGACCCCAAATGCACAGAGGTATCCGGGTAGAACCACCGACCTACTGCAAGCCAGCTGGAGGGATTCCTCATATGAAAATCCAAAAACCCTACCGGGTTTCGAACCCACACGGTAAGTTGAGCTTCTTCAACCACGAAGCTACATTAGATACTACTAGGTATCAACAAAAATCCTAATCTCCATGTTAGAAAACTATCAATGCTGACTCCGATGCCTCCAACAATATTTAATTCTAAGAAACACTTAAATATTTTGGGGCAAATTTCATTGTTCTTGTTTTCACTAATGAAAATACCCCAATCTTTTTGTTTCTTATCAAATATATTGTCAGTTACTAACTGGTTACGTCAATGCAGTCATGTACTTGAATATATTGTTAAACAGGAATATACATTCAAGAATCAAGAATTTAAGTATTACTTAGTTGTAAGTATTACTTGAGGAATTCCAGCCTTGACGTATCCTAATACAAGTAAGGGAGATAAGCCAGTACCACTTTAAATGACTGGTATGTCAAAAGTCAGGTATTGAAAACATGACCTTCCAAGTTACAGGGAGATTAAAATAAACAAGAGTTGTCCGAACAACACATATGCCCCCCTATGCACGATTTTCACATTCAAGATCACTGTGACCTTGACCTTTGACCAAGTAACCCCAAAATCAATAGGGGTCATCTACTAGTCATGACCAATCACTCAATGAAGTTTGAGGAATGTGGTCCCAAACGTTCTCCAGTTATTGATTGGAAATGAAATGGTCTACCAACGGATAGACCGTCATTTGCTTAAACAATATGCCCCTCTTCATCATAATAAAGAGTAATACAAAGGAACAAGTGAAAAGCCAAGCTGTTTAATGAATTAAAGACAAAATCATCAGAAAATATTTTGATTCCAGGGGCTCATTTTACTATTAAAACTTTATTCAAACAAATCTTAGTCCCAAAAATAATGTCATACATATCTATTAATTTCTTACTTGCACAATAAAACATAATGAAGGGTGATCCATTTCTTTGCATAAAACAAACTCTTCACTTTTCAGAAAAAATATCACAAGAATAAAACTATTTTACATATATACAAAGATTTTTAATCATATGAAGTTTGGTGAAATGGGTCCCTTTATCAATGAAAGAGGAGTTACCTTTTCTTTTTCTGCAGGAGAGATGACGTTTCCTCCTTCCTTCAACTGTTGCAATTTCTTTCTATACTGGGAACACTGTACCGAGAGATGAAATAAAAGAATTTAAACTTTTTCAAATGAATTATCCTTTTAATGCCATATTTCAGTTATGGTTGATTAATGATCATAATGAGAGCATTATTGCAATTTTATTCATTTCATGGGTCTTCATAAAGATCAGAAGACAAAATTCTCTTGACTTTTCATTGACTTTTCCCTGACTATATTCCAATTCTCTCTGACCAAACGCTGTTTTTGACAAGACTTTTTTACTTCCTCATTTTTGCCAAATTTTCAAATTTCACTGACCAATAACAAAATTCCCTGACAGTGGTAATCCTAATGGTTACAGATGAGTTATTAATGGTCTTACTTGGTCTTAACATCCCATCATCATTATTACAGTCATATTGAGGACTTCTCTCTACTTGAGAAAGATATAGAGTAACCTAAACACAAAATCACGCCATACGTAAGAAGTATAATACCACACCCAGTCACATTATCCCAACACCAGGACATATCCTTATATGCTGAGGGCCAAACAAGGGAGACACACCAGTACTCTTATTAATGAATTTGCTATGTTGTGGTTGGGGGGTCAACCCCAGAAACTCCAGCACTTTTACTGCTCAGCCTCAGAGACTGGTTTCTATATGAGATGGGTTAAACAGATGACAGCATGAAGACTAAATGAAGCAGCTCCTGCATCTATGCTTACTGCTGGTGACATAGGTAGGGTCTCCAGCAAATAAAAACAAGAAAGTCAGTAGAACTGACAGATGCTCCCCGAAGAACGTCATTGTTACAAATAAGGCCTTGGTCAATGGGTGGGAGAATATGTTGAAATCCCCATTCCTAAATCATATCTATTCTCCTCATCAGATGAGATGTTTTACCAACTCTAATTTGGAGACTTAGTAACAGTTTACTATTTAATATGATAATACGTGTTACTCATCAGATCTTTCATTGATTTTTTTAAAGTTTTTATACTACTAAAAATTAAGTCATACATTTCAATGTGTGCTCATATCAAAGAGGTTAACCAACACTCTTGACATATGACTGGATATTTGAAATAGTGTATAATGGCCCAAACAACAATTAGCTGACATTACTAGCATATTGAATTTTGTGGGGTTTTGTTTAAATGATATCTCCTGTTAAATTAGGCAAATGACATGAATATTAGTCAACAACATGGTAGTAGGGGCCATAAGTCTCTTAAAAATTGAGGAACCAGGTCACATCGACGATATGCGTATCTACTCTTGGTAATAAAGCTTCCCATAAAGTTTCATTGAATTCATGCCATTAGTTCCTGAGAAATAGCCCGGACAAGAATCATGCAATATGTACTATAGGCCAAAAAGTCAAGGGGCCATAACTCTGTGAAAAATTGAGGAACCAGGTCACGCCGACGATATGCGTATCTACTCTTGGTGATAAAGCTTCCCATAAAGTTTTGTTGAATTCAAGCCATTAGTTCCTGAGAAATAGCCCGGACAAGAATCATGCAATATGTACTATAGGCCAAAAAGTCAAGGGGCCTTAACTCTTTGAAAAATTTAGGAATCGGGTCATGCTGATGATATGCGCATCTCCTCTTGGTAATAAAGCTTCCCATAAAGTTTCGTTGAATTCAAGCCATTAGTTCCTGAGAAATAGCCCGGACAAGAATCATGCAATATGTACTATAGGCCGAAAAGTCAATGGGCCATAACTCTGTGAAAAATTGAGGAACCAGGTCACGCCGACGATATGCGTATCTACTCTTGGTGATAAAGCTTCCCATAAAGTTTCGTTGAATTCAAGCCATTAATTCCTGAGAAATAGCCGGACAAGAATCATGCAATATGAACTATAGGCCAAAAAGTCAAGGGGCCTTAACTCTGTGAAAAATTTAGGAATCGGGTCATGCTGACGATATGCGCATCTCCTCTTGGTAATTAAGCTTCCCATAAAGTTTCGTTGAATTCAAGCCTTAGTTCCTGAGAAATAGCCCGGACAAGAATCAATTGTCTAAAAGGCCATAACTCTGTGAAAAATTTAGGAATCAGGTCATGCTGACAATATGCGCATCTCCTCTTGGTAATAAAGCTTCCCATAAAGTTTCGTTGAATTCAAGCCGTTAGTTCCTGAGAAATAGTCCGGACAAGGAAAGTGTGACGGACGAACGGACGGACGGACGAAGCGGCGACTATATGCGTCACCTTCGGTGAGCATAAAAAGGGTCAGTAGGTTGGGATTTTATTTTATTTTATTTATTATTTAACATGAAAGGTAAAAAAAGGGATTTTTTTTAAAGCAGAAAGGTACAAAAAACTTTAGGGTCAGTCGTTTAAAAAAAAGAGGGTCTGTCGGGAGACCAGAAACATTTTTTTTTCTTTTGCCTAGAAACTAATGCGAAAAGACAAGCATTCTCACCTGTGTGCTTAGCTCATTGAGCTGTGTCCTTGCCTCCTCTGTGGACAAGGCATTATTGTATACCTTGAGCTCTGAAAAAAGAAGGAAATAAAATGTGTCATGAAAGGATTATATAAATCTAACACTCAAATACAGCATATAATAATCAGAACAGCACAAAGCCAAATTAGAAAACAAAAGCTACATCTGACATTTCTGCATTGCTTTTTACTAGGAGTATTAGACTAATGAGTGAGCAGTAAGCTGGGAATGGACTTGACTTGACTATTTGAGTTTACCGTCGCTTTGACAGTATTTCAGTCATATAGCGACGTCCAGCTAATTATAGGTGGAGGAAGACCCCAAATGCACGGAGGCATCTGGGTAGAACCACCGACCTACCGCAAGCCATCTGGAAGGCTTCCTCACATGAAAATCCGAATGACCCTTCCGGGATTCGAACCCTTGCGGTGAGGGGCTGAGTGAGTGTTATCTATGTTGTGAGATTGTATTTTGTACACCAACATTACCTTGATGTAAATACTATGACAATAAAATATATTTAACCCTTTCCCTCATAGAGGAAACCATGAAGACCTATGCGAACAGCATAAAACCAGATTAGCCTGCAAGTAACCTGTAGGCTGATCAGGTTTTATGCTGTTCGCTGCTCCTCAGTGGTCTGGAAATGAGGATTTTACAATTAAATTTGGTAAGGTTTAACTGTGGTTTTCTGCAGATCAGGCTTTATGTGGTACCTATTGATTGCGTCAAAATAAGTCTATATGAGGGAAAGGGTTAAAGTAAAGCTAACCAACAATTTGGAACCTTGTAATGATGCCCATATACAGACTGACCTGTTTTTTATCTGAATGTTTTCGAAGTTTTCTCATATACTTGATGGACTCTATGCATGCATGACGGGTAAAAAGGGCTTATACATGTTATACATGTATTAAATCATATCAATGGAATGGATTACCCAACAGTTACACTCGGTAACAGACTGAAAGTTGACCTGGTTTATGCTGGTTACTTCAACTTACTTTTGATACTGTTCAAGGGCAGATGACCTAGTTATGAAAGGATAATAATCCCTTAGTAATCCCTATTTGGGGACTTTTGTCTACGCAAGACAACTAAAGTGTTGCCACACTGCAGTGAATATCAATCGTGTCACATTATCCTGACACCGGGCCAACCAGTCCTAGAACTACCCTTATACACTGAGTGCAAAGCAAATGTGCTACACCAGTACCATTTTTCACAACTTTGGTATGTCACGACAGGGGATCAAACCCACGATATCTGGATTCTGGAGCTGACACTCTTAGCACTCGGTAAACGGGATCGGTAAACGATAGTTGAAGATGTGGCTTAAACTGCAAAATCTGAAAATCATTCTGAAGGCTTGCGGCAATACTTTGGTAACTACATATGAATAACAAGAGCTGTTCATAAGACAGCATGCTTGACTTCAGGGTTCGAAATTAGGCACGCATACTCGCTAATAGCTTGTAGGTCTGCCGAATAGCGAGTGGAAATAAAAGCCACTCGCATATTTGAGCGAGTGAATAAATAAAGAAGCTAAATCATTTACAATCTACTTTTCAATTAACTGTCACATTGTATGTTCCAAATGAAATTTAAAACGAAAAAAACAACAAAAAAAACAAACAAACAAAAAACGAACAAACATGAAAAGCGGCCGAAATAACAGTCATATTGTCTGGGCATCTCTATCGTAAACAAATTCGGATTTCTCGGGCATATACGTCAATGTATAATATTACGTTTCGCGGAACACGTGGCTACAATTGGCTGCTTAATTTAGTCTTCGTCTCTGATTCGTTGTTTAAAATAGACCAGTAGAAATCCCATTACCGTCATGCTTTACTGTAGCACGTGAATATTAACAAGGTAAAAAAAAAATTGTCGCAAAAGTCCATTACAAATTTTTTCAAACGGCCGGCGGATAAATCCAATGAAAGTGACGGTGCCAGTACATCAAAAACATCAAATCTAGGGGAGAGCTCTGAAAAGGCAGCCTGAAAACGGCCAAGAAATGGCAGAAGGAACTAAATGTTGACCTGGAAATCGTTCTGTCCAGCGATTCATCCACAGTGACTCAAATGAGCTGTAAAACACGTAAATATGTTTGCACCAGCTGACAGTGCATCTAAGGTATCTATAACTTCATTTAGATCGATTATCTAGCTTTTTCCCAGAATGGAAAGATCATATGTATCTATAAATATGGTCTTGCCCCTTTCTATCCATTTTGTTTAGCTTGTAAAATCCAATCTTTCATATGGTCTGTGGAGTGGGTGGGGGAAGCAATGAAAACTGCCTAGGCTAGGGAGGGGTATTGCCAATTTTTTTCGGTATAGGTACTGAAGAGGCCAGTTAGGGGTTTGCTGCTTTTTTAGGACTGTCGTGTTTAAGGAAGGCTATTTAAAATTACATGGCCCTTGAAATTATAAATTTAAATTGGTAGGCCATTTGTATTCTAGAAACTAAGTGACTGTTTTCATTTTATGACAACACCATTTGGTACCACTGGTCATTTTCTGATTAAATGATTACTTAGTTTGATGATATTATTTCCATATTATCTTCTTTATTACTTCATGGTCCCTGAAAACTATGGTTTTAAAACTTGTGGCTCAATCAAATGCATTAAAACTGACTGGAGATGTAACCTTGGTGTGGATATGATGGACACTCTAATGAGGATTTCTGTTGCCAACATCAGATTCAAAGACTTTGATCCTAGACCAGCAGTCAGGAGATGGTGGCTCAACGGTCAGCGAAGGAAGAGGCCAAACACGGCCCCACATGGCCCAAGAAATTGAATGTTAATTATGAGCTATTAAAACTGTTTCATAAATTTTAGCTAGTCATTTTTCATTTTAGCTAGTGAATAAAAATTGTACAAGCTAATTTTTGCTAGTGGTAAATATCGCTAAAATCGAACCCTGGACTTGAAAGTGCTTGTTGGTAAATCAAATAAAATATATTTCAATTCTTGCCCTTCACAAACCCAGTAGATAATAATTGTCAAAAATGATATACCTTGATAGTCTGATACCCCAGAATATGTTAATGCAGTCTAAAATCAATCCCATGCCTAGTTACTGAGACATATGCATAATAACACTGGGCATGCAAAACTTTAACCAATATATCCAAGTTTGAAAAAGGCCATAACTTGATTTAATACAGTCAAAAGAGTTATCCACCTTGGTTTTCTGATGCCCCTGACCTCACTCATAAACTTTCAAGTCAATACCATAAATGATTTCTGAGATATAAGCTAGATAGTAGCTTGCATGCAAAACTTTAACCGAAATTTTTATTGCATGCAAAACTTTAACCAAAAAGTCTAAGTCAAAAAGTGGCCAAAACCTGCATTATATTCAGACAAAAACTGTTTGTCTCTATAGTATGATACCACTGAACATATTAAAGAAGTTCCAAATCAATCTGATCCTATGCCTGGTTAACGAGATATAAACATGAAATACCTTGCATGCAAAACTTTAATCAAGATTTCTAAGTTAAAAAGGGGCCTTTTTTTAAATAAATATATATATATATATATATATATATATATATATATATATATATATATTCCTTCTACCATGAAAGCATGATACCCCTGAACATATTAAAGAAGTTTCAAATCCATCCCATGCCTGGAAAATACGTTGCACGATAAATTTGTAAAAAATTAAGTCAAGAGTTATCCATCTTGGTTGTTTGATATTTCTGAACATATTCATAAACTGTCAAGTCAATACCTGAATGGTTATTGAGTTATAGGCTGGGTAGTAGCTTGCATGAAAGAATTTTACCGAATTCTCTATTTACATCCAAATTTTTAGCCAAATTTTCTAAGTTAAAAAAGTAGCCATAATTTGTATCAAATTCAGTCAAGAGTTATCCAACTTGGATGTCTGATGCCCCTGAACATATTCATAATTTTTTAAGTCAATACCATGAATGGTTACTGAGATATAAATTTGATATTAACTTGTATACAAAACTTAAACCAAAAAGCTGCAAGGCCAACGCAGGGGTCGACACTAACAGTGTCCCGGGGTCCCGAGGACACCAAAATTTTACAAGGGACTCCTGGAATTCAGCATTTTAAATAGTGAGATGTCCCTGATTTTGCTAATATATGTTCAAGGGACACCTGTCGTAAAATTTAGTGTCTACCACTGGGCCAATGCCGATGCAAGGGTGACTGCAATAGCTCTAAGTTCCTCTAATAGTCAAGCTTAAAAAGTAATTACAACACTAATCACTTAAACACACACCAGACTCAAGCTTCTTCACCTCTTCAAGCATTGCTTTCAACTGATCGGTCAGCTCAACTATGTTTCTATCCATTGCCTTGATCTCCGAGTCATCAACCTAAAATAGAAATGACCTACCATGATCTATTTTTTTTCTCTTACTAAAACAAGTAACTGGTATTGCTCGCAACACACGAGTCCCCTACCGGTGAGGTGCTTACACCGTTAGGGGACTTATAACTTTAAGATCTGCATTTGTTATATGAGATGATACCATTTTATCATACGACAACTATAAAGTACTAATGAGTGCCTAGATAACAAAGAAAGGGCATTCATATGAGGGCTATAAACAATGTCTTGGAACAAACCTTTATTTCTTGTAACAACAAGTCTACAAGGTGAGGCAGCCACATCTAGAAGCATGTTAATGGGAATGATTTTATGTCTCCTGATGCAGCAATAGCTGATTTAAACTAGAGTGTTCTTTGAAACACATGTGTCACTGGCTAAAGTGTGATGGAGAGATAGACAGATGGACAGACAAATGACGGTAAAGTGATCCCTTTGTGTCACTACTGCTTAAAGCAGGTGACACAAAAGCACTGAATATCCGAGAAAAGTTGAAACACATCCACACAGATATACAAAACATGACAGAGAGAGAGAGAAAGAAAGAAAGAAAGAAAGAAAGAAAGAGGGAGTGTACCTCTGGAAACTGTGACTGATCAGCAACATAGACTTTCTGTTTGCCATAGGCCTTCTCCCTGATCTTCTTTGACTCTGTCAAACTCTCACATGCCTTAACTATTGCCTGCAAAATTTTAAAGCCATCTGATTCTATAGATTTGTACTGACATATCTATTCATGTTGTTTAATGATATTAATGATGATGGGAAAAGGGCCTTTAATCCATATTTGGAGGAGTAAAAGTACCATTTTCTCAGGAACAGGGAAAGAAAGATATTGAGGTAAATATCAATTTCGGGGTAAACTGCATGAATTTAAAGAATGTTCAGCGGGAAAACACCTATGAACGGACCCTGATAAAGAAGGGAATAAATGTGTCTCTGCAACACTTATGTCCTACTGGCATATGTTGGTCATAGCCAAATATTTGCATTTTTAAAAGTTTATATCTTGATATACATTTGTATCAAGTTTCATGATGATATGAAGTCCTCTTCATAGAAAAAAACTTAAATGAAAAGGTAAACCTGAAGTGTGATGGATGGACAAACGAGCGAAAGCACGCACAAACCGACGGACACACAGATTGAAAATCTTAATACCCTGCAAAGTTGGTGGGGCATAAGGCCTGCACTCCATTTTAAAGTTATAATGCAGTTCAATATAATTCCAAATATTGCATAATGACTAAAAAATCAGTGTTGGTTATTTTATTGATTTGCCACAAATCCCTGGGAACCATTGAAGTTGAACATTTTGAGGCCTAAAATTACCAAGTGACAGTCCCAGATACCTTATGTCCCAGCAGTTTTAAATATTTACTTATTTTGTCAGTATGTGTTTTTCTTGTTGTTTTTAGGTTGTTTTTTTCTTCAATACATGTGAAATGGAGTCTTTATCAATGTTTAATGACCATGAATTGAATAAGGGGTTATTTTTCAGATATTTTCTTAACTTTCCACCAGTGACAAAGACCCAGACTGTGTCAACATTAAAAGTGGAGCTGATATAATTATGCTGCTATATATATAAATGGTTTGCACAACATGACAAAAAAATTGAAGCAAAACTGGACAACAGTTATGATAGGTCATTATGTATTTTGCTTGCAAGGTGCTCCTTATAAAAAAAAAATGTTTGGCATAAAAAACAAGTAATTGGTGTTGCACGCAACACATGGGTCCCCTACTGGTGAGGTGCATAATTTTTCTGTTACCATAGCACCCAGATTTTGGTCCAAGAAAAAAAAAAGTGACGTGCAGAATTTCCATACTTCCAACTATTCATATACCAAGTTTTATAATATTATCTTAAACAGTGTTTAAGTTATCGCAGGATCCAGATTTCGGGACATAAAGACGGAGGGCAAACCTATAGTCCCCTCCAGTGTAACACCGGTAGGGGACTAACAAGCAATCATCTTGTACATACCTATATACCATATACCAATATTGAGCCTTTAACTAATAGAAACATTCCAGTGAAATTCAAAGTATAAATTCATATGCAGACACAGCAATTGCAAGGCTTTTTGGGAAAAAGGCCCCTGCCAAATTTGGGAATTTTTCCTATCAGTAAAATTGGAAAATTGGGGAAAAAATAATTGTTGAATCAATAAAATAGGGAAATTTGACCCACTGAAATACATACAATAGTTCACTTTATACATCATAAAAACAAACTTTTTCATCAAGAACCTATACTAAACCGTGACCTCAGGCAGTGCGTGCAATTATTTTACCTACAAGAATTGTTAATGTAAACAAAACCAATTTACTTGGAAAATATTGTAAAAAAAATAAATATTTCTTGGCTTTGGGATTTTTTTTTCTTGATTGGGAAAAAATGTACCAAGATAGCATTGGGAATGGGGCCGATATTCGGCCCCGTGGGATACCTGAAACAAGAGGGCCATGTTGGCCCTTAATCGCTGACCTGAGAAATATTGCTAATGGTTTATAATATGAACATACTTAAAGTGGGACCAATTTTGACACAGGGCCATGATTAAAAACAAACTTTGGTAAGGTCATTAATTTAACAACTTTTGTAGTAGTTCACAAGACAATTCTACATACCAATTATTAAAGCTCTAAGCCTTGCAGTATTTCAGGAGATGATTTTTCTATTTTTCCTATGTAAAATCAAGTGACCCCTAGGGCAGGGCCAATTTTCACCCAAGGGCCATGATTTGAACAACTTAAATAGAGATCCACCAGACAATACTACATACCCAATATCTTAACACCAGGCCATGTGGATTCTGATGAGAAGGTTTTTCTAGGTTTTCCCTATATAAGCCTATGTAAAATAAAGTGACCCCTGGGGCAGGGCAAATTTTGACCCTAGGGCCATGATTTGAACAATTTTTGTAAAGGTTTATAAGACAATTCTACACGCTGTAGGCCTTACAGTTTGCAGGAGAAGATTTTCTAAGATTGCATTTTAAAATCTATTTTTAGCTCCTGTGATCTACTTTTTCAACCAATCATAATAATTTGTACAATTTTGTTAGAGGACATTATAAGGATGATTCCTGTGAAATTTTGTCAAAATCCCTTCAGCGGATTAGGAGGAGATGTTGTTTAATGGAAAAAGTTGACGCAAGACGCACGGACAGATGGACGGACGACAGACACCGGACAAAAGGCAATCATAAAAGCTCACCATGAGCACGTTGTGCTCAGGTGAGCTAATTATCTAAGCTCTAGGCCTTATGGATTCATAAAAGAAGATTTTTAAGACTTTCCTATATAACTCTATGTAAAACAAGTAACCCCTGGTGCGGGGTCATTTATCACCATAGGGGCTATGATTTGAACAATCTTGGTAATGAACCATTAGATATGCTACAACCAAAATCTTAGCTCTAGGCCTTATGGTTTTTTTCCTATATAAGTCTATGTAAAACAAGTGACCCCCGGGGCAGGGCCAATTCTAACCCCAGGGTCATAATTTGAACAACTTTTGTTAAGATTCACTAGACAATGCTACACGCCAAATATCTTAGCTCTAGGCCTTATTGTTTCATAGAAGAAGATTTTTAAAGTTTTTCACTATAAAACCTATGAAAAATAAAATGACCCCTGGGGCGGGGCCAATTTTGACCCCAGGGTCATGATCTGAACAACTTTTGTAGATGTTCATAAGACAATTCTACATACCAATTATTAAAGCTCTAGGCCTTACAGTTTTGCAGGAGAAGATTTTCTAAGATTGCATTTTAAAAATCTATTTTTAGCTCCTGTGACCTACTTATTCACCCAATTAAAATAATTTGAACAACTTTGATAGAGGTCATGATAAGGATGATTCCTGTGAAGTTTGGTCAAAATCCATCCAGTGGTTTAGGAGGTCAAGTTGTTTAAAAGAAAAGTTGACGCAAGACGCACGGACAGACGGACGACGGACAAAAGGCGATCACAAAAGCTCACCATGAGCACGTTGTGCTCAGGTGAGCTAAAAAGTCCTGAATTGCAAACACTGAAAATGTAGTTTTTTGTTAAAAGTGAAGTCTTTACCGTTTTTCCATATTCCTTATGGAGATTATTGAAGATATCTATGGCACTATAAGGACGGTTCTGTTTATTCAGGTAATCTAACACTGCCGACGCAGCTGAAAACAAACAAATAAAATGGTTAAATATCAATACAGAGTAGACTGTACAGTGATGCAATAGATTAGTCACAAATATGAATAGGTGATACAGACCTCAGAAAAAAAAAAATAAGGTATGAAGTGAATCAGGCCATTCCCCCTAATTATAACTACCTTGCAGTTGAACCAATATTTCTGCAATGCGGTTACTTGCTGTTCTTGACTTGCCTGGTAGGGTCACACGGCTGGTGTTGATAATGCTAATTACACACTAATATAATAAACTACACTGCAGTTACAGGTATAATATGACACAAACATCAACAAGAGTTGTCGGAACAACACATATACCCTCCCCCCCACTACCATCGAGGTCACTGTGACCTTGACCTTTGAACAAGTGACCCCAAAATCAATAGGGGTCACCTACTAGTCATTACCAATCACCCTGTGAGATTTGAGGAATGTGGGCCCAAGCGTTCTCCAGTTATTGATTTGAAACAAAGTGGTCTACAGACAGACCGACCATCCGACCGAATGACATTTGCAAAACAATATGCCCCTCTTCTTCTTCGTCAATTTAGGCAATATATAACATGAATATTTTAATAAGGTAGAAGTAGAAGCAGGTATATAGGATATACATAACATACTTTATAGACAAACTGCATCAAATATCTGTGTCAGTCTGCAGTAGAGCTAGATTAATATTAATTTTTGAGCAGTTTAACCAAATCTTAAATAATTAAGTTATCATCCTGAGATGATGCTCAAGGTTCAGGAAAAAAGAAATCTTGGCTTAGAAGTTCCCTTGGGGTGGATAATACCAGCTTTCCCTTGTCAAGAACTTTGACAACCATATATATGCAAATATTTAAAGGAAAAATAACTGCTGAAAAATTCTTTGACTACATATGATTTCAAGTCTTTTTATATTGTGGAAAGTCAAAGTTGTTAACAATTAAGTCCACATTTGTGTACCCATTATTTTTTTATTCAAAATGTGCTACTTTCAGTTTGAGTTGTTATCCCCTACAGGCTACAGCAGAGATTATAGCCAATACCAAAAATAGCATGTCGCACCAAAAGCAACTCAATGATGGGACTAGTGAACAATATAATCTCTTCTGTCTGAGATCCACTCCGTTTTATCATCATTATTTTTTTTTTTGTATTTGCCTCTGCTGCAGTAGAAATTTAGTGATCAAACAATTCAAAATATCTCATGCCAGTGCAGTGTTATAATAACAATTAAAGACATTTTTCCCTCCAAAATTTGTGATTGATTAGAATAAACTGTAATAATAGTGTTGTACAAGCAAACAGTGTTGACAGCTTCAGAAGGGCTGCATATTACAATCTGAATACAGTGTGACTAATGCATAGCTGATGCTGACAATTATGAATACACATTCTCTCTCTCCCGTTGTGTATATAATATATCCAGATCAATCTTTATAATAATTTTAGAAAAAATGGAAAGTGTAAAGAATTATGAAGTAATAAGACCTGTCCAGATATCGTGTCTTCTGTCACTATCTTTTCTACTTTCGGTTTGATATCTACGCACACAGAAATAAAGTCAAAATGGAGAATTAAATTGAGGTTTCCTGTAAATCAACGTAATTATTATTAATGAATAATAAAACAAAAAGAATAGCTACTACTCTTGTTTCAAATAATCTGTGCAAGATTTAAGAACAAACCGTTTACATCTTTTGATTTACTCATAATCGCAGTGTACGATCCAGTGTTTCGAATATGGCGGGTAATGGATTCGGACCTTAGTAGTTTCGTTCTTAATATTGGAACATGTTTAAACTACGGGTCTCTTATAAAATTATGTCCAGTGTCTCTAGCACAGTGCTAGGCTGCTATAGTCCAGTGAATCTGTGATTTGACCCGGATAAAATTGCAACAGAAACAATTTTCGATGCTTTTGTAGATAAAGTCCGAAAGAACAACATATCAGAAATCTAAAATATCGTAACAGGGGAAGTATTAAAAAAAAAGTTGAATTTACCCAACTTCCGTAAATTTAAGGTGACGTGAATTTACTAAACTCGGTATATTAGGGGTTTTTTAGGGGTGTGGGGTTGCTTTTTTTTTTCGGGGGGGGGGGGTCTTTTTTTTTAATATACATGTAACACACTCAATCATGATATAGATCAAACATCAATATTTTTTTTGTTTTGTTTTGCGAGGTAGAAAATAGCTCCGGATTGACAGTATTGTATTTCTCCGAGTACGCCAATTTTTGCTATTACAAATTGTGTTTCTTATTGAAAGTATATTAAAAAATTATTTTATCATTCTAAAAATCACTTACTTCCTGCAAAATAGTTTGTTGGGTTTTTTTCAGGAGAAAGAAAAAAAACTGTTTTTCTTAAAAGGTACTAACATCACAAAAATAGAAAGTGTGTTTTAAGTTATTATGAATGAGCTACATTAGTAAAAAAAATCACAAATATTTACTGTATAAATTAGGTAAGGAAAATGTATCTCCGGCATTGAAGAATTTACTTTCGGAATTTTAGAAGACAGAAATATGCAGTTTCAGCTTTTTCATTAGTATTTTATGCAACAAACTGATGATTTGTGCGATTTATGTCCGAATTCATTATCTTCAGCATGGGTTGTTGGGTTGTCATAGGCAACAGATATAATTGTACTGTGCAGTCAATAATTACTGCACGATGATTACATGAATGTGTTAAGAGCAGAATTAAAGACTTTCTTGATTTGCTTTTATGATGACACAATATAACATGTATTGATGAATACTTAATTTCATCAGGAACGTACAACAAAATAACAAAGCTATATGACCAAACACTTAATTTTTGCTAGTGTTGTCCTTCCTCGGATTTTAAGATGCTCTGAAGATTATGATAAATAATCAACAATCTGAAGAGTTCACGGATCAACCATAGATAACAAGAGAACTCAATAGAGGCAGAAATGGTTCCACATTATGAAAGTGCCATG
>CM037781.1:46484144-46518145 GCA_021229015.1 Solen grandis
TCTAAGGATCATTGCCAGTAAGTTTCATCAAAATCCTTCCAGTAGTTTAGAAGGAGTAGTCCGCAGAAGTTTGTAATGCAAAAATCATCAAAGGGGCATAACTTGGTAAATAGGGGAGGTAACTCAATGCTATATAGATAACGCGCTGCTACAATGTCTAAGGATCATTGACAGCAAGTATCATTAAAATCCTTCCAGTAGTTTAGGCGGAGTAGTCCGCAGAAGTTTGTAATGCAAAAATCATCAAAGGGGCATAACTTGGTAAATAGGGGAGGTAACTCAATTAAAATCCTTCCAGTAGTTTAGGCGGAGTAGTCCGCAGAAGTTTGTAATGCAAAAATCATCAAAGGGGCATAACTTGGTAAATAGGGGAGGTAACTCAATGCTATATAGATAACGCGCTAATACAATGTCTAAGGATCATTGCCAGCAAGTTTCATCAAAATCCTTCCAGAAGTTTAGGAGGAGTAGTCCGCAGAATTTTGTGTCTACAGACGGACGGACGGACAGACGGACGGACAGACGGACGGACAGACGGACGGACGGACGGACGGACAACCTGATTCCAGTATACCCCCCCCTAACTTCGTTGCGGGGGGGTATAACAAGGATAGCTGGGGTGGGCCCAAGATTTGAATGGAGTAAGTACAGGACTACTAGACAATAATACACAGCAAATATCTAAGCTTTAGGCTTTGTAGTTTCAAGGAAAATTTGTTTTTTTTTAATATATAAGTCTATACAAAATCAAGTGTCTTTTTGACCCCAGAGCTATGATTTCAACAAACTTGATAGAGGTACACTAAGCCATGTTACACACCAAATATCTTAACTCAAGGCCCTGTGGTTTCTGACAAGAAGATTTTTTATAGTTTTTCTATACAAGCTAGTCTGTAAAATCAAGTGACCTCTGGGGCAGGGCCAATTTTGATTTCAGGGTCACGGTTTGAACTAACTTGTAGAGGTCCACTAGACAAAGCTACAGACCAAATATATAAGCTCTAGGCCCTGCAGTTTTGCAGAAAAAGATATTTAAAATTTACATTCTTTAAATCTATTTTTAGCTCCAGTTACCTTCTTTTTCAACCAATCAAAACAATTTAAACAATCTGCAAGAGGCCTCATAAGGATCAACCCTGTGATGTTTGGTTGACATCCAATCAGCAGTTTAGGAAATGTTGGTTAAACAAACCTATTGAAGACGGACGGATGCACACACACAGATGCCAGACACAGGGCCATCTGAATAGCTCACCATGAGCATTTGTTCTCAGGTAAGGAAAAAAATTATATAATTTGCAACAAAACCAGTCAAAAATCATTAAACTTAATCTAAGGATCAAGTAACATTATCATCCACACAAAACTAAGTATCATATATTATCCATGTATAGTGTGCATCCATGTATCCATGCTCCCTGAGTTTGAGATTCAAAACCTTGGAAAAGTATCTTTTTCCCCCGTCTTCTTATTTTAAGGAGGCCATCATTTTGTTGAAGGTGTTTTCTGGGTGTTTGATTGTTCTACAGGTGACAAGTGTTCTACTGCTTTGACAAGTCAAAATGTAATTATAATTCACATCTCTAGACATGCAATTGAATTGTTACATTGATGTTTGACTTGACTATTTGAGTTTACCGTTACTTCGACAGTATTTCTGTCATATAGCGATGTCCAGCTAATTACAGGTTGAGGAAGACCCCGAATGCATGGAGGCATCCAGGTAGAACCACTGACCTACCACAAGCCAGCTGGAAGGCTTCCTCACATGAAAATCCAAATGACCCTGCCGGGATTCAAACTCACACGGTGAGGAGCTGAATGAGTGTTAAAATCGGTGACTTTACCCTCTCGGCCAAGGAGGCCCCTACATTGATGTTTATTATAAATGATGATATGAATGACAAAGCTTTCAAATCAATTTTCAATATGAAATATACCCATGAACTTTGCCGATATGATGTCTTTAGTGGGTGGGGAAAAGTTTTACAAAACTATGAAAAACTGTTTTCTCGTTTATTGTAAACACCCCTCCTCCAAATTCAAAATATAAGTCAAAGAAGTATGCACATGGGTGTATACAGTAAGCATGATTGCTGCTTTTTTAGTAAGTCTTCAAGGTCACTCACTTGTGGCTGTGTATCTGGAGTAATCAATACTGTTGCCAAGTGTCTCTGTGTTGAACAAGATCCCGCACCACGGGAACCAGGTACCAGCTATGGGGAAAACAGTGTAACATTAGAGCATTCTGGCATCAGCAGGATCCACTGAAACTACTCCTAGGAAATGTGTTCATTAGTATGAATCTGACATTTTCTAGAACACGAAGCTTTGAATATGTTCCAAAGAAATTGTTGTTAAGTACAGTATTAACACTAGATACGAGGGCGAGTCAATAAATAACCAGCCTAACCTATTTCGGGTTGAAATCTACCTCTTCTTTTTCAATATAATTTCGCTCCAGGGCTATGCACCTGGACCAACGGTGTTCAAGTGCCATCAGCCCAGAAGTGAAGAAGTCAGGGTCCTTTCCATGGAACCACTCCTCAACTGCTGCCACGACTTCTTCGTCAGACCGAAAATGACGTCCACGTATATCCTTTTTCAAATTTGGAAAAAGGAAGAAGTCGCTAGGAGCCAGGTCTGGTGAGTAGGCAGGGTGCGGTATTAATTCATACCCATTTCGCTCCACAGCATCCATTGCAACTTTACATATGTGGACTCTTGCATTGTCCTGTTGCAGCAAAACACCTTTTGAGAGTTTACCACGGCATTTATCGCGAATGGTTTTCCTCAGTTGGTCTAGCAAGTTTGCATAGTATGCTCCGGTTATTGTACTTCTCTTGGGTAAAATGTCCAACAAAATAATGCCCTTTGTGTCCCAAAATACTGTGGCCATCACTTTGCCAGCAGATGGTTGAGTCTTAAACTTCTTTGGCCTTGTGGATCCCGGCCCTACGCACTGACGACTCTGGGTTTTATTTTCTGGTTCATAATAATGCACCCAAGTCTCATCCACAGTAACTAGACGCAAAAGGAATTCATCTTTTGACCTCAAACGCTTCAACAACGCACTGCATACCGATGCTCTCGCTGCCATTTGCTCATTGCTAAGGGAATTTGGGACCCAACGGGCTGTAAGCTTGTGCATCCCTAAACGATCATGCTAGATTGTTGAAACGGTACCATGTGAAATGCCTAATGCCTGTGCTATTTCTTCAACCTGACTTCGCCTATCTGAGTATACCAGACCTCTGACTTTGTTACACATTTCTTCGTCGGTGGCATCAACTGGGCATCCAGACCTGGCTTCATTTTCTAAAGACTACTGTGTTTTAACTCCCAAACCCAGATTTTAACTTGAGAATTAGATGGTGCAGAAGACCCATACACATCAACTAACTCAGCATGTATTTCCTTACCAGTTTTACCTTTTAAATGCAAGTACCGAATTACAGCACGGTACTCCACATTTGATGAAAAGCTTGCTTTTACATCACTAGCCATGTTTGACATTCAATATCTGACAAACAAATGACCGTATACATGTGTAGTTTTGTACACAGGTATAGTACATGTATTGAAACAATGCTTGAAAATCGTGGATGTCTCGGTTGATCGGAGATGTCAAAGGCTGGTTATTTATTGATTGCCCTCGTATATTGATAGGACATTAAGACCATGAACAGCAATAATTTTCATAGCAGAAATGTTTCAAGTCTAAGGCTCAAAATTCTGTCCAACTCTCACCTACATGCAATGTACCACCAGTCAACTTATTATCTTCAAACATGAAGAGATAAACTTGAAGTAACTGTATCTCTAACATTTAAGGTGCTAGTCACTTAGTGCAGGGTTTATATCAAGGCCAAACACAGAGGATCAAGTAAAGGGCTTACATTAAGGTCAATCTATAATGAGGGTCAAGTGCAGGACTTACATCAAGGTCAAGATAGGAGGATCAAGTGCAAGCTTTATGTCAAGGTCAAGATAGGAGGATCAGTGCAGAGCTTATGTCAAGGTCAAGCTATGAGGATAAAGTGCAGGGCATATGTCAAGGTCAAGCTATGAGGATCAAGTGCAGGGCTTATGTCAAGGTCAAGCTATGAGGATCAAGCAAATTGTTTACAAAAAGGTCAAGCTATGAGGATCAAGAGCAAGGTTTACATAAAGATCAGTGCTAGGGTGTAATCAATTTGAAAGTTGTAGCTTTTCTCAATTCAAATCTAACACAACCTGCAGCAAGTCATTTTTGGCCATATCAATTATACAATAGAGCAGTACTTGAGATAGCATCAAACAACTAGCAACTTCTTCCTTTGCTGGATTCAAACTAAGGACCTTCAATCCTGCACCTTGACACTCAGGCTGTCTACACTTTGAGAAGAAGAGTAAGTTAATGTGGCCTCACCCAATGTTGGAACATTGTTCAGGCTGGGATGGGACAGAGGGTGACTAGTCAGCAACTTGTCTGTGTTAGTCTTGCAGTTGTATTCCGGGATACCTACAATTAGACAAAGACAGGTGAGTGAGATAGTAAGGTTGTGCCAAAAAGAAACATTCCCTTACTAACTACACTACTACTAAACACATAAAACCATACATCAAGAACAATCACCTGGGATAATATGTAAAGGCGAGAGACTGCGTTAACACAGTAACTGTCAGTGATTCTTGTCACAGTAACTGTACCCATATCAGTGATTCTTTACACCTGTACCTATGTCAGTGATCCTTGACACAGTAACTGTACCCATGTCAAGTGATTCTTTAAACCTGTACCCATGTCAATGATTCTTGACACCTGTACCCATGTCAGTGATTCTTGAAACAGTAACTGTACCCATGTCAATGATTCTTGACACATTTACAGTACCCATATCAGAGATTCTTGACACAGTAACTGTACCCATGTCAGTGATTCCTGACAGAGTAACTGTACCCATGTCAGAGATTCTTGACACAGTAACTGTACCCATGTCAGAGATTCTAGACACAGTAACTGTAAAAATGTCAGTGATTCTTGACACAGTAACTGTACCCATGTCAGTGATTCTTGACAGAGTAACAGTACCCATGTCAGTGATTCTTGACAGAG
The DNA here is from genome assembly GCA_021229015.1 of Solen grandis. Taxonomy (NCBI): domain Eukaryota; kingdom Metazoa; phylum Mollusca; class Bivalvia; order Adapedonta; family Solenidae; genus Solen; species Solen grandis. The sequence goes on from CM037781.1 coordinate 46,489,243, forward strand.
TAACAATACCCATGTCAGTGATTCTTGACACAGTAGCTGTAAACATGTCAGAAATTCTTGACACATCAACAGTACCCATGTCAGAGATTCTTGACGCATCAACAGTACCCATGTCAGAGATTCTTGACACATTAACAGTACTCATGTCAGTGATTCTTGACACAGTTACTGTATCAATGTCAGCGATACTTTTGTACTGATGTTTCCATCCCAAGATGCGCCTATTTATACGAGCTACCATTCAACATCTGTGCCAGAAATGAGTTGGCCCGGTCCAGTGATGGTGTAATGTACAGGTAGTCATCCACAACTCTCAATAGAAGGTCCTCATCTCTTACAACATCCCGCAAGTAGGCACGCTCCATCTCGGCGTAGTAGAAGCTGCACAGCATGGTGGAGATGACAGATCCCTGGCTTATACCAAGACTGTGCAGGTAACACTGGGACCCAATCTGTAACATACAAACAGAACCCTGGCTTATACCAAGACTGTGCAGGTAACACCGGGGCCCAATCTGTAACACACCAACAGAACCCTGGCTTATACCCAGACTATACAGGTTACACCCTGACTGTGCAGGTAACACCGGGGCCCAATCTGTAACACACAAACAGAGCCCTGGCTTATACCCCGACTGTGCAGGTAACACCGGGGCCCAATCTTAACACCAATATAACCCTAGCTTATACCATGACTGTGCAGGTAACACCGGGGACCAATCTGTAACACACTTACAGAGCCCTGGTTTATACTCGGACAGTGGAGGTAACACTTGGGACCAATCTGTAACACACTAACAGAGCCCTGGTTTATACTCGGACAGTAGAGGTAACAGGGGGGACCAATCTGTAACACACTAACAGAGCCTAGCTTATACCAAGACTGTGCAGGTAACACTGGGGCCCAATCTGTAACACACCAACAGAGCCCTGGCTTATACCCAGACTATACAGGTAACACCGGAGCCCAATCTGAAACACACAAACAGAACCCTGGCTTATACCAAGACTGTGCAGGTAACACCAGGGCCCAATCTGTAACACACAAACATAGCCCTGGCTTATACTTAGACTGTGCAAGTAACACCGGGGCCCAATCTGTAAGGCACAAACAGAGCCCTGGCTTATACCCAGACTGTGCAGGTAACACCGGGGCCCAATCTGTAACACACATACAGAGCCCTGGCTTATACCCAGACTGTGCAGGTAACACCGGGGCCCAATCTGTAACACACAAACAGAGCCCTGGCTTATACCCAGACTGTGCAGGTAACACTGGGGCCCAATCTGTAACACACTTACAGAGCCCTGGCTTATACCCAGACTGTGCAGGTAAAACCGGGGCCCAATCTGTAACACACAAACAGAGCCCTGGCTTATACCCAGACTGCGCAGGTAACACCGGGGCCCAATCTGTAACACACCAACATAGCCCTGGCTTATACCCAGACTGTGCAGGTAACACCGGGGCCCAATCTGTAACACACAAACAGAGCCCTAGCTTATACCAAGACTGTGCAGGTAACACCGGGGACCAATCTGTAACACACTTACAGAGCCCTGGTTTATACTCGGAGAGTGAAGGTAACACGAGGGACCAATCTTTAACACACTAACAGAGCCTTGGTTTATACTCAGACAGTGCAGGTAACATTGGGGACCAATCTGTAACACACCAACAGAGCCTAGCTTATACCAAGACTGTGCAAGTAACACCGGGGCCCAATCTGTAACACACCAACAGAGCCCTGGCTTATACTCAGACTGTACAGGTAACACCGGGGCCCAATCTGAAACACACAAACAGAACCCTGGCTTATACCCAGACTATGCAGGTAACACCGGGGCCCAATCTGAAACACACAAACAGAACCCTGGCTTATACCAAGACTGTGCAGGTAACACCGGGGCCCAATCTGAAACACACAAACAGAGCCCTGGCTTATACCCAGACTGTGCAGGTAACACCGGGGCCCAATCTGTAACACACAAACAGAGCCCTGGCTTATACCCAGACTGTGCAGGTATTATTATTATTATTATACCACATTTATATAGCACTCTTTTCATAGCAATGTACGTTCAAAAGTGCTTTACAATTGCATTCAGAAACACACACACATACACACAAATCACCACGCTCACTCACATTGTAATATAAAAATATATTATATAAAAATATATAATTAATAAAGCATCAGGTTTCTGATCGAAGAATTAGATTCTGTTTAACTCCCCCAACAGCAAGGAACCAAGTAACTGCAGTAAAGTGAAATAAACTAAAAATGATTAAAATAACTGATTCTCTAACAGTAAATCATGATTAGAAGTCCTTGAACAGTTACCGGTTAACAGTCAGGTCAGCTAACTATCAACAGACTGAAATCCTTTGTAGTAACTGACTAAAAGTCAAGTATCCTAGCCAGAAGCGGACTCAGTTCTCAGTTGTGACACTGTAACAGTCAAGTCGAATAACTGTCCTTGGACAGAAATCACTAGTAGTGACCGACTAACAGTCAGGTCAGCTAACAGTTGAAGGACTAACTCCAAAATACAGTAGTGACCAACTGAAACTGATGTCATCTAAAAGATGACAACCAAATACAGTAGTGACCAACTGAAACTGATGTCATCTAAAAGATGACAAACCAAAAGTATCCAAAGATCAATTTCTATATGCTTGGAGGCAAAGGTGTGTCTTTAAGGCCCTTTTGAAATAATCCATTGTGTTTAAATGTCTAATTCCGATAGGAAGAGAGTTCCAGAGTTTTGGTGCAGCATATGCGAAAAATCTATCCCCATATGTCACAGTCCGACATTGGTAACACTGGGGCCCAATCTGTAACACACTTACAGAGCCCTGGCTTATACCCAGACTGTGCAGGTAACACCGGGGCCTTATCTGTAACACACCAACTTAGCCCTGGCTTATACCCAGACTGTGCAGGTAACACCGGGGCCCAATCTGTAACACACCAACACAGCCCTGGCTTATACCCAGACTGTGCAGGTAACACCGGGGCCCAATCTGTAACACACAAACATAGCCCTGGCTTATACCAAGACTGTGCAGGTAACACTGGGGCCCAATCTGTAACACACAAACAGAGCCCTGGCTTATACCAAGACTGTGCAGGTAACACCGGGGTCCAATCTGTAACACACCAACACAGCCCTGGCTTATACCCCGACTGTGCAGGTAATAAGGGTGTAACGGTATACCGTACGACAATACACCGCGGTATTTTCTTTACAGTACGGTTCACGAAATGCATCCAGGTCTGCATGGTACAGTACGGTATTGTTAACTTCCAGTTTTTTTTTCTTCTTCTTTTATAACAGCGGCTTCCCCTGGGAAAAAAAAAACAACAATATTTTTCACCTCAGAGAAATAAAATTATCTTAATACGATTTTCAATCCATTAATTTAAAAGAAAACAAAAGAGAAAGTAAATAACGCATATCGCTCTACAGTGTATATGACTTAAATGAAAGCACTTGCTGTGGGTAGTTAAAAAATCAATTAAAAGGCAGAATCATTCTTTGTCTTTGAATATTATCCAATCAACACACATTCTTATGCTTCCAAATTATGCAATGATACAGAATACTCGGATAGTATCGTTCATAATGTTGGTTAACATCTTTCATGCTCTCTACCGGCTATTGTTTTACTGCTAAAATTGCGTAATCATCACAATGGCAGCCATATGCGATGAACATCAACAATGTTTGGTGACCCCTGTATTTTTTTTATCAATTTAATTGATGGATCAGTTTGAATTTTGAGTAAAAGAGCGAAATTTCAACAGGTTACTACATGAAAGATACTGATTAAAATAAAATGGCATCAATTAAATGCTTAGTCTGATGCAAATTATCGCAAATCGAACATCTGAAATCTAAACTTCATCCGATTGGAACTGCAGGTGTTTTTCCGTGGTATAAATGTGGATGCTTCAACTTCAAGTATCATATTTAGGGCGCGCTTGATTCACTGCTCGGTGCAGATTTGGGGTGAACTGAACAGACAGTACAGCAATCAAGCATAAAGTTGTAACTTTCGGGACATGTTCTCTCTACACCATTTTCCGAGGTGGTGCATAGAGAACAACAATATGGCGGATAATGGCAGCAGAGTTAGTCCAACAACATGTTTTTGAAGTTTATTGCGTGTCTTTGAATTTATGCGCAAAAAATTTAACATGAGTAGATCAATAAACTTTTCCACAATACTTTTTTTGTCAATTTTATTGATTATGTTTGCATCGTAATGGCTTGTGGAGGGAAATTTTCTATGTTGGAATAGAATATAATAATTTATTTCACCAAATACGGGTCATATAACATGATATCTAAATTACTTACATATAAACATAAGGTCATATAACGAAAAGGACATCTTTTAATTTTAATTTTTGTCATCTTATTGATCATTTAAAGCTAAAAAGGCAGCAGCTTCCGAAGAAGTCAAAATCTGCCAACTTTCTGGATAGATCAATGTTCCAATTTCACTTGATTCACTGGTGTGAGTATTTGATTGCCACATTCTGTTCCGAACAGCGAATCAAGCGCGCCCTTAGTGATTTCATTGAAAATATTAAAGTGGTTGTCTTGCTGACGTCTATAATAGAATAAGCATTTATAATAAGTATTTTAAGTTTAATTAAGTTTCTGCAATATATACGGCATTATCATGTAGTTTTGATATTACTTTTGATTATTTAATGACGTTTAAACAAGTTTTTTTATCAGTAAACAACAAATTAAATCATATAAAAAGTGTCTACAGAAAGCACAACTTAATTTGTATTTATTATGATAAAAACTAATATATTAAACAAGAATTTATCTTTGTCTCTTAATCATTTATTCTTCATTTAAAGACAGGAAACAAGGTTGACAATACTTAAAAGCCCGTATCGTGATACGTATGGTATCATGACTACTGTATCATGATACGTATCGTATAGTTGGGTAAGCGTATCGTTACACCCTTAGCAGGTAACACTAGGGCCCAATCTGTAACACACCAACATAGCCCTGGCTCTTTCCCAGACAGTGGAGGTAACACCGGGGTCCAATCTGTAACACACAAAGAGAGCCATGGCTTATATCAAGACTGTGCAGGTAACACCAGGGCCCTATCTGTAGCACACAAACAGAGCCCTGGCTTATACCCCGACTGTGCAGGTAACACCGGGGCCCAATCTGTAACACACCAACATAGCCCTGGCTTATACCCAGACTGTGCAGGTAACACCGGGGCCCAATCTGTAACACACAAACAGAGCCCTGGCTTATACCCAGACTGTGCAGGTAACACTGGGGCCCAATCTGTAACACACAAACATAGCCCTGGCTTATACCCAGACTGTGCAGGTAACACCGGGGCCCAATCTGTAACACACCAACATAGCCCTGGCTTATACCCAGACTGTGCAGGTAACACCGGGGCCCAATCTGTAACACACAAACAGAGCCCTGGCTTATACCCAGACTGTGCAGGTATTATTATTATTATTATACCACATTTATATAGCACTCTTTTCATAGCAATGTACGTTCAAAAGTGCTTTACAATTGCATTCAGAAACACACACACATACACACAAATCACCACGCTCACTCACATTGTAATAAAAAATTAAAAAAATTAAAAAATTAAAATAACTGATTCTCTAACAGTAAATCATGATTAGAAGTCCTTGAACAGTTACCGGTTAACAGTCAGGTCAGCTAACTATCAACAGACTGAAATCCTTTGTAGTAACTGACTAAAAGTCAAGTATCCTAGCCAGAAGCTTTTGACACTGTAACAGGACAGAAATCACTATAGTGACCGACTAACAGTCAGGTCAGCTAACAGTTGAAGGACTAACTCCAAAATACAGTAGTGACCAACTGAAACTGATGTCATCTAAAAGATGACAACCAAATACAGTAGTGACCAACTGAAACTGATGTCATCTAAAAGATGACAAACCAAAAGTATCCAAAGATCAATTTATATATGCTTGGAGGCAAAGGTGTGTCTTTAAGGCCCTTTTGAAATAATCCATTGTGTTTAAATGTCTAATTCCGATAGGAAGAGAGTTCCAGAGTTTTGGTGCAGCATATGCGAAAAATCTATCCCCATATGTCACAGTCCGACATTGGTAACACTGGGGCCCAATCTGTAACACACTTACAGAGCCCTGGCTTATACCCAGACTGTGCAGGTAACACCGGGGCCTATCTGTAACACACCAACAGAGCCCTGGCTTATACCCAGACTGTGCAGGTAACACCGGGGCCCAATCTGTAACACACCAACACAGCCCTGGCTTATTCCCAGACAATGGAGGTAACACCGGGGCCCAATCTATAACACACCAACATAGCCCTGGCTTATACCAAGACTGTGCAGGTAACACCGGGGCCCAATCTGTAACACACCAACACAGCCCTGGCTTATACCAAGACTGTGCAGGTAACACCGGGGTCCAATCTGTAACACACCAACACAGCCCTGGCTTATACCCCGACTGTGCAGGTAATAAGGGTGTAACGGTATACCGTACGACAATACACCGCGGTATTTTCTTTACAGTACGGTTCACGAAATGCATCCAGGTCTGCATGGTACAGTACGGTATTGTTAACTTCCAGTTTTTTTTTCTTCTTCTTTTATAACAGCGGCTTCCCCTGGGAAAAAAAAAACAACAATATTTTTCACCTCAGAGAAATAAAATTATCTTAATACGATTTTCAATCCATTAATTTAAAAGAAAACAAAAGAGAAAGTAAATAACGCATATCGCTCTACAGTGTATATGACTTAAATGAAAGCACTTGCTGTGGGTAGTTAAAAAATCAATTAAAAGGCAGAATCATTCTTTGTCTTTGAATATTATCCAATCAACACACATTCTTATGCTTCCAAATTATGCAATGATACAGAATACTCGGATAGTATCGTTCATAATGTTGGTTAACATCTTTCATGCTCTCTACCGGCTATTGTTTTACTGCTAAAATTGCGTAATCATCACAATGGCAGCCATATGCGATGAACATCAACAATGTTTGGTGACCCCTGTATTTTTTTTATCAATTTAATTGATGGATCAGTTTGAATTTTGAGTAAAAGAGCGAAATTTCAACAGGTTACTACATGAAAGATACTGATTAAAATAAAATGGCATCAATTAAATGCTTAGTCTGATGCAAATTATCGCAAATCGAACATCTGAAATCTAAACTTCATCCGATTGGAACTGCAGGTGTTTTTCCGTGGTATAAATGTGGATGCTTCAACTTCAAGTATCATATTTAGGGCGCGCTTGATTCACTGCTCGGTGCAGATTTGGGGTGAACTGAACAGACAGTACAGCAATCAAGCATAAAGTTGTAACTTTCGGGACATGTTCTCTCTACACCATTTTCCGAGGTGGTGCATAGAGAACAACAATATGGCGGATAATGGCAGCAGAGTTAGTCCAACAACATGTTTTTGAAGTTTATTGCGTGTCTTTGAATTTATGCGCAAAAAATTTAACATGAGTAGATCAATAAACTTTTCCACAATACTTTTTTTGTCAATTTTATTGATTATGTTTGCATCGTAATGGCTTGTGGAGGGAAATTTTCTATGTTGGAATAGAATATAATAATTTATTTCACCAAATACGGGTCATATAACATGATATCTAAATTACTTACATATAAACATAAGGTCATATAACGAAAAGGACATCTTTTAATTTTAATTTTTGTCATCTTATTGATCATTTAAAGCTAAAAAGGCAGCAGCTTCCGAAGAAGTCAAAATCTGCCAACTTTCTGGATAGATCAATGTTCCAATTTCACTTGATTCACTGGTGTGAGTATTTGATTGCCACATTCTGTTCCGAACAGCGAATCAAGCGCGCCCTTAGTTTTTAAAATTAAAGGTTGTCTTGCAATTTAAAAGTATTTTAATTTAAGTTTCTGCAAGGCATTATCATGTAGTTTTGATATTACTTTTGATTATTTAATGACTTTAAACAAGTTTTTTTATCATAAACAACAAATTAAATCAATAAAAAGTGTCTAAGAAAGCACAATTAATTTATTTTTATGATAAAAACTAATATATTAAACAAGAATTTATCTTTGTCTCTTAATCATTTATTCTTCATTTAAAGACAGGAAACAAGGTTGACAATACTTAAAAGCCCGTATCGTGATACGTATGGTATCATGACTACTGTATCATGATACGTATCGTATAGTTGGGTAAGCGTATCGTTACACCCTTAGCAGGTAACACTAGGGCCCAATCTGTAACACACCAACATAGCCCTGGCTCTTTCCCAGACAGTGGAGGTAACACCGGGGTCCAATCTGCAACACACAAACAGAGCCCTGGCTTATACCCAGAATGCGCAGGTAACACCGGGGCCCAATCTGTAACACACAAACATAGCCCTGGCTTATACCCAGACTGTGCAGGTAACACCGGGGCCCAATCTGTAACACACCAACACAGCCCTGGCTTATACCCAGACTGTGCAGGTAACACCAGGGCCCTATCTGTAACACACAAACAGAGCCCTGGCTTATACCCCGACTGTGCAGGTAACACCGGGGCCCAATCTGTAACACACCAACATAGCCCTGGCTTATACCCAGACTGTGCAGGTAACACCGGGGCCCAATCTGTAACACACCAACATAGCCCTGGCTTATACCCAGACTGTGCAGGTAACACTGGGGCCCAATCTGTAACACACCAACATAGCCCTGGCTTATACCCAGACTGTGCAGGTAACACTGGGGCCCAATCTGTAACACACAAACAGAGCCCTGGCTTATACCAAGACTGTGCAGGTAACACCGGGGCCCAATCTGTAACACACAAACAGAGCCCTGGCTTATACCAAGACTGTGCAGGTAACACCGGGGCCCAATCTGTAACACACAAACAGAGCCCTGGCTTATACCCAGACTGTGCAGGTAACACCGGGGCCCAATCTGTAACACACAAACAGAGCCCTGGCTTATACCAAGACTGTGCAGGTAACAAGGGTGTAACGGTATACCGTACGACAATACACCGCGGTATTTTCTTTACAGTACGGTTCACGAAATGCATCCAGGTCTGCATGGTACAGTACGGTATTGTTAACTTCCAGTTTTTTTTTCTTCTTCTTTTATAACAGCGGCTTCCCCTGGGAAAAAAAAAACAACAATATTTTTCACCTCAGAGAAATAAAATTATCTTAATACGATTTTCAATCCATTAATTTAAAAGAAAACAAAAGAGAAAGTAAATAACGCATATCGCTCTACAGTGTATATGACTTAAATGAAAGCACTTGCTGTGGGTAGTTAAAAAATCAATTAAAAGGCAGAATCATTCTTTGTCTTTGAATATTATCCAATCAACACACATTCTTATGCTTCCAAATTATGCAATGATACAGAATACTCGGATAGTATCGTTCATAATGTTGGTTAACATCTTTCATGCTCTCTACCGGCTATTGTTTTACTGCTAAAATTGCGTAATCATCACAATGGCAGCCATATGCGATGAACATCAACAATGTTTGGTGACCCCTGTATTTTTTTTATCAATTTAATTGATGGATCAGTTTGAATTTTGAGTAAAAGAGCGAAATTTCAACAGGTTACTACATGAAAGATACTGATTAAAATAAAATGGCATCAATTAAATGCTTAGTCTGATGCAAATTATCGCAAATCGAACATCTGAAATCTAAACTTCATCCGATTGGAACTGCAGGTGTTTTTCCGTGGTATAAATGTGGATGCTTCAACTTCAAGTATCATATTTAGGGCGCGCTTGATTCACTGCTCGGTGCAGATTTGGGGTGAACTGAACAGACAGTACAGCAATCAAGCATAAAGTTGTAACTTTCGGGACATGTTCTCTCTACACCATTTTCCGAGGTGGTGCATAGAGAACAACAATATGGCGGATAATGGCAGCAGAGTTAGTCCAACAACATGTTTTTGAAGTTTATTGCGTGTCTTTGAATTTATGCGCAAAAAATTTAACATGAGTAGATCAATAAACTTTTCCACAATACTTTTTTTGTCAATTTTATTGATTATGTTTGCATCGTAATGGCTTGTGGAGGGAAATTTTCTATGTTGGAATAGAATATAATAATTTATTTCACCAAATACGGGTCATATAACATGATATCTAAATTACTTACATATAAACATAAGGTCATATAACGAAAAGGACATCTTTTAATTTTAATTTTTGTCATCTTATTGATCATTTAAAGCTAAAAAGGCAGCAGCTTCCGAAGAAGTCAAAATCTGCCAACTTTCTGGATAGATCAATGTTCCAATTTCACTTGATTCACTGGTGTGAGTATTTGATTGCCACATTCTGTTCCGAACAGCGAATCAAGCGCGCCCTTAGTGATTTCATTGAAAATATTAAAGTGGTTGTCTTGCTGACGTCTATAATAGAATAAGCATTTATAATAAGTATTTTAAGTTTAATTAAGTTTCTGCAATATATACGGCATTATCATGTAGTTTTGATATTACTTTTGATTATTTAATGACGTTTAAACAAGTTTTTTTATCAGTAAACAACAAATTAAATCATATAAAAAGTGTCTACAGAAAGCACAACTTAATTTGTATTTATTATGATAAAAACTAATATATTAAACAAGAATTTATCTTTGTCTCTTAATCATTTATTCTTCATTTAAAGACAGGAAACAAGGTTGACAATACTTAAAAGCCCGTATCGTGATACGTATGGTATCATGACTACTGTATCATGATACGTATCGTATAGTTGGGTAAGCGTATCGTTACACCCTTAGCAGGTAACACTAGGGCCCAATCTGTAACACACCAACATAGCCCTGGCTCTTTCCCAGACAGTGGAGGTAACACCGGGGTCCAATCTGCAACACACAAACAGAGCCCTGGCTTATACCCAGAATGCGCAGGTAACACCGGGGCCCAATCTGTAACACACAAACAGAGCCCTGGCTTTTACCCAGACTGTGCAGGTAACACTGGGGCCCAATCTGTAACACACAAAGAGAGCCATGGCTTATATCCAGACTGTGCAGGTAACACTGGGGCCCAATCTGTAACACACTTACAGAGCCCTGGCTTATACCCAGACTGTGCAGGTAACACCGGGGCCCAATCTGTAACACACCAACATAGCCCTGGCTTATACCAAGACTGTGCAGGTAACACCGGGGCCCAATCTGTAACACACAAACAGAGCCCTGGCTTATACCCAGACTGTGCAGGTAACACCGGGGCCCAATCTGTAACACACAAACAGAGCCCTGGCTTATACCCAGACTGTGCAGGTAACACGGGGCCCAATCTGTAACACACCAACAAGCCCTGGCTTATACCCAGACTGTGCAGGTAACACGGGCCCATCTGTAACACACAACAGAGCCTGGCTTATACCCAGACTTGCAGGTAACACGGGCCCAATCTGTAACACACAACAGAGCCCTGGCTTATACCCAGACTGTGCAGGTAACACTGGGGCCCAATCTGTAACACACAAACAGAGCCCTGGCTTATACCCAGACTGTGCAGGTAACACTGGGGCCCAATCTGTAACACACCAACATAGCCCTGGCTTATACCAGACGTGCAGGTAACACGGGGCCAATCTGTAACACACCAACATAGCCTGGCTTATACCCGACTGTGCAGGTAACACTGGGCCCAATCTGTAACACACAAACAGCCTGGCTTATACCAGACTGTGCAGGTAACACTGGGGCCATCTGTAAACACAAACAGAGCCCATGGCTTTATACCAGACTGTGCAGGTAACACTGGGGCCCAATCTGTAACACACAAACAGAGCCTGGCTTATACCCAGACTGTGCAGGTAAACACTGGGCAATCTGTAACACACTAACAGAGCCCTGGCTTATACCCAGACTGTGCAGGTAACACTGGGGCCCAATCTTAACACCAACATAGCCCTGGCTCATACCTGGACAGTGCAGGTAACACCGGGGCCCAATCTGTAACACACCAACATAGCCCTGGCTTATACCCAGACTGTGCAGGTATCACCGTGGCCCAATCTGTAACACACCAACATAACCCTGGCTTATACCCAGACTGTGCAGGTAACACCGGGACCAATCTGTAACACACCAACATAGCCCTGGCTTATACCCAGACTGTGCAGGTAACACCGGGGCCCAATCTGTAACACACAAACAGAGCCCTGGCTTATACCCAGACTGTGCAGGTAACCGGGCCAATCTGTAACACACCAACTAGCCTGGCTTATCCCAGACTGGAGGTAACACCAGGGCCCAATCTGTAACACACAAACAGAGCCCTGGCTTATACCCAGACTTTGCAGGTAACACCGGGGACCAATCTGTAACACACCAACACAGCCCTGGCTTATACCCAGACTGTGCAGTAACACCGGGCCAATCTGTAACACACAACATAGCCCTGGCTTATACCCAGACTTGAGGTAACACTTGGGCCAAATCTGTAACACACCAACACAGCCCTGGCTTATACCAGACTTGCAACAGGTTTAAACACAACACCTGGCTTATCATGATTCCAGGTAACACTTGGGCCAATCTGTAACACACAAACAGCCATGGCTTATACGACTTGCATGGTTACAACCTGGGCTTTCAATTGTCTAAACCAACAAGTTTGCCTTATTTTGCCACATACTTTCAGGTTAATAGGATGCAATATTAAAAACATAAGCATGGAACTTATTAATGGCAGAAATGTCAGGGTACACTGCGAAGATGTACTCATTGCAGGGTATCCATTAACTGCCTTCTCAACATAAACATCAGGCTTATAAGCAAACAGGGTATCTGTCACAAAACCAGGTTTCAACATGGAAATCCAATGTCAGGTAAATGAACTATTTCTGATAAAAATGATACAAAGAACATTATACTTTAGTTCATGTGCAAGAGTAAATAAGGGCATATCTTAAAGAAAATGGTAAATGCCTATAGGTCAAGTCACAGTACTGGCAAGTGTACATTTGGGCGAATTGCATTCAGAATGAAGAAGGGATTATAAGCAAATAAAAGAATGTGTCACTATATGTTACATGAAAACAAGCTCAAAGGTGTGAAATCAGATTGTCAAAGGGTAATTGTCTCTGACCTGCAATATCAATGCAGGGTAAAATACAAGATTCAAAATTAAATGTTAGTTCAAGGAAATTATGGATATTTTAAAACATGAAAAACAACCTACAGGAATTATCCAAAGACTGATACAAATGCATTTATTTTATTTCTTATTGAAGGTTTATTAAGCAATTCTAGCAATCAGACATTTGTATAATATTTGTCAAGATAGCAAGGGCACCGCAACTATGTAAATGAAGAAAAGCATAAGTGAAGCATAAAAACAAAAGCATTCATAGCAAGCTGCTATCAAACAGAAAAGAAAAAAAAAATATATATATATATATATATTTAGTCATAGTGACCTTGACCTTGATCCATTTTCTAATATATTTTAGTCATAGTGATCTTGACCTTGATCCATTTTCCAATATATTTTAGTCATAGTGATCTTGACCTTGATCCATTTTCCCTGAAAAGCAATTCCAACCTTCCTCTTCCCTAAAGGTATCTACTTATCAAATATGAATGCTATACCTTCATTCTAACTCGAGATATCGAGCAGAAACAAAAAATCTATTTTTAACCATTGTGACCTTGACCTTGACCCGATTAACCTGAAAAGCAATCCCAACCTTCCTCTTCTCATAAGGTATCTACCCATCAAATATAATTGCTATATCTAAATTCTAACTTAAGTTATTGAGCGGAAACGAAAGTTTGACGCCCGCCCGCCCGCCCAACGACGTTCGGCATTCTAATAACCAGGTTTCAACTAGTTGAAAACCTGGTTAACAAACACTGACACATATTCTCCCTCTACACCAGCACTGCGTGTGCATGTAATCCAGAAAAAGTACAAGACCATTTTCAATGTCTGGGTGGATATCAGTATGACATGGGGGGGGGGGGGGGGGGGGGGAGGAGAGAGACAAAAAGCTATGCAGAATTATATGATAATAAATTTTAGAAATTCATTTTAATAAATTAACTAAATGAAAACATGTGCCATATAAAAAATAATGTTGTTTGGTTGTACAATAAAATCTCCCTATAAAGATCACCATCTCCTCCAGCCAAATGTGGTAATAATAGAGAGATGGTCTTATTAGAGAAATTTATCAATATAGTCAGAATTGTACTTAAAATGATTTGGTTCCAAAAATGAGTGGTCTAATAGTGAGGTGGTCTCAATTCTGAGGTGGTTTTAAAGCATGGTTTTACTGCAGGATATAAACACATTATGCTTTATGTAGGATTGTTCCTATATGACTGCATGTAAACATTTACATGATAATTCATATGTTCAAAGAAATATATTTGGGTTATCTACCTTGAATAAGTGAAAATGATTCAAAATGATCACAATAACTCACCTTAAGCATGTTGATGTGTGAAGACTGGGTGTAAAAAGTAATTGTTTACCTTGACAATATTATTGAAAAGATGAGCCTTCAACGTCCTCAGCAAAGAATTCCTATTCTCATGCTGGTTCACCACCTGTAACACATACACTAAGGTTTTTTTTAGGTTATTTTGCTTGGGGTTAACATTTTTGGTACTTTATATTGCAGGAGACAGAAAGAGCTGCCACACTGCAACATAAAGCCGTAAATACATGACATGATACCACACCCGGTCACATCACATGACACCAGGCCAATCGATCTTGGAACTGCCTGTATATGCTAGTGTAACAAAAATGCAGGTTTTATATATTATATATTTATATTTTAAATATAGGAATTTGCTAAGGTATATTCCAGAACACTGGGTTATTTTAGTATTTTGGCTTTTGATGTGATTCAGTTCATTTATATCATGTTCATAGACAATCACTATAGAGTACACAAGCAAACATCTGGTGATCATGAACATAATACAACTCATTTGCTGAATTTAGTCAGTCTGCTTCTGGTTGTCAGAAGGTACAGTTTGAATCAAAGTTAATGAATGCTGTTCTTTGTAAATGTTGGGACTTTAGGCAAGTGTTTTGGGTACATTCAGCATTATTGCAAAGCAGAGGAACCCCAGAACTAGTCTGGGGTCACCATACACTAATAATATTTAGAAAAAGTTCTAAACTGACTTAACCCTTTCCCTCATATAGACTCATTTTGACACACTCAATAGGTACCACATAAAGCCTGATCTGCAGAAAACCACAGTTAAACCTTACCAAATTTAATTACAAAATCCTCATTTCCAGACCAGAGTTACTCGCAGGCTGATCTGGTTTTATGTTGTTCGCATAGGTCCTTTCATGGTGTCCTCTATGAGGGAAAGGGTTAATGCTTAAAGGTTTGATAAAAGGTTTTATTTCATCCATTCCTACATGGGTTGGAGGTGTTTAAGACCAGGCCCAATGTTCTTGAAAATAAAAATGGTACTTAGTATGATTTTCATACTTATACTCAAACTATGCCCATTAGTTTTAATAGGGACTTGGATATGATACTCAAAATTGAGCCTGAGATGTACTTAAGTATTTTCAAGGACCAGGGGTCTAGGGTTATTTAAGACATACATCTTTGGTACTGGAAACAAGATTCCAGGATTTGAGGTCAGGTTGATGGGTTTGATGTTACTACCTAAGGTTTCAGCATGACTTGACTATTTGAGTTAACAATTGCTTCGACAGTATTTCATTCATATAGCGACGTCCAGCTAATTACAGGTGGAGGAAAACCCCAAATGTACGGAGGCATCTGGGTAGAACCACCAGCATGATGGTTTAAGTCTGTTCAGAGAAAGTAGAAGCAAAGCATGTTGATTTTGTTCATAGTTATCAGTAACTATGTTTTTCAGTTGATTTTGTTAATTGTATACTGATTGCTGTTAAAAATACTGTTAAACTACAGATTTGTTTTCATAGAAAACTGATGTCTATCTCCCCACACCCTCTTAAGGGCACAAAATTTTTGAAAAGGGGAATAACTTAAAAAATACTGATGCCTGATTATGGACCTTGTGCATGACACTTTTTCTCATGAAATTTTTACTTCAATAGCATAAGTAGAAGAGGAGTTATCTTCTGAACAAGAAAATGTGAACAAGTGGAATACCTCCAAAAATACTTAATTACTTAGTTATCTTCCAGACAAAATGAATGACAAACAGACAACTCTGACAACATAGTCCCCAATAAACTAGGCAGAACATGACAATCTCATGACAAAAACAATAGTTTAATAAAAACAGTCAGTGGGAATCCAGCTGGGGAACTTTTAAACACATAAAGAATAAATCAAGCTTCAAAATTTGTTAAAATCATTGTTTAATTATTGCAATCATTGTTTTATGACTCATACAAACAATCAATTGGCTAAGCAGCCCTGAGCAAAATCAATATATATTTATCCCCGCTAGGTACACATTCAACCAGCAAGTAGTAAGAGAGATATAGCAATACCATTTTAATGACTCTGATATGATGTGACTGTGAACCACGCCTACCGACTCCCAGTAACAAAGCAGGGATGATGCTCTAACCGCTTGTACATATTACACCTCCTAACAGAGCGGGGAGATTGCTCTAACCACTGAAATTACATCCAGTTACAGAGGAAAGATGCTCTAACAGCTTGGCCACCATATTACCAACTCCCAGTAACAGAGCCTGGAAGATGCTCTAACCTCTTGACCACCATATTACCACCTCCCAGTAACAGAGCAGGGTAGATGCTCTAACCACTTGGCCACCATATTACCACCTCCCAGTAACAGAGCAGGGAAGATGCTCTAACCACTTGACCACCATATTACCACCTCCCAGTTACAGAGCAGGGTAGATGCTCTAACCACTTGGCCACCATATTACCACCTCCCAGTTACAGAGCAGGGTAGACGCTCTGACCACTTGGCCACCATATTACTACCTCCAGTAAAAGGGGAAAACCCCCGGGCACCATATTACCACCTCCCAGTAACAGAGCAAGGAAGATGCTCTAACCCTTGGCCACCATAGGTCATTATATTGTGACAAGATGGTAAAGGCAGACACAAACTTATGTGCCAATATATCTGTTTTGATCTGCATTATTATGTAGAAAGAGACATTTTGTACCCTGTATTAATACAGACAAGCTGCCAAGTAACTGGCAATTAATTTACAATTTTACCTAATAACGCTGTTTTGTATAAGACCATACACTATCATCTTTGTGTCCATGGATATCCTGCTGACTTTTGTCACATTGAATTACAATAATGAGGTTTCAGTAACAAGGAATTTTAAGGTTTCTATATGGATTATGTGAGTAAAACGGCCAACCATCTGGAAGTCTTACTTTTTTAAGGAATCAACTTTGTTTAAGCAAGAAGAAGAGGACCATGAGGTAATCATTTGTGCAAAATAAAACTGAATTTTGACTACTGGTTTAAGAGAAGAATTTTCTTTACAGATCAAATATGGAAACTAGCCAACCCATGAGGGCCTCATTTTTCAAGGGATCTTATTTTATCATAGCATATTTTGCGTTATTATGGGAAAATCAGCCAATGAAATATGGTATCTGTATTTTGGGTGTTGTTTTCAAAATTACTGCATCCCTGCAAGTATGTCCATTTTCACTACCCTTACATGTGAGACATATTAAGTAAGACTTGATTAAACAATAAGCAGTTCAATGGCAGAACTCCTATGTATGACTCTTGCATGAATTACTGCATGATAAAGCTATGTCTCAAAACCTACCTTATCTACCAATATTGTATCATGCAAACCATCTCTCTCTATCAAGTTTTCTGCAAACTTAATGAAATCTGGCTCGTATGTCTGCAGGAACATTACATGGCGTTTGAACTTCCTCTGGACCATCCCCCTGCTTGCTGTCACGGCAACATACTTCCTGATGATGAACTCCTCCATATCAACTTCCTGTAATATAATACTTAAAACAATATTATTCAGAAGACTGGGACCCCCTAGCAGTGTTTTTTCTAGCCCGACATTTTGAGTGTCATAAATGACCCCCTATTTGATGTTGGTGTATTGGAGTTTACCGTCACTGCGATAGTATTTCAATCATATAGTGACGTCCAGCTAATTACGGGTGGAGGTCATTTGAAAACTTACTTTAAAGACAATTAAACAGTGAACAAGAGCATGAATGATGATGGTGACTGGAAATGACAAATATCTGACTATTGCAATAGTTCTCATGCTGGATCATCTTATTTCAGGGATCCCTTCAATTGTATGTTAATATGACACACATTATCCTCCCTAAAGATCTTTAGTACAGACCCTTGTTCTATCTAAATATGCTCTACGGCATCAAAACATATAGAACTTTGTAATGCATTGGATAAGTCTGAATCTTAATTTACCAATAACGCCAGCAGCCATTTTGAAAATATAGATTTTTTTTGTCTTTTAAAACTAAATCCAGTGAAGCATATTATCACATATGCAGGAATTTCATAGAAAAATATGTCAACTTAATTTTAAATTTTTCACTGTAACCATTTATTGATGACTATTCAAGCTTGAACCAAAAAATATCTGAATAGAGTTTCAGTGTGATGTGCTCTCTATCAAGTTGTGCACGTGACTATAATTGGACATTTTATGATAAAATTAAGTTGGAGGAGTTTGAAGCGGAATTTGGGGCAAACAAAATTTGTGTGGCGGAAAATCCCGCGGACAGCAAAGTCTAAGCATTGTATTACATGATGCTGGTTTTGTTAGAGGTGTGCTGGCTTGCAACCGATACTTATGCATTATAAGTTTGGTTTGGTTGACTGTTTGCCAATCATGTTTGTACTGTTTGGTGAATGGATTAACCAGGTTGGGTTGGGCTGTTGGTGTGTTTGGTTGACTGTTTGCCACTGTTAAATACATAATTTACTTATCATTGAATTTCAGCCCTCTTGCAATAATTAATTTTAAAAACAATGTCATATTTTCTTTAGAAAAGATCATTTTGTCCAAAAAGCACATTTATGCAATACTCATGAAAAAAAATCAACCATTTGATTTAGTTTTTATCTGCAAAATTGCTAATGGCATTTTTCCTAAGTCTTTACATCTGAACTAAGACAAGCTTTAAATGAACTTAAGATTTCCAAACATCTCAGTCGCATGATGCAATTCATGCATGATAATGTCTGATTTAGCATTGAGTTTCTTCACTACCATCTTTAAAGTTTATGACCAAATAAATATGTATAGGTTTAAGTAACATCATAAATGACACATGTAGCAAATTTCTTTGGGTCAACATTCAATGAATTGGTCAATGATGGAGAAAACGCGCCCTAATTTTTTAGTGCCAATTTACATTTCATAAGGCCTGTAAGGCCTCTTTGTCAAAGTCTTACCTTGTCAACTGCACCCTCTGTAAAATGGAATCCTCTCTAAACTGTACAATTTAATAAGTCCTTTATTCCACTTACATATTCCCTCATATACTGACATATACTCTTATAAATTCCTTTACATTTTGAGTACCTGAATGGACATAAAATTTCATGTTCAGAAGTAGTTTTGCATGATTTATAAGGAAGACTGTAAATTTCTAATAAGTTTTTATTGTCTTTGTTGTGTATTAAGATTAAATGGCCATTTATATGCCAGGTTTGAAAAATATTAGTCAATGTTTTACCAGTTACAAAGACCTTAACAATCAAAGACAGACTTAAAATTAGTCAATCAAGCTTTCTGAGCATCAATTCACTTTGATTTTAAAAACAGTATTTATGAAAACCAGTCAACAAACACATCATTTCATATAGTAACTGTATATTGACTTAAAATTTAGTCAATCAAGCTTTCTGAGCATCAATTCACTTTGATTTTTAAAACAGTGTTTATGAAAACCAGTCAACAAACACAACATTTCATATAGTAACTGTATATTGAAAACCTGATGAAAGAGAAATAACTATCAGCCAATGATTTATGTAACACATTTTTGACAAATATAATTATTTTGACCCAATAATAATAGAATATACTAGACGACAAGAGCTGTCAGTACAACATGTATGTCTGCTTTATGAGTAGTCAGAACCATGACCAAGAAAGAAAACAAGCACATTACTGCTGATACACATTACTGCTGATACACATTACTGCTGATACACATTACTGCTGATACACATTACTGCTGATACACATTACTGCTGATACACATTACTGCTGATACACATTACTGATACACATTACTGCTGATAAACATTACTGCTGATACACATTACTGCTGATACACATTACTGCTGATACACGTTACTGCTGATACACGTTACTGCTGATACACATTACTGCTGATACACATTACTTCAGATACACATTACTGCTGATACACATTACTGCTGATACACATTACTGCTGATAAACATTACTGCTGATACACATTACTGCTGATACATATTACTGCTGATACACGTTACTGCTGATACACATTACTTCAGATACACATTACTTCAGATACACATTACTGCTGATACACATTACTTCAGATACACATTACTGCTGATACACATTACTGCTGATACACATTACTTCAGATACACATAACTGCTGATACACATAACTGCTGATACACATAGCTGCTGATACACATAACTGCTGATACACATTACTTCAGATACACATAACTGCTGATACACATTACTTCAGCTACACATTTCTGATGATACACATTACTGCTGATACACATTAATGATGATACACATTAATGATGATACAAGTTCACTGAAAACAGGGACTAGAATCAAATAGGATAACTTCTATTCTGGGCTAATCAAGGTTGACCTTTTATCAAGTGACCAAAAAACTGATAAGGGTCATCTACTTAGGACCAAATTCCCGTTAGAATAATAAGAGCTTAAGCTTTCTCTAGTTATTGATTGGAAACAATCTTCAAATTCATTGTTACTATGATCTTGACTTTTTACCAAGTGACCCAAAACCACTAGGCTTTTTCTACTAGTAATGAACCGATACCATATCAATTTCGAAGAATTTTGGCACAAACCTTTTCAACTAATCATTTTGAAACAATTTTCACATTTAAGGTTGTGACAACTTGACCTTTGACCTAGTAACCTTAAAATCCATAGAGGTCATCTAGTAGGACATGACAAAAGCCCTATCAAGTTTGAGGAAAAGGGCTCAAGTTATCAATTAGAAAGAAAGTGATATACTGATGGACTGATGGACAAACAGACCAATCATTACTTGCAGAACATAATGCTCCCTCTTTTTCAAAGGGGGACATAATTATAGATGACTGGTAAACAATAGGTGATCCGAATAACTCACCTTGAGCATGTTGTTACCATGTCATCTATAAACCTATATAAGAATAATAAACACAAAACCTGATCAGCAGGCAAGAGATCCATGTTGCCTAGTACCTTTTCCAGGATGCCTTCCATGATACTGTACAGTTTTTGTTGGAAGATGGAATCATAGCAGCTGGAAATGTCCGTCTTCACAAAGTAGAGCCTTGGACCACCTGCTGACCATTTCTGGACATAGCTACGCCAGGCTGCATGTATTTCACTCATTCCAATCTTGCCACATCCCATCAGCCATGGTTTCTCAAGTCTCAGGTATGACAATACACTGTGTAGATCTGCCAACTGCTTGTTCACTGACAACTTCTGGTTAAACACAGCCAATAAGATATAGAAGATACAAATAAGGAATACATTTACTCAATTTACTGTGTAACATCATTTATTGCTTTATAGTCACCAACAAATGATAATGGTTGATCTATGGCTCCAAAACATTTATTTCCCATGTTTTCTCCTTTTTCCTTAATTGCCTATAAAGCAAGGCCACAATTTCTATTTCAGAGCAAATACCATGTGCATACTCATGTGATTAAGCTTACTGGATGAGCATATTCAATGGCTGCAGCTTGAACAGGGTAACAAGGATTTTTTCACTGAACTTTGTTGATAAAAAAAACAGGGCGTCAGCTAACTTTCTATTTATATTATATATGGAAACTGGCCAGCACCATGGGAGCCTTATTTTTCTAGGGACCAATTTTATTCTAGTAATTATTGTAGAGGGACCATTTGTGCTATATGAAATTGAATCCTGATCATTGGTTTCAGAAGAATATTTTCAAAGATTTTGTAATGAAATTCTAATGGCACCTGGAGTTTTGCATGGATCAAAATTATTTCAGCAACTTTAGTGAGGCACTACAGAAGAATTAATTGAAATTAGTTTCAGAAAAGATGCTTTTAAAGCAAATTGCTGACGACACATGACAGAGGAAGGGTGATCCCATTAAGCATATCATGCTCATGAGGGCTAAAATGTCAAACAGGGCTAAATGACCGATTTTTGAGGCCAAAGGAAGATACCTTGCAGGACAGGTGAGGATCTATGATGCTCATGTTGATGATTGGTCTAAGGGATCTCTGTTTGGGTAGAAATCTCAGGCTGGACACACCTAGTGAGGCCCTCGCCCGTATCAGGTCTCTGGCCTTGCTCTGTGGATACATCACTGTATGTCACACACACTGGACTTTACATGCTGTATCAATGTATTGCTGTTATTGACTTATGGATTTATACTAGATTTTACATGATGTGGACTTCTGTCAATTCACACTGAAGTATCTCCAAAAAGTGAAAAAGATGTATGAGCCGCAAACTTTCTCAATATATCATATTTATAGAGAATTTTCTAAAAGTCATAGTGCTTAAATTCATACATAAGCAAGTTTCACAATACAGTTTATTTACCATAATTCAAACGATCTGCAGACTGACAGGAATGTTAAACAAGAGGGCCATGATGGCCCTGGATCGCTCACCTGGTATTATTAAGCTATGTAAAATCAAGTGACCCCTGGGGCAGAGCCAATTTGACCCCAGGGTCATGATTTGAACAAACTTGGTAGAAGTCTATTAGCCCATGTTAAATACCAAATATCTAAACTCCAGACCTTGTGGTTTTTGAGAAGAAGATTTTTCTAGTTTTTTTCCAAAATAAGTCTACATAAAATCAAGTGATCCCTGGGGCGGGGCCAATTTTCATCAAATATCTAAACCCCAGGCCATGTGTTTTCTAGTTTTCTAAAATGAAGAATTTTCAAGTTATTTCTATATTAGCCTATGTAAAATCAGGTGACCCTATGGCGGGGCCAAATTTGGCCCCAGGGCCATGATTTGAACAAAGTAAGTATAGATCCACTAGACAATGCATGATTCATGATTTGAACAAACTTAGTAGAGGTCTATTAGCCCATGTAACATACCAAATATCTAAACTCCAGGCTTTGTGATTTCTGAGAAGAAGATTTTTTTCAGGGTTCTCCAATATTAGTCTATGTTAAATCAAGTGACCCCGGGGTGGGGCCAATTTTGACCCCAGGGTCATATTTGAACAACTTAGAAGAGATCCACTAGACAATGCTAACCCAAAACCCTTTGGTGGGGCCAAATCTGACCCAATGGTCATGTTTGTAAAACGTGGTAGAGACCCAGTAAACAATGCTACATACCAAATATCTAAACTCCAGGCCTTGTGGTTTCTGAGAAGAAGATTTTTCAAGTTTTTTTCCTATATTAGCCTATTTTAAAACAAGTGACCCCGGTGGCGGGGCCAATTTTGACCCCAGGGCCATGATTTGAACAATCTTGGTAGAGAGTCATAAGATCATGCTACATACCAAATATCTAATTTCCAGGCCTTGTGGTTTCTGAGAAGAAGATTTTTTCAAGTTTTTCCTACATTCAAAATCCAATGAGTAGTTTAGAAGGAGATGTTGTTTAAAGAAATTGTTGATGACGGACGCACGCACGCACGGACGACTGACAAAAGGTGATCACAAAAGCTCACCATGAGCATGTTGTGCTCAGGTGAGCTAAAAACATGTCATCTGTATTTTTATTATTTTACTCTTGCAGAGCATAAAAGGTGCAAATGGATATCTGCAGAAAAATAACAAAAAATGATTGTAAAGTTTGTAAACATATATGCCCCCCCACTAATATGTCATAATATTTATATAGCTAGATGATATTTGACTTTATAATGTGGGCATGTCACAAATTGATCCAGAACCTATCTTTCCCAGTAATGTAACGTGTAATGTGAACATCACTGAAGCACACACATAAGGAAAGGAATATATAATCAATTAACAAACTTTTCATGAAATTCAATTTTTAACCTCGTGACCTTAACCTTTGAGGTACATACTCTAAAATCAAAAGGGATTTCCTATTATTTATAAATAACTAGAACTGCCATTGTAATGGCGCAAATACCCCCCACATGTCGCTTTGTCACAGGGATTTTAATACAAATAACATGTAGGTCAGAGACATATAAATGTATTGGCTCAACAAGGAAAAATTACGCAAAAGAGAGTTATGGTTCTTGGTCACTGCACACCCCCTCAATGAAATCTATCTACATATGAAGTTTCATCTTAATATCTTTTATTCTTTTTGAGTTACAGCCCAGACAAAAATTAAGTATGAAAATTTACAAAGGGCAATAACTCCAAAATTACGCAACAAAGAGTTATGATTCATGGTCACTGCACTCCCCCTCAATGAGATCTATCCACATATGAAGTTACATCTTGATATCTTTTATAGTTATTGAGTTACGGCCCGGAAAAAATTAAGTATTAAAATTTACAAAGGGCAATAACTCCTAAATCACGCGACAAAGAGTTATGATTCTTGTTCACTACACGCCCCCTCAATGAGATCTATCTACATATGAAGTTTCATCTTGATATCATTTATACTTTTTGAGTTACGGCCCGGACAAAAATTAAGTATGAAAATTCACAAAGGGCAATAACTTCAAAATTACATGACAGAGAGTTATGGTTCTTGGTCACTGCACTCCCCCTCAATGAGATCTATCCACATATGATGTTTCATCTTGATGCCTTTTATACTTTTTGAGTTACGGCCCGGACAAAGAAACCGATAGACGGACGGCCAGACAGACAAGCTGAATTCAGATACCCCCCTTACAACTTCATTGTGCAGGGGGTATAACAATTGTGCAGACACCAATATTGATAGGGTTCTTCAACTAGACACAAGTAACTATTAAATAAAGTTTGTGACCTAGGAGTCAATTAGATTTTGAGTAATCAGTCTGACAATGCTTAATTTACATAGTGTTTGTGAAAATTTAACTTATTACCTCGTGACCTTGTCCTTTGAGGTACAACTCCCAAAATCAATAGGGGTCTTCTACTAGTCAAAAGCAACAATCATACCAAATTTGAGATCTCAGGGTCAAATAGAACTAAAATTTATCACTCGGACAAGACTTTCATATGGAGAAATGTTAACATGTGACCTTGACCTTTGAGATATTGACACAAAAATCAATAGGGGTCCTCTACTAGTCATAAGCAGCAACCATATTAAGTTTGAGACTTAAGTGTCAAATGAAACTGAAGTTATCACAAGGACAAGTTTTTGACTACCGACAGACCAACCAACATGTGCAAAGCAACATGCCCCTTCTTCTTTGAAGGAGGGCATGAAAATGCACTCAGTTTGTTAGTTAACACTCTTGACAGTCAGGTGAAATAAACATAACACTACTTAACTCTAAAGTCATTTTCTATATTCTACTTACAAAATTAACACATTAACATATTTGTTTATCTATACATGTATACAAATAATATTGATATTTCATACAACCTCTAGGTTAAATATCAAATATATATATATAAAATACATGTTAGTTTATTCAAATTCGGAAAATTCAGAGCTATGGGGCTGTAATGTTTCTTTTTTATCATCCAATCAAATTACTATTTTAAGGGACTATATACAAAAGTCATACCTCTGATATGGGTTTTAGTAGCCTCCGCTGCAGCAAGTCTGGTAACAAGAGAGCTATAGTTTGAATATGAAACAGCAGTGTTTTTCTTTAATCAAGAGGGCAATGAAGGCCCTGCATTGCTTACCTAAGCAAAATAACTAAAAAAGTTTGGGATCACCAGTCATTTATCTATCATTAAGCTTTAAATAACATTCAAAACCATTTGTCACATGGGCTTGCATTTAACTGGTATGTTAACTACACTGGCTGTGGTAAAACAAAATAAAAATTGATAAATAGTTAAGCTATATACATATATGTGACTGAATGAAATTGAACAACTATACTAAATCAAGCCCACATCTTGCAGATACAAAAATACAGTGTTCAATCTAGAGCACGCCATTGCACAATTGACCCTTTAAAAATCTAACCCTTTCCCTCATAGAGGACACCATGAAAAGACCTATGCGAACAACATAAAACCAGATCAGCCTGCAAGTAACTTGCAGGCTGATCAGGTTTTTATGCTGTTCGCTGCTCCTCAGTGGTCTGGAAATGAGGATTTTGTAATTAAACTTGGTAAGGTTTAACTGTGGTTTTCTGCAGATCAGGTTTTATGTGATACCTATTGAGGGCGTCAAAATGAGTCTATATGAGGGAAAGGGTTAAATGGCGCAATATAACTCTTACTCAGGGCCTGACAGGCGCATTGCCGTAAAAAATCGCATTTGCTGTTTTCTTTCCACTACTTTCCGTTCCTTAAGCGAGCACCTGCAGACTGTGCACTGGTCAATATGTAAACGCAATTAACCGTAAGCCAGTAAGTTGCAATGTTCTGTCTGCATGAATAATGGCAAAAAAAAATACATATACATTTGTATATTTGATGTTGCTTGGAAGGCAATGCAATTAACTGAGGATAAGAGATAAAGAGTAAGCACTAGCTAGCTGTATTTAATATGACTGGCCCTCATTTTATTTACATGGTCCCCTTTTTCCAGGTCTGTGGGCCCAATGGGCCCCCCATGTGGTCAGTCTAGATTGAACACTGAAAACATATTCATCAATTGACAGCCATAAACACAAGAGAGGTGAAAATGGAGATCTGCTTACCTTTTCTAAGGAAATCATGCCAGAAAAAAACTTATTTCATAATGTAATATTTCTTGATATTGATTGCATTTGACTCATATGCTATCCTGTTCTAGGGATATTTTATCTGTCTTGCCTCTAGTGGATCTAACTATTTGGGATAACTTCTGCTCCTACACCCACCTAGCTAAGCCATCAAGTTCACAGTCAAACATTTAACAAAACAAGCAGTCTTCAATATCAGATAAAGTGTCAGCTATGTTTCAGTATTCAAGATTACTGAACAATTCTGTGCAGATAGATTTTCATCTAAATTTTGTAAGGTGTTCTGTAGATGAAGAATGGACACAAAACCCAATGTTTACATTGTATGTTCATACTTCAGGGG
This sequence comes from Solen grandis, assembly GCA_021229015.1. NCBI lineage: Eukaryota > Metazoa > Mollusca > Bivalvia > Adapedonta > Solenidae > Solen > Solen grandis. Next base: position 46,516,647 of record CM037781.1, read on the forward strand.
CCATAACTGTATCAAATATCACCCCATACATACACGACTAGGCTTCACACTACTCACTGATCTCAAGTTTCTTTAAAATCAGCAACGAGCTTTGGAGATGATGACCAGACATACCAAGGCAGATGGACAAATGTCTCACAGTCTGGCCCTACAGAAACGTACAGTAATCACCCATAGATAGTGTGCATGCATGTTTAATGCGCAGCCGATTTTGAGTTTAAAAACCTTAAAAAAAATCTATTTCCCTTCTATAATGTGCACCTCTTCCCACCATTTTGTTAAGCCACATGTGTTTTACAGGTTTTTAATTACAGGTGACATATCCTAATGCAACTTGCAGTTTTACCTTGATGTTTATCATAGGCTGATAGTTTGAGTAACAGTCTTAAAATGTTTGTCACAAGTCCCTTACCAATTGCTATTTGAAGTACACAATGAACCAAACAGTTCTGTCAAAAATGAAACTAATCTGTCAAAAATGAAACTAATTCTGTTAAGAATATATCATCTGTATATATTAACAATACACAGATCGTATAATTATGGTTGGTCCCATTGTTAAGGATGCTAACATCACATTTGACGATATGTCATCAATTAATTATCATCTAAAGTACATTACTGTAAGAATATTCTTTACTTTACTTCCGGTTGAATCACAATGAAATATCTTGCTGTAAAAGCTCCATATAGGGAGCAATGTAAAACACACAGATAAACAATTCTTTTATGAATTTTCGCCTGCAGGGCTTTATCAAAATTCACAAAGAAATATAACAGCACTACATTATTGCATTTTGACCAAAAACAAAATGGAGCAATGTAAAACATGCACAGGAAATAATGTCATGATGTTAATGTCATAAATTATTGCACTAGGAATTTTAATACAAAGCAATTGATTATATGACCAAGCATGCATTATTTGAGGTACATACACATATAGATATATACATGCATGGACACTCATACACACATACATGCATGCAAATGGACCTGCATGTATACATCTTTGCACACCTATATATACATATCCATTTTAATCAACAAGAGGCCCATGATGGCCCTAAATTGCTCACCTGAGATAAATAGGTTGACCCAAAGAACATCTGTACCAATTTATTTTAAAATCTGGCCAGTAGTTTTGAAGAAGATGATTTTTAAAGTTTTCATATTATTTTTCTTTTTGTTGCCATGGCAACCAGAGTTCTATATGGATCAAGTTTATTTTAGCAACTTTTGTGAAGGTTAACCCAAGGATCATCCCTGCCAAGTTTAATCAATTTCTGTCCAGTGGTTTCAGAGGAAATGTTGATTAAAGGTTTCCCTATATACATATAAGGCAAATAAGCCCTGCCCCTGGCGGCCATGTTATTAACGGATCGGAAAATTTTTAGCAACTACGGGCGGGCGTGGAACCTTTGTTGTCCGGGCTCTAACTTCAATACCGTTTGCCCAATCCTTTTCAAACTTTCCACACATGTGCATGGCCATAATAT
>CM037781.1:46518245-46568245 GCA_021229015.1 Solen grandis
AATATGGTAACCCCCGAAACAGATGCTTACGCAATACCACGTGACACATTCCGATACATGGCGTCTTCACTAGTTTGCATGTGATAGGGAAACTATCCGGTTTTTTTTTGTTGTTGTTTTTTGTTTTTATTTTTTGATGTTGTTTTTTGTTTTTGTTCTGTTATTTTATTGTTGTTGTTTTTGTTTTTTGTTGCTGTTTTTTTCTTTTTTCTTTTTTTTTTTCAATCACAAAATCATGCGTCCGTAGATTGGTATTGAAAGAGGTAATACACACAGATAATTAAATTCTTAGTTAATAATCATCTGTAAACGAGCCGATTTAAAAGGTGTATTCATCAAACTAAGTAAAAACTTAGTGACACTTCGGCCCTTTTTCTTTTTATGCCTTTCTGATTGGTTTGGCCAAATTATAGGTACACTTTTAAATGGTGTAAGTATTGAAAAAATCTTGGCATTTAAAGATAAGCATATGTTGACATCTGTTTAGTTTCTCACAAAAAGTATTAACCAGATGTAATTAGTTTCTAGAGGTGAATAACACAGGAGAGAAAAGCATTAAGATCAAATAAATCACCACTATTACTCGTATGATGATATTCCAACTAGTAATGGACCTAAAGCGCGCATGGTATAGAAGTATAAACCGGCATATGTTGATTGACTTGCACTGAACAAAATCTATGAATGTCCATTTTATAAAATTCATCTATTAGTAAAACATAAGTAGAACTCCATGGTATAAAGCAACTCGTTCACAGATGATCGGTAGATATAGTATATACTATTCTAAGGATCACGTGTGATGTGAATTCGCGCTACATATTAATTTAAAAGTAGTACGTGTGGAATGTCCATCTCGAAAAATAAACGTGGCGTGACTGACTAATGAAGAGCTAGCCAAACCCGTCGGCATATTTGGCGCTGGTATCCCTGATACTACAGGTATAATTGATTTAGTAAAAAATCAATCAATTCCGGCAAAATCAGAAAAATATTAGTATCTATCATAAAGATCGTCTTAATTTGGTTTATTCGAAACCACGCCTTATTCGAAACAAATACTGGTCTCTGGCATTTCGAAATACCGGGATTCGATTGCATAATTATATATATTTTTTCACCGTTTACACTTAGTGTAATATGTGTATCTAACAGGTTTTTATATATTTGTTTTATTCTCATATTTAAATCAATCACCAAGTTGGCGTTTAGAAATTGTTTATTATAAGTTAAAGTGCATACAGTTCCATTAAATATTCAAAACATAACGAATGTCGTATATGTTCCGCAGTCTCTGTCCATGCAAAATTGCTTCTAGAACCTGAACAGCATTAAGACACTTTTATAAGTTCTAAACAGAACTTTTAATTCCAAAAGGTGGACTTTTTGATGACAAGGAAAACAATGAAACGTACGTAATTCGCTAAATTTCTACAAACAACCAAAAATTTTGGCTTAAGTATTCAGTATCATACAAATAAATTAGTCGAACGGTGACGATAAAGAAACGAAATATGTGCTTAACTAACCCCTGATCTTAAATACTTTATTAACGCGCGAGGAGAGTATAAATTACAAGTAGTATGTATAAATTAGGGATTCAACGAGACAAATTACTGTATGTAATCATTAAAAATGAATATTACAGTTCTCGAAAACATAGGTTATTTTTTCCAGTATTTATAATTAGGTTTTGCAAATTTGGTGGTTTGGTTGGTTAATTGGTTGTATATTTTGTTTGTTGGTTGACTGGTTGTGTTTGTGTGTATGGATGGTTTACGTGTATGGTTGCTTCCTGAATGGTTATATGGTTGACATTTTAGAAGATTTTTTTATTGTGACCGATGAATGTCCGTCGTCAACATTGACCTTAAACGACATCTCCTTCTTAACTACTTGGTCAATTTTCATAAATCTTTACAGAAATGTTCCTTGGGTTGTCCTCTTCTAAAGTTGTACAGACAATCAAATTATATGCCGAATTCCGGTTGCAATGGCAAATGATAGGGGAAAAAGATACGAAAACTTCAAAAAAAATTATTCTCCTCCAAAAGTACAGACTTGATTTTAAAATATTTTTGCACAGATGTTCCTTGGATCACTCTCTACCCAGATTGTTAAAATTATTTGGATCCGTTGCAAAAATGACCGCCAGGACGGAGGCCCTTTTCCTTATATGTATATAGAACAAATTTGAAAAAAAAAGACTGCTTGACCAAAGCTACAAACTTGAATTCAAAGTCTTTTGGCATAGATATTCCTTGAGTCACTCTCTACGAAGATTGAAAAAGATAAAAGAATGGTCGAAAAACATGGCCGTCAGGCGCGGAGAGCGTTTTCCTTATATGTATACATGTATAGTACAAATTTGAAAAATAAAATATTGTCAAAAAGTACTGGCTGGATTACAAAGTTTTTAGCACAGATAATTATTGGATGATTTGCTACCAAGATTGTAAAAGACTGATTGGATCAGTCAGTCTTTTTTTTTTTTTTAAATGCAGATGATCCCAAATGTTTAGCGCTTTGAGTATCCAAGAGAACCCCGTGAAAATGACCAATCAGTGAAAGGAAAGTTTCCTCTTAAACAACCAAGTCACTCTTTTGAAGAAAACCCTCACATTTCTGCGCCTTCCGTTACTTTATAAAAGTTGTTTTAAAAACAGAATTACTTTAGATATAAACATTTATGTGTAACCAATGGCTTCCTTGGCCTGAAATATGTATAATTAGACACCAAGACGTTGAGTATGCCACATATATTTACAAAGATAAAAGCATTTGAAGAAATTGTTGGCCATTTTGGCGTCCATATTGAAAAATGGCTGCCATGGTCACCGGGGGGTGGGGGCGCTGCTGACTTTGATCCATATAAAAAAATATTCAGAAGGTGTTGTTTAATACGTGTGCCAAATTTCATGCTTTTAATCCAAAATGCACGATTCCACTAATCAGCTCCACTATAATTCAGTTCTTCATTTTTTTTTCGTTTTATAGTACTTTGGTTTCTGCTTAAACCAACGTCCATACAACACTACCGTTAAAGAAAATATATTCATAAACGATATCGCTTTCTGTCCAATTATTGAAAAATAAGTCAAATTCAAATCTTTTTAGAGACAGGATTTAAATATTAATCAAAAAATGTGTCAAGTAAAAGTATTTAGTCGCCCGTTCGGAAAAGGGAATTTCCATCAAGTTCTCGTGCTTGCCCCTACAGCAAACACCACGCTAATGCCAGAATACGTATCTGACCAACTGATAATAATGAAAAAATATCTAACTCTTAAAGGTGGAAGGAAAATTTTAAAATTTTTTTTAATAAAAGCCTGCTTCCATTTGCATAATTGTGCATTCGTTTTGGTTTTAAACTTATTGACACAATTTCATGCAATTTAAGGGTTCAGAATAAATCTGCATGAAACATCCACAAAAATGACATCAAAAGTGAAGTGAACCGTGTTTCTTTTTAAAATGTGTATATAAACATGCCATGTGTAGTCAAATGTCTAAATAGTTTAGTCAATGAAATACGACATGGTTCCTTGATTAACATATATCACATTGAAGGGTCATCATATTAAATGAATCGGGACCACTCGTTAAGTATATATTTTAAAAATTACCTTTAAAGATCACATTCCGTTCTAAGAGACCTTGCATCACATTATCACATGTTGTCAAAATTGGTAAAACTTATGTTTGTCATTGTCTTTCACATCAGGATAGTTGTCTTTTTTATTTTCCAGGTCCAAAGCTTCCAAAAACATTTCGGGCCGATTTCATTGTCAGCAATTGTTTAGCCATGCTGTTTCCGTGCTGGATCCTTGATCCGTATCCGGCGTCACTCGTTTTCCTTGGACGTTTGTTTCGTGACGTCATCATGACGTCACCATCCGGTGTAACTAAATCGCTTTCGTCTGAAAAGTCGTATTCGGTATAAATTTTATCTTGGTCCGATTCATTCAAAGGGTACTGATCCTGTTTATCGGAGTAGAACCTTGGCACGGCGACAAATTGATTTCTATATCCATTTGTGCTTACATCAGGGCGCAGATTCTTGTTGTTTGCATGTAAGCCACAGAAATATTCCTTTAGATCGAAAACGTGTCCCCTACTCTCACTTTGCATTACCTGAGCACAAATCCGTGCCTTTAATCCTGCCATTCCTTGCATCTCCTTGGCTTGTTGTGGTAACGTGTTTCTCAGTAAAATTGGATATGTCACGATCTCTGCACCATTTTCACTATCAGTTTGTCCTATGTTTGTCTTATATTGCCTATCGCCATCATCAACGTTCATAAGCTCGTTTTCTCCATTTGTTTCACAAATCACGACTTGAAACATGAAAGAAACCAAACAAATTCCAAAAAACATAATGGGTGTCACAATATGTTTTCCTCTTTCGATTTCAGAGCACGTTGGCTTGCAGCACTTTGTCACTGTGAACAATACTTCCACGTATTTAAACTCTTCTTCAAGACGGGGATTGCCAGAGTTTAGCATATGGAATTCTCCAATGACGTATAATCTAAATGAACGTTGTTTATCCATTTGGGCGTACAAGTCAAACTTTGCCGCTATGGGACAACTGTATGCCAAACAATTCTCATGAACGTGCTATTGTTTTTTGTTGTTGTTTTTACCAGCACGACGTTTAATTTTTTGTAATAGACAGAATGTGACTATATGTGAAAATTTATGCAGTTTCCAAATGGCACCAAGATACGTTGAATGTCTTTCCTTTATGCTGCCTGTGTGGATGCATGGGATATATTTCTTTTTTCTGTCTTCATATGATTCATTTCATTTTTGTAATTAGAATGAAAATTCTACTTTATAACCATCCATTTACAAAAAGGTGTCGACTTGTAATGTTCCCTTTCTGAGAATTATGTAATGTGCCCACAATAAACTTTTATTTCAAACTTAGACTCAGAAATCTTAGATTTGAAAAAAATAAAGATCTTTTTTGACAAATGTTTATATAAGATAGTGTTTTATTACATAGCCCAGCGTATCGACGAATTAATACAGACATGAATGTTTTGTTTATCTTACACAAGTGTAATATCAACAAATTTCAGACAATACCACGCGCCGCGATTCGAATGCAATCGTGTTGTTATTAAAATAATATCATGTTCTTTTTACATGTAAATTTAAAAAAAAAGCATTTTCGGAAGTACTACTTTACTCTCTTCAAATATGCTATAGGCGTAAATTTCCCGCATAACCAAAAACAGACACAAATGACAAATGTACATTTTGGGGTTATGTGATAAAACTATTAAACTAAAATTTATTTGATATAAAAATGTTAAACTCGTTATATGATTTCATGTTTTGCTCGCCTGAAATTAATATTCTTTGCCTTGTTATTGTTCAATTCATACATTCAGTAATACAATCATAGTTACTTAACTATTTACGGATTTGGTCATTTTTACCATTTGTCAAAACTGAAGTTTTCGATGCACCGTCTGAAATAATTCTTACCCAAAATTCGGATTTGTAGCCAATACACCAGTAGTGCCTGTTTCACTAAACTAAAAATGTATTAAAATTGATCTTAGTCGGAAGAACGCTTATCCTTCATGGTTACATGAAAGGAGACTGATTCCATTGCATTTTAAAAACTTGTCACTTTCTGCAAAAACAAAATCATGAATATTATTGTTTTACTTCAGCGGTTTAACGTTTACAAAGGTTACTTTTTATGAAACGGACCCAGACCGTTAGCTGTTGTTTGGGTTCTAGACTGAGAGTGTGTTTCCGGTAACATTTATATACACATGCATTGTGGTAACAGTTCATTCTCCGTCAGTACGTGTAAAATGAGCTCGGAAGGAACCTACTAAGGCTACATTTTAAAATGATGCACATTCGTATTAATCTCATTAAAACCCTATCCAAACTGACACGTGCTAGGTAGGATATGATGACATTGCATTAAAGGTCAAATGAAACTTACTTTTGATTAGTCAATCGAAACGTCGGTTTGAAAATGATTTGGTATAACTTAGCAAGTTAAAGGCAGAGAACGGATACTTCAATCTTGCATATATCACCAAGGTTTTCGGGTTTTGAAATCAAATGTTTTAAAACGTACATTCTGATTTGACAATTTGACAATTTCAATATATTCTTATTTATATTCATGACGTAAAGGTCGACTTGAGACGACCTTTCATGGTACGTTGTCAGACATTTGTAGCGTAGAGTATCGGAGCGAAAACGAGAAGCTGTTTTTTATATGAAATTGCAATGGTGTATGCATAAATTGATCCTGTTGACTATATAATGCCTTTAGGTTTTTTGTTTCAAATATTTTACATTAATATAAACGGAAGGTTTATATCAACGTAGATGTTGTATATATACTCTAGTGTTACTTGCCAGTGTAAGTCACATACATCTGAACCTGTATTAGCACCACCGGTACTAAGCGGTCAACCTGCATTTAGCGGTCAGATACAAGAATTTTGTTACATGTTTAGCCATCATTTAGCGACCACCTTAGTGCTTTCTTTTGTTCCCCTGACTGACCGCTTTAGATATCTGAGATCAAGGTGCTGAGAACAAAAATAAAACACACTCAGACAAATAAAATGCTTGAACGAGTATATGTACTATGAATTATAGTTCTCAATAAATTTTCGGCTAAAACAAAATAATGGTGACCAGACCAAGTTTTTGACGAAGCTTTAAGAAAATAACACGACACAAAAATATATCAGATTTATTAAGTTTGCAAATAAATGTGACAATATCGATACCGTCTTTAATGATTTCAGTAATTATGATTCATTCATACAGAAAATACTACCTAAGCATTCTAATTTAGCTTAAATAAATTAATTAATAAATTAATTAATAAATTAAAACAAAACTATTTACTGACCCTGACAATTATAGGCCATGCGACCAGAAAACATTTTTCTTTATACATTGTTTTCAAATCTTTGTGATAAAACGGTCGCTAAAAAAGAATAAGCCATAGAGAACTGTTCTGTTTTATTGCAAGAAAAGAGCAGCTTAACAATACTCTTTTTAAACCATAATTTTTCAGTGAATTTAAATTAGATAAATGTATGCCATTGGTTTTCCGGAGAACGAGAGCCAATGGAATTAACTTAAAACTTCACTGTCAACGAAAATTATGACTGTCACAGATTTTGTTTTCCGTTGTTGTTGCTTTGATGCGTAAAAGATCTATATATGGGCCGGACACAAACAGCGTGGGCAGCCATCTGGGCCCAGCACGACGCCCTTGTTACAAGGAGCCACACAACGCTTGGGCGGGCAAATAAGTGGAGCCGATGAACTGGGAGTAGGCGGAGCTACATTTGTGGTGGGCGGAGTTGTGGTGCTTGATGCGATATTCTGCAGAACTGTCCGAAATATCAAAACATGTGAAGATGTCTAATAGTTATAAAATGTATCCGACGTGTCTTTGTTGCATTAATAGGAACTTTACAATAGGCACCTGCTTCATATGCGATAACGAGGCTCTACCGAGTTACCCCCCATTACTGTTTAATCTTATCCATACCGGGAACACATACATGTACTTAACATACATATTTGTTTAACATTATATACTGTTAACCTACTTTAGTCTGAGTACATTTCCGGAAAAGCAGTGGAACCTCTCTGAATAACACCCTCATTAAACCAGATTTCTCTTTAAAATGGAAGGATTTCAAAAATCTCGATTTCAAGAATATATTGAATTACATATTCCAAATTTCATTATATATTATTTCCTAAAGTTAGAAGTTTGAGGTTTAATTTAGTTGATTTTCCATTTTCATGAGTGATCAAACAAAAGTGTTTTGACATATATTTTTGCCCTTCAATTTGATTCCAAAGGGGACTTAAGAACTACAGTCGGTGAGATATAATCGTTACACTGTTTGTAGTTTTGAGGTATGGGTTCATATCTCAAAGCTATACACTGTGTAATTTATAATACCGATACAGGAACAATGTATTGTCTTATTGTCCTTGGCTGGACTCGAGAACCTCGATATATACAATTTGTCGCTACTAAAGCTTCCTCCTTTCTATAGGGGTAGTTAAAGTTTGGGAAAGTGTACACACACTGTATGAATCTATTTGAGACTCTAGTGGGGTCATTCTCTCAACACACTCTCAACAAGTTATTTCGTAAATCGGACAGTCTATCACTTCGCCTTATTAATATACTCAACAAAAAAAAGAAACCTGACAGTGTATGTTTTATTCATTTTTTCAGAAATAGACAATACAGCATGACAACAACTTTTGGGCATGTTAAAATTATCCATTCCCTACCCAGATATGCATTTTGGTTTTATTGGTCATGATTTATGTTGGTTAAATTACGTAATTTCAATGATAAGGGTCAAAATTGAATTTATCAGTTTGGATGTAATGGCATTGACATTTTTTCTGGTGAATTTTAACCCTTTAGATCACAATTTAATAATGTGCAAGTGTTCTGGTATTGTATCAATATCGGACGTGAGCACCTCTAGCTCTAATGAGTGTATCCACGCGTCGTCGCATCGAATTGACGTAACGTTGTACAAGTCCGTTGGGAAGATTGTTCCATTTATGAATCAATGCATTTGTCAACTCTTGGATATTTTGTGGAGCATGTCTTTGGCGAACGCTTCTGCCAAGCTCGTCCCAGATATGCTCTATTGGATTCATATCCGGAGTCATTGCTTGCCATTGCATGACGTTAACGTTTGCTGCTGCTAAGTGAGTGCGTGTAAGTCTTGCTGTGTGGAGACGGCCATTATCCTGCTGGAAAACAGCTGGAGCATTTCTTCTCAAAAACGGAATAGCTTCTGCATTTAAAATATTGTTAATGTACCCTTGGGCATTTAATAAGTTGCCTCGAAGAACGATAAGTCGGGTTTTCTGCCCCCCCCCCCCATACCATTACGCCACCCACCCCCCCCCCCCAAAAAAAAACGATCATGTTCTCTAACACAGACGGGCGTGAACCGTTCACCTTGCCGGCGATAGACTTGTGTGCGGCCGTCGGCATTACTCAGATTGAATCGCGATTCGTCCGAAAACGGGACAGTTTTCCAGTCACGTCGACGCCAGTGACGGTGGGCACGTGCCCATGCCATACGGACCTGACGTCGGGCTCTAATTTGGCGTCTTGGTGTGCGTAACCTATTGCGAATAGTTTGAGCACTTACCTACTTGACCTGGGATGATCGGACACACCAGCTGTTTGCATAAAACGTCTAACAAGCTCATGAATTGTGTTGCGACTGCAGTTAAAGGTTCTGCTAACGTTGACAACGGAAGCACCGCCCTGGAGCATTCCAATAGCCCTATTTCTCTCGGCTTCTGACAACCGTGGCATTGTAAAACTTGTCAACTTTAGATGTGAATTTCACTGTGTGATCACTGATGACATGTATAGTGCTTTGTAACACTGTCTACCGGTTACCGTTCCGCGTGCACGAGCCCCACGTGCAAAAACGGAAATTTAACGCCTAGCTGCATTTGACTGATAACATGACTACGAAACGATGCACGTGTAAAGTGTGTCGATAGTATATGTTTGTGCAATATACACAATTTGGATAAATTCGCAGATGTGCAAAATATTCAAAACTAAAAGTGTCAGGTTTCTTTTTTTTTTGTTGAGTGTAGCTAGTTCCATGGTAAGGCAGTACAAGTGATTTTTTTACCTCGACAGTAATACCGCAATTTCTTAATCGAACCCCATTGGTGTTAACACATGACTTTTTCATGGCACTGGCAAATATATGCTATGCAGCCCGAGTGTAAAATATTGACATAACATAATTGGATTGCCCAGTTTAAGGATAACTCTTCATGCCACATGTTTACAGCATGACATCACTGTGAGGCAGCACTAAATATGACTCGTGTAGCTCCATCATGTTCTTGTATGGGGGACGTTAAATGAAACAAAACAACCGTATTCATTGTCGCTAGCGAAAGCTTTTCAGTAAAACCAACATTTTTCTTTGAATTGAAAGAAAAGAAAGAAAAAAAACGCAGTATTTGTTGTTACAAATAGTTCATGAAATTATTTTCTTGAAAATGTGTCGTCATCTAAATTAAAAAATTGTATGGTGGTGGTTTAATATTCATGGACAAAATCCTCCACAAAATTAACGAAAATTAGTCTTCCACAAAAAATTACCAGCATTAAAAAACATTAAATTTACACATACGACATGATGAGATACAGAATGGGCAACCATCTTTGGGATCTACATCCAAGCACTGGATGTCACGTGTGTCTACCACGTGACTATCACACCTCCAATGATTTGTCCCCGATTTTAGCACAGATAATTCTAAGGTGATTTGCTATCAAGATAGTAAAAATTAATTGGATCAATAAAAAAAAATATAAAAAAAAACATGGCCGCTAGAGGGCGGAGCCTCTTTCCCTGCACAGACTTTCCTTTGGTGTTTCCCTATCAAGACTGTTAAAGTTATTTGGATCCGTCTAAAAATATGGCTTGCAGGGGCAGAGCCCATTTTCCATAATATCATAAGATATTTGTTGTTTTCATCCCATTAATGATAAATGGTTCTCAGGTGAGCGATTCTATGATGAAGGCCCTCTTTTAAATGATTAATATGTTGGTCAGTCTGTCGAATGTGTGATCTCGACCGGTGAGACGTTTACGGGAGGTTCGTACAAAAAATCCATAGGATTTCCATTTGTCTGTAAATTGTGAAGAATATTACGAAGATTTGAATATATTCACAAAGGTTTCATTATTTTAATCTCTCTCTCTCTCTCTCTCTCTCTCTCTCTCTCTCTTATAGCACGTATTCCACATTCATTTTGAATAAGAAATTTACATTTGTAAACGACCCATTTATATCAGAGGCATATTTTGAGCGTGTCAAAATTGTTCCATCACATTTCTTCCATATACAATTTAAGCAATGGCAATATTGGAGAGACACTGTCCTATTTCGTGGACACAGTTCATGTATTTCATGACTTCTTTTATCTTTTACGTATCAAATTAACTTTGTGTCATCGTCCTTAAATAATTTAATTTTTACATCGCTTTGAGCCATTGTTTCACAATGTGTGTGTGTGTGTGTGTGTGTGTGTGTGACTTGATCAACGGGACATACTGATAAAGAGATCAATCGGACTGATGTCCACAAAAAAAACGTTATGTAATATATTTGGCATGGCTTCGCAAGATTAACTTGATTAACCAGCACACTATACATGCGCACGAAGATCACGAGTGAAGCCATGCAATATGTAGGAAGGGGTCGGTACTATGGTCTTGTGATTTTTGTTTGTTTGTTTGTTGTTGTTGTTTTTTTTTTGGGGGGTTTTTTTTTGTTGTTTTTAATGCAGATGATCCCAAATTTTGAGCGCTTGAGTATCCAAGGGAACCTCAAGAAAATGAAAGTTTCCGCACCTGTGATCAACCTTTGTGCGCATGCGTGTAGAGGTGGACAGATCGTCAAAAGATAATTCCATACATTAAGTACTCGTAGGTTAATGTTTGTTATCGAGGGTTTAACAAATTTGACCGCTCGGTCTAACAAACATTAACCTACATAGATAGGCAAATACCTTTGAATATTGAAGGACGTACTAAATAAGTGCTGATAACCTGTTATAGTTAGGTTTCACATTTGACCATGGATGTTACCGACAGTGCTAGAAATCTGTTCTTATCACAAGCTTGTCATCGATAGAATCTCAAATTTGGGAAAACATCACTAGTGATGTGCTTTTCGTGACAGTAAACAAATACTCACGAAATCCGAGGGATTTCCCGAATGTTTGGAAATCATGTACATGACAAAAGAATCATTAGTGCCTATATGTAGAACACATTTTCCGATTCGCATGCGCTTTATCCCATGAAAAACATACTTTAAGCAGTTTTCTTCCCCAACTCGGGGCAAAATATGCTACTTGTGACAGCTAATAATGACGTCGCACTGCTAATTTCTACTTCACATTTTTTTCTTTGTTTTTTTTTTGTATAATGTAATGATAAAAAAGGAAGTGGAGGAAAGGGTTCATTTGATCCGCCACTTGGGAACTAAGGACCCTAAGAAACGATCATCTTAGTGTCACAAATACTACAGGTGCCGCCTTGATGCAGATACAAACTCTTCGCAGTAGTTCTCTTTCATTGTCGATAAACACTGCATCACAAGAATTCGGGATAAGGCCGGATTGATATTACTTTTGACTTCATTTTGAATATCATAATTCACATATTCCACGAATAATTCTGATTAGGATACTAAAAAATAAATCAATAAATGATTATAAATTTAGTGGTCACATGGTTAACTATCATCACGTGACTTGTGTGGTGGCAGTGGTTAAAGTAGCGTAGCGTGACGTAACCGGTGCGCGGAGTTTGTGCAGATACATGTTAAGTATTTGTTAAACCGAGTGTCCGCCATTACTGTGCAGTTATCTGGATAACTGCATGGTCCGCCATTACTGTGCGGTTATCTGGATATCTGCATCGCTTTGCATCAGTTATTGCATGGGCGCGGAAGCTCCGCCCTCTATAATTTGTGAGGTATCCAAATTAAACTTATTACTTTTCTACAGAAAACTACCCTTTATATCTCACAACCAACCTTGGTTCCTTTTAAATTTTCGATGCAAAACGACCCACAGACAATATTCCAGTCAATTTGAAAATATGTCTACTTGAGACAGATAAAGTGCTGCCACACTGCAGTATTACGTTGTAGACATGTGACATGATACCACACCCAGTCACATTATCCTGACACTAGGCCAACCAGAACTACCCTTATATGTTGAGCGCCAAGCATACATTTTCGGTGCTTAATCTTTGCCAAAACAAGACTGTTATAAACTTAATATGTGTCACAAAATGTGTATCTTATTCGTTAAGATAATAAAACTGCAATAATCTACAATACACCTGGACATTGGTTAATACCATTCGTGAAAAATTAACATATGTCAACACATGACTGAAATGCCCAAGTATAATGACAAGATTCTTTCAAGTATTACATCATTTAAAAAAGCAAATTTATTTTGATCAAAACAATCAGAAGGACATTAAAAAAATTAGGGTAAAAATGTCGCACGGAATGATCATACACCATTTAAAAGTTTATTCGGCGTAAGCTGAATAAAATGGATTTTAACCTATTTCTTGAACCAATCAATCTTGGTAAACAAACGAAAAAGCACTCGTTTCATTGGTTTGCATAAATTATTTTAAGATATTCCATCATAAAAATGGGAATTGCAGGATGCATATCTTCCTACATGATTGTCTGTTGGCTATGGTGGCATTTCTGCCAGCCACTTATCCACTTAGCTATGTCGAAACTTTTCTGAAAAATTGTCACATAGTCAGTTAGTATCTGGCAAGTAGAAAACTTTCGTGTTATCCTCTTAGGTATCTTAACAGAACAAAACTGCCTGTTAGTGCCCACTACTGCCAGCCATATATTCACTTAAGATAACTGGATATCTCGCCTTTTTCAAGTTAGTCAGTTAAATTATGTGGATAACAAACATTTTTTTCACATAATTATCTGGAAAAAGGCATGATATCCAGTTAAAATAAGTGAATATGTGATTGGCAGTAGTGGGCACTAATAGACAGTTTAGTCCTGTTAAGATACCTATTTGCTACTTGCCAGATACTAACTGAATATGTGACAATTTTTCAGAAAAGTTTCAACATAGCTAAGTGGATAAGTGGCTGGTAGAAATATACCACCATAGCTGGCCAAATAATAATTTATTCTACATATTTAAGGTATAACCCCCTAATACCCATTTTCCATATCTTGCACTGGATGGAAATACTTCCATGACACTTGGTCACTTTGAAGACATCTAAAAATAAAAAGGTTTCACTGAGAGTTTTTTCCAGGTTTTATTAGATGCAGGGGAGATAATCTGTATTTAAGTTAACATTGAAGTCTAAGGGAAATATACAATTTCTGTGAATATGAAAAACTAAATTTGATTTTCGAGGAAAACTCACGGTAGAAATTCTGATTCAAATGTCAAGAACACATCTAATCTTTACCGTTGGAAAATGAGAAAATCACCTTTTTTGTACTTTTCAGGGGAGATAACTCATGACAACAAAATTATAAAGTGGAGGTCATAAACGAATTTCTGTCATATGGCATAACATGTCAATGGTTTGACATTTCAAAAGCTTATATTGTGAAGTTATATGCATGGCTTTGATGGTTACTATGGGGCATATACCTTAACCGAAAGTGAATTACCGGACATAAACCATAAACATAAAAACCACCCATTTGAATAAGTATTTTGAAAACGTTAACTCATCCCTCAAAATCGCATAAGATAGCTAAGATAAGCTATTTATAGTAACAGCTCGTAAAGGGCTCGTTAGCTAAACTAAGTGCTCCGGGACGGAACCTTTTTTATGTTTCGTTTATATTATATTTTTGTCCCTTCTTTCTTTCTTTTTTCACTGGTTAGTACATTACATCAAAATTAAACGAAAAATACATTTTCTAACATTTTTTTTTTTAAAATCGTATGATAATAAAAAATTGTCAGCATTATTAATCTAAATGTATTGTAACACTTTTACTTTCTTCAACTTTCTTATCTTTTTTTCTCTTACGCCGAATATCTTTTTTTTCATTTCTTGTTTTTTAGTTTCATTAATACATCAATTACATCAGCTCGTTCACAGATGTTAATTACGAATTTGATTTTCATCTATCACAGATATTAAGTATATCAATACCAATTTAAAGACGCATGGTTACCCAGTGCAACTTATTATAAGAGTAGAATAAAATATATATTTTTTTTATTTCTACCTATCAATTATAAATAAGCTGCTTTAAGTCATAAGAAGCCCCATGGTAGATTATATTGATGTCACATGTCTTATGTACAGTAGCAGTCGAAAGAGAGTCTGATATATGAATTATGTTTGTATGCTTGTTTGTATTGTTGGTTGTTTGGTTGGTGACGTGTATGATTTCATTTCAAATTCGTGTTTTTATTGGTTGGTTGCATGTTACTTTGCGACACCGGGCCAACCAGTCCTGCAAGTTGGCGAGTTTATCGTACATTTAGTTCGTTGGTTGCAATCTCAGTTTCCATGGGCAAATGGAATAATCAATGGGTAATAAAAGTAAAATATCGATAATTCTCAAATTAATTTTATGTCTGTATTTAAATCAAGTTTCAAATTTAAATACAAAGACGATTGATGCACACTTAGTTGGAACAGTGACAATGTCCGTTGACGCACGCCCAGTGATGATTTTGTGCACAGTGATGATTGTGATTGTGGCAGTCAGCATTGTCAACGCAGGTGTGGGCTGAAACAGGGACCGAAAGGGGAGAGTACTCTCGGGGAAATAGCGTTTATACACTTATAAATTTGAAGATATAAACATGTGCGTACGTTATTTATGAAATGTATTAAAACAATATATATTTCAAAAAGAAGACAGAGATGTTTTAATTACCCTTACTAAAAATAATATCATCTTTTCAACATTGCTTATATCAGCAATTATCATTTTTCAAGTTTGATACTGAAAAATATAGTGTATACACTAATATACGTATGACTCCATATGAAGGAGTGTGAAAAACATTATTCTATAAAGCATTAAATATTACCTGCTGCGCACTGGTTTAAACATTGTTCTATTATACTAATTTAAAATCAACAATTATCAAACAGTATGTCCCATCGACAGTATTTCGGCCATTTGGGGAATATGTTTTAAATTACTTGAGACAGACATAGTGCTGCCACACTGCACGGTATCACATCCAGTCACATTATCCTGACACCGGGCCAACCAGTCCTGTAACTACCTTTGGTATGTCACGGCAGGTGGTCGAACTCACGACCTCCAGCTCCCGAGGTGGACATTCTAACCACTCGGCCACCGGGAACGGTCCTTATTTTCTGTTCATGAATTAAAGATATATCAATGCATTTTGACTTGACTTACCGTTGCCGCCACCCGTACAGACACATTGGCCTTGGACACAGTCTAAGGTGAAGCCGTTGCCACACATGGTCGCGCTTGAGTCGCACGTGCTGGCGTCATTGTGCTGGCACGTGGTAGCAAAAGCATACCCTGCGTCCACATATATATATATATATATACATAATTTATCAATTATCACTTTGTTTGATTATTCAGAAGTAAGTAATTATGTTTTTGATAACACTCGTGTCACAGTTTGGGAAAAAAATCATCATTTTTAATAGCCAATCAATATTTTGTATTTTCAAATTTGTTTATTACTAATCAGTTACATACCAAATTAAATTAGAAAAAGCAAAAAGGATAATCTGTCTCGTACCAATGATAACCATGATGAAATATCCATTTCTTTCTTTTTGATCTTCTTATAAACAAATGTCTATAAGATAAAGATGCTTTGTGCTTTTTTGACATTTAAAGCCATCCTATCATATAATGAAATAAACAATATTTTTTGACGCAGTTGTAGCAAATAAGCAATATAAAATTCAAACACACACACATTTCATTTAATCATTTGTCACTTACCGATCATCAAGGCTGCAAAGCAAAGTAGAACTTTCATTTTGAATGCTGGAACTGTAAGCGATCAGCGTAAGGAGTAACGTTTGTGACTTTACGGCCCTCTATTTATAGGATGCTGTAACCTTATCAGCGGTCGTTGATCAGAATTTCGACATTTGCTTAAATTACTGGGGCACATCTAGGCCTGTATCATTACAGCTGTCTTTTCGCATATTGCGACATCATTTTCTCCCATTTTTATGAAGATAAGATTTCCATATACAAATTAGGCAACGGCAGAATTATGGGGACATTGTCCTATTTTGTCAATATATTTCACGTTTTCATATGTCCTTGATCTAGATCAATTTTTACACATACGTGGGCTTAGGTGTACTTTAGTTTAAAAAAATACATACAAGTATACATGTAACAATTATATTTTACTGGGATTTGAGCCAGGATTTCACATCAAAATATATGTCCTCATCATCAGTTAAACACGTCTTGCAAACGACCGAAATGATCAATTTTGGAATATGTGATATTACCTCCAAATGTTATAAAACACACACACACACACACACACACACACACACACACACAATTGGATATAAACCCCTACATATAAATATCAAGACATACAAATGTTTGCACATATTCAAGTATGACTAGATTTAGTGAAACATCGCCTTAATTTGAAATTTGTCTGTCAGGGTAAGCTAAAATGATATATCAAATAGTCAAATATTTCATGGAATTTGTGGCTTAGGTTTATTTGTGAATTCGGAATTTCCTCTGATCCATATATTAATAAAATAAATAAATTATATTAATTTTATTTTGTTTATGGGGGCCGCCGTGGCCGAGCGGTTACAGTCGTGGACTACAAATCGCTCAGCCCCTCACCGCTGTGGTTCTAATCCCGATAGGGACTTCGGATTTTTCATGTGAGGAAGCCTTCCAGCTGGCTTGCGGTAGGTCGGTGGTTCTACCCGGGTACCTCTGTGTTCTCGGGGTCTTCTGTAATTAGCTGGACGTCTCTATATGATTGAAATACTATCGCAGCGACGGTAAACCCCAATACAACAACAATATTTTGTTTATGAAAATCACAGGGAAATTGTATGCACGCATTTCAGTTTTTCCAACGATTACAAACGATTATCTGTAGGAAAACCATTGCTGCTGGTTAAAGCAAAGGTAAGGTATTTATCTTCCTTTTGTGATTATGTCGATAATAATTAAGAAAGATACTACGAATATGGAATTCAGATCTGTGGGATATTTTATGAAGCAAATAAGTATTATTTTTTTTCATTTTTAAAAAAGGTCTGCTGTGTGTAAGCTTCATAATTATTATTTCTACGATTTCTAATTTTATTTTTTTCTAAACCACACTAAATCAATAAAACACATTGCATTATTCCAGGAGCAAAAAATCCCTCGGTATTGTAGGATTTTTACAGTTCCATTCTATATATCCATAGCTTGATAATATCTATTCTGCTTGAATGTCTGTGCTTCTATATTTTCTTAACTTTTGATTATTTAAATGTACAGTATGTGATTCTGATAGCGTACCGTGTGTATATCTTAATAAAGTAGGTGTTTATTACATT
This sequence comes from Solen grandis, assembly GCA_021229015.1. Taxonomy (NCBI): domain Eukaryota; kingdom Metazoa; phylum Mollusca; class Bivalvia; order Adapedonta; family Solenidae; genus Solen; species Solen grandis. Next base: position 46,536,428 of record CM037781.1, read on the forward strand.
TATCATATACTGGTGCTAAATGGTATATTTTTATGAAAAATCCAGATTATAAACATTGGGACAAACGAAAAGTGTTTACCAAACGTGGAAGGCGAAATCTGGAAGAGATCGTCAAATATTCATGGGGCACTTAAACCTACCGTTGATGACGAGACTTGTGACATCAGAAAATGATGGTTTAGAACAGGGAAGAAAACGAGGTCGTAAGCATAAATTTGTTAAGATGATTTTTAAGGGATCTTATGAAGATTGTATATTTCAGATTAGTTTGACCATTCAAATACGAGTTCAAGATTTTAATTAATAGGACCCGTATTTAAACATTATTCATTTGAAAATTTAAACAAATACATCTTTAAATATAAGCCAGCATGTGATTACATGAAATTATTAATTGGCACCTTTATTAAAATAATTGTTTCATAGAGGAAAAAACTGTAACTAATAGTTTAAGCAAGCCTGCTAAAAGTCTTCCATAGACTTAATTTCTAAACACTTATCACTATAACTTTATCTGATATAAATTAAGGGGGTGAAAGATAACTAGATAAGTATTATTTCTTTTTCTAGAAAAGTTAAGTTGTTGCACAAAGAGACAGAAATGTTTAAATGGTTTAAGTGTTTACATTCTAAACAGGAGAAAGTGGGTTTGGTCCCCGGCTGACACATACCAGTCTTTTAATATAGTACATCTAAGGCTAGTTCCCAGCACATATTGTCAATGGCAGGATATTGCAACGAGGCAGCACTGTATCCCAAAATAGCGTCGGCTCGACAATAAACTCAATCAAACAAACAGACATTGACATGTGAATAATTTAATTGCATTTTCTGCGATTTAATATCAAACATGTTTAACACAATAATGCATTCCACAAGCAAGTTCAAAGCAATATCAAATCTTCAATTTCATGAACATTCATATTTCATCCCCCCCCCCAAAAAAAAGCGCATGCTTTTAACGTTTGAAAGGAGTCCTTTAAAACAAAGACTTCCAGTTATGATTAATGATTAATGATAGGTGTTTTAGACAAACGATTATGCAGTTCATACTTTACCACCAACTCTACATTATGATAGTATATAGAGTTTCAGCCATGCCTTGATCGGCGTTACACTATGGGTGTTATATAAAATACACTCTTAAATATCTTGCTCAAGCACTGGTGAGGTTAAGCTTACTTAACTGAGCTTCTAAATTAACATCAGCGTCAGCTTTGTCCTCTGACATGTGCTTCTCACATATTGCGACATTCTTCGGTGAAAGTTTATTCCCAGGCTCCAATTCAATTACCTTCTTGAAACAACAATCTGCCTTCTTAAACTGGTGTATTTTCATGTAAGAATATCCCAGAAGCGTGTACGTCTGTGGATTGTTTGTTTGTTTGCTGAATTCATCAAACTGATTCAAGGTTCTTATTAGGTCATCTTTTTTCTTCAGTTTAATGAAACTTTCACACATCATATAATATGCAAATGCGACTGACAGCACGTCGAGGCCGTCTCGCGCTTCTATTTCATTCTTGATAAAATCGTCAACGACAAGCGCCTCCATTCTTCCGAAATAATTTATACTTTGTGGTTTTTTCACCTCCTTTAGGATCACTTTCCTTAAGAGTGGAATACTTTCAGTATACTTTTTTGTTCTTGCTAAAAATGTTCCATAGTCCACAAAGGTGCCAATACCACAGTCGTCTTTACTTAATGCTTCTTTGAAGGCATTTTCTGCTTTCTGAATCACTTCTTTTCTGTGGTCTTTGAAGACAGCCGATGCGGAGTGATACATACACCCAAGATGATCGAATAAGTGCGAACCTTCTTTCCCATTTGCGAACTTTTGTATCAGCATACGGCACATTCGGATTGGACGCCAAATTTCTTCAGGTGGCAATTTTTCGCTCAACGAGATATTTTTCTGACTGAGTAACTGTGGTAAGAATTCTAGATGTTGCTGTGCCTCCTTGTCACCTTGCACAGGCTTAACGAAGTATTCAATGGCCTCCTCAAATCCTGCTACGCCGTGGGAAATCAGAGATGAAATATAGTACGCGATTTCTTCAAAACTCTCCTCGTACGTCTCAAAACCCGTATCCAGATAAAAACTGTTGCACAACTCATCAGTTATTGTAAGTAGAGCCCGAATAGCTTTCGAGACGTCTTTATCCTTTACAAACTCCTCAGCATTTGTTATAAATGGTTTGAACAGTTCTTTCACGTTACAATAGAAGGGAAATATGTTAACGAACGCGTAGGTTTCGGTCATGCCAATGAGGTATTTTAAAGAGGACTCGCGTATTTTTGCCACTTCAGCTCGAAGCTGAATCAATTTGTCCTTTTCCACGTGGCTGAGAGTGTTGTTCTTGATGACAAAGTAGTCCGGTAAGTTCGCTGACTCTATACACTCTAGAAGGTGCTCTAGCATTATGTCAACACAAAGAGCTTTATTTGTCCTCCAGTAGTTCGGGTGTGTTGTTTCACACACGAAATAGAACACGGACTTCAGTTGCTGAAGGCTTAACATTCTAGACTCCAATAATTCCATCAACAATAAACAGAACACTATAAAACACTGCCTCTGACAAGACGACACTGCCTCTAAGTTGAGCATCCGTTCTGCCTGAAAGAAAGTGTACGCCCACTCAATTTCGGGATCGTCACTCAGCGGATGTGCCCTTGGGGTCACGTGACATCCATTTGAGACAATTTTCTTTTCCAGCCTTTTTCCGGGCCATCCAAAATTTCGTGTTCGTGCACTCCATTCCTCCGCAGCTTTCGGCCAATATGGATGCGGAAGCGCGAGGCTATACTCAACATTGTCCGGGAGTTTTTTCCTTTTTGGATTTAGTCGATTTAGCAGAAAATGTTCTTGGTGTTAAGGGCTCCGACTCCTCTTCGATTTCGGATTCTTCCTGGATTTTGTTCCTATTTTTCAGATATAGTCTAGATGATGTGCCCCGTGAGTTGACCTCGCTCATCAACATGGACTTTGACTTTTCCCTACTAAAAGCTGGTGCGCTTTTAGCCTGCCGTTGGGCTCCTCTTTGGGTTCAAGTTAACGTAACCAGGCCGTGTAAATTGGTCCGTGGCAATACAAAAGCAGTCTTTGGCTTTCTCGTCATCAGGACCGGCAGTTTCCTTGCCGACCATTACACACACCACTTCGTCGTCAAACGTTGTTTTCTTCACAACATTACCCTTTTCGTCTTTCCTGAAAAGAAAAGGAGAAAACAACATATGATAATCAATAGGAAAGTATTCATCGTCAAACTTCTATTTAAAACTTGCTACAGTGAAATTCTTTACAACGACATTCATTATAACGGCAACCTCGTTATAACGGCAGTAGTCTTGAACACTAAAGTGCATAATCCTTCTATGTCTTTATTCTTTACAACGGCAACTTCTTTATAACAGCAAAATACACGAAACAAACACGCCGTTGTAAGAGAGTTGACTGTATTATCAGTGGACGTATTTGTTGAAAGGGGTGAATAGATTAAATATTTATATGATTGTAATTTACAGCTGCAATGGGACACGAGAATATTGTTTTCTGACTGAGTGTGATTCATAATAGATTACATACAAATATACTATCTGTACATAAATCTTGCACGTTGATAGATCATTTTAGCAATGACCCCTTTCTCTGCTTGGAATCTTAACATATACTTCAAGATTGATCAAATAAAAGCTGTGTCTAATCGGGTTTAAAAACGGGTGGCCAGAAAATATGAAAAATAACAAGAGCACTCCATGCGGATGCCTACGCCCGTCTGGTTTTGTCTTGAAGATGTATTCGGCTCAACATTCAAATAAATACTGGATATGGTATGATATGATGCCACACATCACGTCGATAGAATACTTAATCTATAAACCCTTTTACAATTGGTATTCACTAAGATAACTGAAAGTTAATCTGGACAACTTGAAGATACAACTATTACCATATGTAAATCGGTTTTATTTCTTTATTTCAAGACTCTAAACCCACCTGCAAACTTTTGATATGTGAAATGAAAATATAGGCGATGAAAAGTATTGGCTAAAGATTTGATAATCAGCCTGTTCAAAGTACTTGAGGAGAACTTATAAAAAGTCAAATCTGGAGCCCTGCAATGTTATCTCTTAACCTTATGATTACAGATCGGGGGATGAGAGAGAAACTAGGCTAAGTGCTAATATATTTATATGCACTTAGCCTAGTTTCGCTCTGACCCCTCGAGATGTGCTTCAAGTTTTTTTTCCAAATGCAGGTGCAAAGGTAGATCTTAAAAGGGGGGTGGGGTCGGATCAGGGTCTCCTCTGTACAATGTTACCCGATTCCATTGTTTTATACACCATTTTAAGTAAATTAATATCCATCAAATCATATATATGAACATGAATATTTTTGAGGTTAAGGGCCCGTATTCATTTAATAGCTTATTCGTTAAATTTTAGATTCATGAATTTTATAGCTCTCAAAACACACAGGGAAGGATATGTATATGTGCCATTAAAGACATTTTATCAAAATATAGGACTACTCTCCATTAGGAATAACTGATTTTTGATTTAAAGCAAACATGTTTGGCCCCTTGTTTGACACTTGGGTCAAACAATCAACAAACCAGTATATTTCCAAGTCTCAAGTCACATGTGACAAAATGAATATGTTAAAATACATATTTATTTAGTGAAGAACGACGAAATTAACATACATGAAAATAGTCAAATTGTAACAAAGAAGAAAACTGATATAGGACCGGCAGCGTCTAACCCGTTTAAAAAAACAGGGTTTTTTTTCGGCCTTTACCGATTCGTACTTTGTATCGAAGTACCGCGAAACAGCCGTACCATTTCAGTCTCTTTTTAAGAATGAAAGAGAGAGAGAAAGAGAGAGAGTGAGAGAGAGTACCCGGGGAACTAAAATAAACTCACATCAATACAGTTGGTATTCGAAATCCTTCTGGATACATGCCGATGAAGTTAGGGTCATCAAATGGTTTCTGGCGGCGGATGTAGCGAATGGGTACGAAGTTGTGAAGGACAAATGACTCGTGAAGGTACGGCATGTTTGTCGTGTGGTTGATGTCGGTCAGACTGACCTTCGTCGGATCCGTAGGCATTTTCGACCTGAAAGTTAAAAAGAAAGGATATCTTAAAATATTGCGCATACGGGCCTATCGGCAAGGCAGAAACCTTCTCTGTCTCTCTGACTCCGTTTTACTAAATTCTGGTTGGGTTCAGAAGCTTCCCCCATCTATCTCTCTCTCTCTCTCTCTCTCTTCAGCAATTAATAAAAGGAAGGAAAGGCTCTGAGTCTGCCCTCGGTGCCCTCAACGTTATGAATTCTTGACTCCGCCAATGTGCAGTGCTGTCCGAGAGCTTTACATATACTCGGAACATCGCGGAAACAGCCGAGCCACACAAACGCCGAAACAATACATAAATCTTGAATGGAAAAAATGGGCTCGTTTACACAAGGAGCTATGTATATTGTCAATAGTTGGCCGTCACAGAGCGTAATATTGCAGTTAAACGATTTTCCCGTGTACTTATCGATTAATATATCTAATATCAGCCGAAAAGATCTGTATCAGATATTTTGAACGTATGTGTATTGTGTTGTCCTTAAATAAATAAGTACGTAATCCTTATTTCGTGACTTTGAGCTGTATTTGTATAATATTGTTCAAGGTCTTTAATGTATTTATATACTGAAGTAAAATCTATACGGCTTAACACATGTATGTATGTATGTGCCGAACGTTGATACCATGCGTACATAGTTTAGAGTTAATCCAATGTTAAGAAAAAAATGCACATGTATGTTTTGTGAATGCGCTTACGTGCGTGCGTCCATGCATACATACACGTTAAATTAGGTTTAAACAGTAGATTTAAAATATAAACATTTCGAACATAAAAATAAAAAAAGAATAAACAAAAGTTTAATCAAGATGAATATTATTATCTGATCGTTTAAATTATTTATGTTTACAAATTACCTGTCCTCGTCTCAAGTATATTCCACAAAAACTTTAAGCACAGTATATGAATTAGGCATTGGTTTACACAGCCAGCTGTACCCGACTAAAGGGTGGTGTATCCGCCTATTTGTTATATATACCGACAGCACGCGATCCGAGAGATAAGCGATAGGTACATCTCAATCAATAATTCACGGACATCGTGTCTGGGGATGTTAAAGGTCCTATTATTATTTATGGCGTCTCCGTTGCTAGGGAACTGCACGACACAGATAATGTGAAAGTGTTACACAAATAGAGACATGATTAAAATACGAATAAAATGGAATTTAATTTACATACCTTTTGACATCATACTTTTCATTAGCGACATCCATGTCGGAAGCGTTATGATTTAAAAGCAATTAGATCGATAAATCACTTGTCGGTGCATTGATTAATAATCAAACATGTCCGACCTTCGTCACATAGTGAGTGAAATAATCACAAAGTAGCGAGACCGCTTGACGCTTTATTTCTCAATATCAATAGTTTGAATCACGCAGGTGTAAAATCGATACAGGTAACGGCAACTCTATTCATTGAATATAAGTTCTGCAGACCGTGTGTTATGGTGTAGTTATTATGCAGGGATCATTGGACATGTATACAAATATGTGGGGTATACGACCACGGCAGTTCCTGCGAGCGTGGTTTGAAATGAAATTCAAGTATATAGAGAGAGCCGCTTCTTTAATACATATGTTTTTTTTAATTCTTGCCTTTAATTCCTATTTTTTTATTCTGATAGCAATGTTTCTTCCATGAAACATTCATGTCACTTACTTTCTACTATACATACTTCTCGACAGAAACTATTACACCGTAATATATACATGCATAAATTTCAAGTGAATTGAATACATTTCTACCGTAATGATATAGGGCATATCAATTTTTTGACAAAGTATTGCCCGACTTAATCATCCAATAAAATACTTGTATATATTTCGTTCAAAATTTGACAGATATATTGCATACGATGAACCATGAGGTCTTTATATGGAGTGGTATGGTGTGTATGGTGCTTGCGTGACCAACGAGGATTATGAGTGGACCTAGTTGCGGCGTCGAATGATTTACGTCATCATTTACGTCATCATTTGCGATACTGACTCTGAACCGAACTTAAAACATCACTTGAAGCTGCCAATCAAACGGGAGGCGGGTCCATAATACGAGGTGAAAGGCAAAGCTATATGGCGTACGCGACGACAAACTCTAAATTTGTCATCGTTTATATTTTAATTTTATATGGAATTTATCAATAGCGATGCGAAGCGGATCGCTGTGATAATTCCATAAAATTTAAAATATAAACGATAACTAATACCAATGTATTCCCGTTGTACCAGCTGAAGGATATACATGACTCACAATGTTTCGTTAGAACTGAACAGAATAATTATCTGTAATATATCTTTAAATAAATCCATTTAATCAACACTAACATATGAGATAATACAGTCACAAATATATTGTTCGTACCTTGCTGAAAAAATAATGATTTATTTAATGTGGAAAATGGAATATCAATCAAAATATAGAATCGAAAAATCCGAAATGTATTTCAACAAATATGTAGACTAGCCCTAGATATGCTTCTGTGTACAACTGCATGTTCATGCATGTACCGAATATCAAGAAAACACCAAATTGTTGGTCTCTTTCATTACTTTCAGTATTTCTCTGGGGCCGTTTACAGCGTCTTTTCCTGTAATCAAATGCATTTTCCCCAAATTTGCTATGACCAAGAAAGATACAATATTGAGTCCCTGATGTATTCTATCCACCATTCATCTGTAAAAAGGCCCGACTTTGCCTTTTTAAGTTTACATCTGTATACAAAATCGGACTCAGAGCGTCCGTCCCGTAACCGGAAAACCCTGGGTCCATACCAATGTCGTTAATGATGTTACTTTATGTCTATTTTTAGACTGGCGTTGCCGTCTTGCGTACCGATCAACTAAATTGCATTAATAACCACATTCGTTTTCACCGCACTGTATCACTCCGCGCTCAGTAGCGTGTCAATTCAATGAACGAACGAACGAAAGTTTATTTTCTCAAGTAATGCGATTGTAAGGTCATAACCTCATGATGAGGTATACAGTATATGAATGGAACGTATGGTATAAATCGAAGCGCTCAAGGCACTAAGAGACTGCCGGCGGGGTTTTCATGAAATAAAGCGCGAGTTCAGTTGATATACTACTAATACTAGAGTTTTGGCGTCAAATAACATTTGCCTCAACCGAGTCATGGCCTTAAGCTGGAATTAAAATTATGGCTACTTAAATATAAAATCCAACCGGCAGTTTGCGCTTTGAATGAACTTGGTGGTGTCAAATTAATGTAACTGGGTGTGGTGATACGTCACGTGTCTAGGGCGTGATATCGTAGCAGACAAACACCCTAGATGACTGAACATACGCACTGTTTACAGACACCGAATACACTGCGCATACAAGTGTTTGACTGAATTTTACCTTATTGAATGTCACCGATGAAAAAGAGCGAAAACCATACATGTTTTATATTTTATTACAGGAAAAAATCGTTTGGTGACTTATGTAACCTTCGTGAGAAGTTTGGTGAAACGGAATCAGCTAGGACTGGCCGTAATTAATATTGTGATAGCTTGTGGTCTAACCCATTTGCTATATTCATTATTATTTGCCTTCGTCTCTTGTATAAACGCTAAATGATGATGATGCAATAAAATGTTATTACGCTAAGATTTACAAAGCAACTTAAGATTGAGACACTTTTCTACTTTATCAATCCAATATATTTGTCCCCTTTATCTGGTAAAATAAGTGATCAGTTTAAGAGTTTTTTTTTTTTTTTTTACTAAAGTTAAGAAACATTTTGAGACGTTTGTTACAGACAACACTGATGGTTTTGATACCTGGAAACAATTTTTCAATCTTAACCAAAGTCAAGATATTTTTATTCGAATTCAAAGTAAAAACAGAAATTAAATTTGTAAAAATTAATTAAACGTTCGATTCACAATTTACGTATCTTATTTTACTTTAAATAACAGCTATTTCTTATATTGAGACTATTTTTCTGTTTTATTTATCCTTTATTTGATAAGATTCTCTGGAAGTGTAAATACTTGTTACCTCTATCTGGTGATTTAGCTGTTAAGTTTCAGAGTTAAATATTTCAGAAAGTATCGGTTTTATAAGTATAAAGACAAAGTCAATAATTGTGTGCGTACGGCCCGAGAGATAGAATGATAATTAGATAAAATCATATAACAATTTGATATGATGTTAATTCAGCATTTCTTAAACGTTGGCTGGCAAACACGTATGTCTTTTACTAATTCCATTTGTGTTCTAGACTGGACAAGTACTTTGCATTTTTGGAAGTTTTTTTTTCTTTTTTAGAAACATGCCTTTAAAAAAAATTTTAAACAATAAAAAAAAAAAATCTTTATCTTATGTAAATCTATATAATATCATAGGAACACTTACTTTCGAGCTTATATATTCTTCACAACTCCTAAATTCGAACAAACATGCTGAAGTATTCCGCCCTCTGATAACACCAGGTAACTGTGCACAGGGTACTTGAATAAATCACGGCATAAATTGCTTAATAATTGATTTGAAATCGATTGCGCGTTCGTGCTCACAGCCGAGAGCTGTGATGGTGAGATTATAAAACGATAATAAATTAAGTTATCCCTGCATATTCGGACCAGTCCGTAAATCCCTACGAAACTCACCGAAAAGTTTCAAATCTCTAATCGCAAGTATAAACAAAAATTGGAAAAGGAAATTAATTGTTTTAAACACCCGTAAAAGCGTCTTTACTATAAAGTAAAGGTTATATTATTTTTTCATTTAATATCCACATGATGAGTTCTCACCGGTTACGGCAACTGATTGGACAGACAGTATTTACAGCTTTACAGTTTCGAGTCATATATAAACAGTGCTATGCTTACAAAATCGATAATTATTTGAAGAAATGACATCATTTTACAATTTATATAACTTTAAAAATCAGCTATTGCTTACGATGTGCTCAACATTCCAAGCGGTTTGAGAGTCCGGCAGGTCGTGGGTTCAGTCCCCTGTGTCAACATATCAAAGTCCTTAAAAAACTAAGTAATCTCACTTGTGTTTGGTGCTAAGCAAATTAGGGCTCGAGGACTGGTTGACCTAGCGTCAGGAGTAGAATGGTATACCTGTAGCTGTGGATCATGTCACTTAAAATGCACTCTATCTGCATTTAGTTATGTAGACAACAAGCCCCAGTTTGATATACAAACTCAATATTTAAATTTCGTATTTATCATAAGACCTAGGCATATCATTGATTTCAGTGACATAAACAAATGCACGTACGTAGCATACTCATACATTTATGATATTGAGGAGAACAAATAAATGAGCAGAATAAAAGAATACATGAATATTTCATTATGATCAAGCTTATGTTATTTTGATCACTCATGAACCAATGTTGCTGTGTTTATTCATTCTACCATAAAGACAACTTGTCCCGTGATGATTGTTTGGGAAAGAAAATAGTTTCAGCAAAAGTACTTGGTTGTGTTTAGAATAACGAAAAGATCAACCATTATGGTATCTTTAAATTCACATCATAAATCATTGTTACACTGTCTTCTCGTTTTCTGTATATATCTGTAAAGGAATTTTTTCAGGTGACATCAAATCAAATCGTATATCATAGCTATTAGGAAATGTATTAAAATATAGAATATATATTAGCAATATCGGAGGAAGACAGGGTGACAACCTGTCTCCAATGTTATTGTCGTTATTTTCACAAACGAAAAATAGTCAACACTCTTAAATTTCCGGTAATGCGACTTAAAAAGATCCCTCTTGGTCATAATAATCGATTCTCATAAGATTAACTTTGGTCAAAAATAATAACAGGTAACCATACAGGTAAACAAAGCAAGATATCGCACAAAGTATATACATTTTTGATTAATGAGCAAGATAAATTCCACTTTAAATGGACAAATAAAATCAAAACTATTCTTCAATTAGTAGGACAGCCATATATCTAGGCAAATCAAAACAATATTGATGTTACACATATCCATAAACTTGTAAAAGAAATAAAGTACAAATATATGAAAGTTTTAAGGCTCACCAAATATAGAACCGTAAGTTTTACACCTAGGAAAAAGTGAGATAATGTATATTTTATGTATTGAACAACATACCACTCACTTCCTGTAGAAACAGGTCGCTATGAAGGCACCCTCTATGAAGAAAGAATATGTCCTCCTTGTCAAACGAATGCAATAAGAACAGAGCAACATTGCTTACTTGTTTGTTGTTTGTCCCTTTTTTGAATCAGAGCGTGACCGACATCTCTTAACTGATTTTAACACAGGAACCATCAATTCCCTCTACATTTTACTTTCCAGTGATAACATATCACTCCTCAAAGCTGTAAGTAATTTAGCATCAAAAACAATGATCAAAGTTTTAGCATTACGACGCAAGTCAGCACCAATACCTTCAACACCATTTATATTTAAATATAATGAATGTGTACAAATGAATTTGCAAATTGTTATACAATTTTGACATATATACTAACTTCTTTGTTTGTTGTTGTTTTTTTTTTTTTAAAGTGTGTATGGCGTACTGGCGACAGATTTCATGAGCCTAAATTCTGTAGGAGCAACAGTAGATTAACCCTTTCCCTCATATAGACTCATTTTGACACACTCAGTAGGTATCATATAAAGCCTGATCTGCAGAAAACCACAGTTAAACCTTACCAAATTTAATTACAAAATCCTCATTTCAGACCACTGAGGAGCAGCGAACAGCATAAAACCTGATCAGCCAGCGAGTTACTCGCAGGCTGATCTGGTTTTATGCTGTTCGCATAGGTCTTTTATGGTGTCCTCTATGAGGGAAAGGGTTAAATCAGTCCTGATATATATACAAGGTGAATAATTGTTAGTATAATCGTGTACGTTTGTTGATATTATTGCTTTTCTAAATTGTATATTTATCTTTTTTGTACTATTTATTTTTTATTTTCCGCCTCAGTATGGGCGAGTACAAAAATACAGCAATAAACAGAGAAATACACTATACAAATGACAGATGCAATATAAGTTAGCAAAAGAAAAAGACACGCATGTATAAATGATAAGGAAGAAAGAAAAAAATAACAATAAGGAGAGAAAATGAGGAAAAAGAACATTCAAATACAAAAATTGTGTTTTACCTTTCTCCCCTTCTAGATCCAGGAAGAAAAAGAAAGAAGGAAAGGATGGAAATGCACCTGTTTCAAACTGGAATGAAACAAAATTAAATTCATAATCTGTGTACACTCCACAGCAGTGATGATATCAGGTAACCATAATCACAGCGCTCTCTTTCTCTCTCTCTCTGTAAAATATTTATTCGACTACTTTCCTTACCATATTCACCACCTCCCTTGCGATTTATTATGAAGCTCTAGTAAAGTACAAAATATATAATATTTGACAACTTTTAATGAGTCCCGCATCTATAAGCTTTCAATGTAGCTCAAAGTACAACAAATACTAACTACAATATATTTGTTACTCACTTGAAATACTCCATTTTTTATATATATAAATATATTTCATGCTAACTGATGAAAACTGGGTTCTGTCAGTAAGATATAACCTATATCAATCCACAGTGTGGCTAATATATATATCCCGGAACTACTTTTTATTTATAAAAGGAGATAACTGGAGGTAATATAACTATCCCATACGGCGGACAAAATGTGTATTCAAAAGAACATGGATTCAACCGCGTGTGAAAAAGAAATATTACACAAGCTAGTTCCATTCTTTCGTCATCGGTTTTCATAAAATAAAAAGAAAATGTGTTTGTTTTTAGTGAATATGGAATATATCTAATCTCAAAATGATACAGTGTTTATATTTTCACTCGCGCTAGCGCTCGTAAAAATATTGAAATTGTACCACCTCTCGATGAGATGTATTCCATATCCACACAAAACAAACAAATATCCTCTATCTATCTTTATTTTCCCAATGCTAAAGATTACATATGAAGACAAATTTACATCTAAGCGAACATAAAAAAAGAACACACATACGCAGGGGTATGTGTTATATCATTTTGTAAGAATTTGGTGATCATTCAAGGCAAACAATACTGTTTCGCATGACTGAGTTTATATATCTATATTTGTCTTCCCTTAAACACAACCCCGTGGTAGCTCAGCTGGTAAGACTGTAGTGGTTTTGATATTGGTATTCTTAGGTCGCTGTTTCGAATCCGGCTCGCGGGCGGAAAGCCCCCCCCCCCCCCCCCCCCCCCCACTTGATTAAATTATATACTTGTGATATTTTTCCATATTTGAGATTTTCCGTATAATCATATACGAATATAATAACTTTAACTTAGTGTAATTCAATTTATAAACTATGATTTACTGTTTGTAAAACAAATTTTTCAAGGCAAATTCAGATATATACATGTATGAAGACAATATACTAATTATCATCCCTGAGTAAGGATCGTTTCTATTTACCAATGCATAAAAACACGTCTTTATGGGATAAAGGGTACATGCAATGGGAAAGAAATAGTGTGAGGAAAGAATTGGTCTGTTTTCCTTTATTCTTCTTTATATCATGTGTACATGACGAACTTTATCAATGTTTTCCGAAGGGTATATTTTCTTTTTTAATTCCTATTCAATTGTGTATCTGATTCACTTATTTATTTATTTATTTATTTGCTGCCTAGACGAGTTTTGCTTCAGTTATATCCCTGTGTAAAGTTTAGGCGAGCGTTCATATCAACAGTCAGCAGTACTGTTTCGCATGACTGAGTCTATTTCTATTACTCCTACTTAACTGTAGCGATCACAACATTATACCCCCGTGATAGCTCAGTTGGTAGAGCGGAGGACTGTAGTAGAAGTAAAGTTGATATCCTTAGGTCGCTGGTTCGAATCCGGCTCGCGGGAGGTTTTTTTTTTTCAATTTAGTTTTGTATTACTATATATATTATGATATTTTTTTTTTTGCATATGTGAATTTTCATATAAACAGAACAGAAGGTATAATGCTTAGTCTATCTTTCTTTCTTTTTTCTTACTTATAAAGATGTGCTCTTTTTTCTAATTTTCTACTTTGAACTTTTGTTTCTTAGTTAAACGATAGGTACATTACCCACAAGTCAAAAATAAATCAAATTAATTGTCAAAATCGGCATTGTAACTGGTCATTTATATAAAAAAATATGGCCAGGACGTGTAAATATAGAAATACAAAATTTATCTATATATCCCACACAGATTAATGATTTCACAGTACTTAAACTAATCCCCAATTAGTTCTGATAAAGAGCATTTTCATTTTTATTTATCCTTTAATTTATAACCTTGTCTGTAAGTGAAAATATTTTTCCATTTCATTTTGTGATTTGGGAGTTAAATTTCAGAGTTAAATATTTCAGAGAGTATCAGAATTATAAAATTAAATCCAAAAGTGACTACGGTCCGAGAGTTGAAATACTACTTTAATTTGCATAGACAGGAAATCGTATACAACATAATGTGAAATCATACCATCGAAGTTCAACATCTCTAGAAACATTTAAATTGTTAAAATCTCCCTCGACAGTGCTTAGATTGGACCAGTGGAATACATGAAATTCACATCCTAAAAGGCACAATTAATTAATTTTAAAAAAAATAATATGGATTATAAAATATGCTATAACAGAATACAATAGTATGATAAAATATTTTTTAACCAATTAAAAAAAAAAAAAACAATGCAATATTATTAAACTAAAAACAGTATAAAAAAAATAAAACATTAAAACATTCAAGAAAATAATATTAAAAGGATCTTAGTTTAATATAAGTCAATAAAAGGTCCTACAAAGACTTACTTTCGAGCATGTGTCTTCCTCACAACTCCTCGATTTGAACAAACATGCTGAAGTATGGCCATTGATAACACTTGTTATGACCTGTATACAGCGGTACTGGAATATTACATGGCATAAACTGTTAAATAATTGATTTGAAATTGATTGCGCGTGCTCACATCTACTGTGTAATTTGGAGATAAGAAACGAGTATTCATTATTTTTCACATACATGTAGTTATTCCTTTAGATTATCTTATTGCGTTCATGAATATATAAATTTATTATTGTTAATAATATTATTTTAATTATGATTATAATTACATGTAAGTAAGTAAGCAAGTAAGTAAGTAAGTAAGTTAGTAAGTAAGTAAGTAAGTAAAGTCTTTATTTAAAGTGGATAACATACTTGGCATAAACCAATCTTCCATATGGTCCACATGTTTTATTTAAGTGCTGTCTGGAGAGCTTTTCCTTCATTTATATCCGTATGTAAGAATTGTGTTAATAGTTTGAGATGATCGATGAACGATCTGTATGACAACAGTAGGGGCTATCCATACATGTAATGTTTCGCTTGACTAATTCTATTTCTAATTCTACACCTACATAACTAAGCTGGTATATTATCAGTTTCCCGTGATAGCTCAGTTGGTAGAGCGGAGGACTGTAGTGGTCTTAATACTGTCATCCTTAGGTCGCTGGTTCGAATCCGGCTCGCGGGAGTTTTTTTTATATATATATATTCTAAATATTTTGTAATTTAATTTTTGTTTTTGAGTAAAATCTTTATATAAACTACCACTAATAACTTCAACAAATAAAAAGACTTCCCCATAGGTATACAATTATAGATACTTGTAATACTCTCTTATAGGTAATAACGGTTAGTGCGGTATATATCCCTGGGCTAGCCTTATTTATACTAATTGAATAGCTGCAATTACTGTAAACATTTGTATCACTAGGTATTCTAGACAAATGCTAGTTCAAATTTGTATGAATAAAGTTTTGTTCTACAGACAACGATTCTGGTTGATATACAGTCCGTGTGATGTTAATTTAAATGATATGTTTTACGTCGATTTGGGAAGAAGTTCTGACTACTTACACTATTAAATCCATCTCGACGGTCCTGGGTTGGACCAGTACTTTGCGCCTGGGAAGGTCATGAAAAATCCTTGACCTCAACAGGGTTCATGTTATGTTAGTTTATTAAAAGTATTCAGGAGTTTGTGTGTGGTGGACATTTTCATAAAACTATTTCACTTTATGATGTCCCTTTACCTCATGAATATTCATTTATAAAGTTATAACTTATTGAATATATTTTACTAAATGATATATGAAACAATGGCTTTCTTTGCAGAATCAGAACTATAACATTGCTTGAGCAAACAGATAAGACCCTGATCAGACTGCTCCTGGAAAGAGTTATCTGACTTGGGTCTGTTCTGTTTCCCAAGTCATACAAACACGTCTACCCGAGATAAAGGGTAGAGGCACTTGGAAAGAGATATAGTGGGGAACTTCCCTATAGTTTTCTTTGTGTGATGTGCATTAGTACAACATTTAGCATACATTAATCAAGCCGTCTTAGGTGGCCGTGTTGAGGATCGTAGGATCTCTAACAGACCGAAATATTGTCTCATCTAGATAGCCTCCAAATGACTGAAATATTGTAGACGGGACGTTAAACAAAACAAACAAACATTCATTAAATCAAACACAAACGTTCTTCAGCCTACTTTTTTTCATCACACAGAAATAGGATCACGTAGTACAAAAATCAATGATGTTATTTAAAAAAAAAGATATATGAGATAAGGTAAAACAGACGTATTAAATTAGAATATAAGACAAGATTCATTTAAAATCTTTGAAGATGTTTGTTTGTATGAATTTTTTGTTTGAATATTTCAGCGGATTTGCAACATAGCTCGAATTGTTAATTCAAGGGTGGATTTTATTTTATTATCTAGGGAATACACAGGACACTTGAGATGTAAGCTTTGATATAGTGTCGCATGTAACATCCGTGAAATGATAATAAAACATGTCTGAATTCTCATTACAATATGCCAAATATGTTTTACCATGCTATGTAACACCCCTATGTTTCAACATTTTATAGATACATGATAGGAACTCGGGCCTTGATTTCTTCTCGACATTTTTACTATCTTCCCGTGATAATATTCATAATTTCTATCATGCGTCCCTGTGACTCGTGCCCAAAGATTCTCGGATTTAAATAAAATTATTGTTTAAATGGTTCGTTGATGGAATAAATCAAAATATTGATGAGGTGATTGATTAATTGGTCGAACAGTTTCGCCTCATTTTACATCCAAGTTATATCATGTGTTTATGCATGATTATGTCATTGCATCGTTCGTAGCCCGTAATAGGTAGGGCACTGGTCGGGGAACCATCCCATTGAACTAATATGAAATTATGTTTCGATTCATAAGCAATTTGTTTTGGAGTGTTATCTAATATTTAGTTTTTATATATTACTTAATCTTACTACATAAAGATGGTTTATATCATGTATGTAAGTAATTTGAAATATTACCAAATAGTGCACAAAAAGTATTGCTTCCCTAAAGAAATACTTACCTACGGAATCTCAATATCGGGTAGCAGAAAATTGTTGCACTAGGTGATGTTCGAACCTTACGAAAAAATGGACACGAAAAAAGTCCACGAAAAAAGTCCCCATTTTTGATAAAAAAATGCTAGACGAATTCTGTTTTCTACAAATGATTGGCGAGTCATATATGCAAAAAATATACTAGTGGCAATTTCAGAAAATGGACCGTTTGCACTCTAGAAGCAAACTTTAATAAAAAAAAAATGGTGAATATTAGAATTCAAAAATATTAATTTTTTGAGTCTCCTGCTTTTTTTTTTGTCCGAAACTTTCATGAGACTTTCACAGATGTACATGTAGTTTTATATTTCAAAGCTACTCGTGGTTTCAATTTTTAATTTTAGCTAAGGTCAAGGTCAATAGCCAGCTATTGTTTTTTTATTAAATAGAAAATCGCTAGAAGAGGTTGAATGTTCGAACCTTGCAAAACTGTGTGCAAATTAGGGTATGTCTATGATATACATTTCCATTTTTGTTTCAGATCAGATAGAAGAATTCTGTTTACTGCATATAATTTGAAAGACATATACGCATAGAATATATGGTGTCGCAATTTAAGGAAATGCATAGTTTGTCGTCTAGAAGCGATCAAACATTATTCAAGTATTGGATATTTGAAAAGCATATTTTCTTTTTGTATTGTCGCTCCTGACTTTATTTTTCGTTCAATCTCCATGAAGTTTTCACAGGTAATGTAGTTTAGTATTTGAAAGGTTCTCATAATTTAAAAACATAAATAGAATGCAACGGTCAAGGTCATATTACGATTATCCCAAATAAGTCCAAAACTAAATATATTTTATGGAGAGAATATGAAAAAAAGTGTAAGTACTTAAAGAGCTCTTTCAATTGATGTTTAGTTTATAAAGATAGTGCTTAATTGGGTTATTTTATGGCAGTTCATAGGTGATCAAATGTAAATCATTTTTCATGCTTCAAACTGGATATTTAATGTTCGAACTATGCAAATGTACTAAATGCAAAAGACTTTTGTTTCCGTGAAAACCGGTACTGTCGCGTTAGCGAATCTTTTTTTTTTCTGAACCGTAGGCAGCAATTTCAATCTTAAACACCAAATAATCTCTTCAAGACATCATGCTTTGATATTGTAGATATCAGAAGTTTTGAATGGTTGGAGATTACGCCCAGGGGCCGAAAGTTGGCGGGTTCGATCCCCAGCCGCAACATAAATGATACTAATAACTTTCTTGTCCGGCGCTCAGCATATGTTTTAGACAACACTTTATCTGACCCAAGTTCCTGTCGTCTTTAAATCGCTGAAATATTGTCGGTCGGACTAAAATTTCAACAAACAAACACAATTCGCACAATGGCTAACTCTTCCAGTCACCATAAATGATGGACATTTCCAATATATCACAATGATAATCTCACAAACGTGCCCTGTGTGCACGGACAGGGCTCGAGATACAATAAAAATGTATGACCACCAAGGGCTTATCACTAAGGATATGGAAGGTTTAACATGTGGTCACTTTATTGCTTTATATAAGCTTTCTCCCGGTACTTTGATTACGGACTGCCTAATCACACGTCCGCGAACATTACATGGCGCTAAGTGAAGCTTAAATTCTTTAACTGGATAGTAACAATTCTGTCATTCTTGATTTACAACCTGTTTAAGTATATTACTAAGGTGACTGTATATATAACCTTAATAATTAACAATGTTTATAAATTATTAGTAGTAAATTATTTTGGTATTTCTATAGAGAAACATTACTGATGCAATTCGCCCCTAAGTATTAAAGTCTTACTTAATGTTTATTGTGGTTGATAGAATACGAACAATGTTATATTCCAGAAAACTGCTCGGACTTTGAATGTACATAACTTGTACGGTATATCGCATGATTTTGTAACAACCGTGGATTGGATTTTGTCGTCTTTCTTTATACGGCATGTAAATGTATACAACATACTCTTATTGGAGAAATATGAGAGTTTTTTGTTACTTATGATATATAGGATAGTAAAAGTAATCACTCTAGCCTGCCTTCAAAACATCTCAAATCAAGAATTTCTTCCACTCAAGAAAAAAAATCAAAAAAAAAATCTGTTTCGCAACAACTTTGAAATTTTGAAAAAGATAAGATCAAACACGATACATTTAAAGTACGTCCAAAGTTTCTGTTATCTTGGTCATTGTATAAATGAAATTAATATTGTCCAAATTTTGAGTTGAGAAAAAGTCTCAATTTAAGATGGTGCATGAGCTCTCAAGGTCGACCCAGGCTCGAATCCTATTGGAGAGCCACGTGCCGTTGTTTGTTAACAGAATGTTGCCGAGTCACGTGCTGATCCTTGACGACAAAATGTTTATCCGACATTACTGAGAGATGAATGGTAATGGAGAGCCAAGTGCTGTTGTTTGATAACAGAACGTTTATCCGACACTATTAGCAGAGATTTAAATGAGAGCCAGGCGTTGTTGTTTGTTGACAGGACGTTTATCCGACACTATTGGCAGTGACTTAAATGAGAGCCAGGTGTTGTTGTTTGTTGATTGGCGGAGATTTAAATGAGAGCCTGGTGTTGTTGTTTGTTGATTGGCGGAGATTTAAATGAGAGCCTGGTGTTGTTGTTTGTTGATTGGCGGAGATTTAAATGAGAGCCTGGTGTTGTTGTTTGTTGATTGGCGGAGATTTAAATGAGAGCCAGGTGTTGTTGTTTGTTGATTGGCGGAGATTTAAATGAGAGCCTGGTATGTGTTTGTGACAGAATATTTATCTGACACTTTTGAGAGGAATATAAATGACCAGATGGCGCGTAAGTTTGTTAGAATAAACGATATACTGAAAAGAAACATGACATCAACAATAAAAAAATTGATAATAACCTTAGTGAGACGTTTGCAAAATTATACAGGTACCGTGGCAGCACTATATATAGAATATCTGTCCTCGACCTTCGTCGCACGGCACACTGCCTCTTAAAAACTTTCAAGGAAGCGAAGCATTATAAGACCAGAGTCCCAGCGTCACTTTATATACTGCAATGTTTAACACTTTCCAACGGATGGAGTTATCGAATCGGCATTTGCATGCAAACTGACTGATCAGGGCAAAACATCTGCGTATATACTCACAGACGCACATGCGCCATCTAGCGGATTCCGGTTAATAAAGAAATATAACGAGTATATACCTGTATTGCCCATATAGAACGTTCACTTTACGTTTTCCCGTCGTATTCGAGCATTAATAAGCATATAACAATACGTAATCGGGAAGTCAATGAATTATGATAATCATATTTACATCACACACGCATTTTGATAGGAGGATCTGTGTCGTTCAATTTGCCTTGAATGCACTGCCTTATATCCGGCGTAGTAATATCAATGTGACCTTATATATGCAGCAGACAAGATATGGTAAATGTTCATACTTTTAATTGGTTAGTTTCGTTCATCACTGAGATGAATTATAATCAAAACACTGACAGCACTGTCAGAAGCGAAAGTTAAAATGTGTGAATTATAAAGTCAAACCCTTTATTTTTTTTTATGCATGTAAAAAATCAGGGAAGTTAAATCTTATTAAAACAGCAGATAAATAAATTATTTTATTTTTTGGCCTCTGTCAAATTAAACAACAATGGATAAGGAATTGTGGTTCTTAGAATTGATCCTCTCAATACCTTTAATACTTCATGAATTTGCTGCATACAAAAAAATGTTAATAGAAAAGCAAGAAAATGGGACAAGATAAAGTTATTGTTCTTTGTCACTTCACACCCTTCCCATGTGTAAAGAATGATATCCATGCCTTCAATAGTTTTTAAAATATTTTTTAGGAAAACATAATTTCACCATACAAGTAAGTAATAGAGATGAAGCAAGGTAGAGTTATTGTTCTTGGTAAGTAAAGTTTGACCATTGTATAAAGTATATAATCTCAATCCCAAAAGTACTTTCTGAGTTGTGTCATACAGATGCGACTAGAGACACTAAAGTCATTTGAGACTCTAGCAAGAAAAGATTAAAAACAAAAAAACAAAATGTTTCAATTGACGGCTTACATTTAAACATACGGCCCCCCCCCCCCCCCCCCCCCCCATCCCTCTCGTTTCTACTGTTTTAACCTTATAACTAAACCTGTCTATGCGCAAGACCCTCATATTAGAAAACTCGACCTCTCTATAAATAATATTTTTACTGAAAATCAGGGTCCTGTGGTCTATGATTTAAATCAGAAGGTAAAAGGTTAATAAACGCAAAATAATGGAAGCATAAAAACTAGAATTAAAAAATTTAAATATATATCCCAAGAATGTCAGAAATAAGTATTACAAATAATAAAAAAAAAAGTCTCAGAAACTAGTTCTCACGACCCCTAGCAAGAACAAAATACTGAACGACGCTCTTACCAATCGAGCTAATTCCGCAGCCGTAAATTTGTGGTGAAAAAAGATTATTTATAGGTAGTTTAATGAATGAAATTACGGGTGAACACTGAATTACACATGAACTTGCTTTTTTACAGTTTTATTTGCACAGAAATTGTAATTATTATAATTATACTCAATGCTTTCAAAATCCTGCAATATATCTAACATTTATCAAAACTGCAATGTTTGACTTCTACAACCAGTGGTACTTTTTTTTCAATGCAAATGTATGGACAAGTGGCGGTAATGTTATTGTAAGTAGAAAATCCACTGCCTGACTTTGGAAGCTTTCGCTTCTAAAACACGGTAAATTAAGAATATACATTGCTTATCGTGCCATGAATGAAAGAACAATAAGAGACTCCTATGCCCTTCCATGAGAAGATGAAATGTTTGATTGTTTATATGGTGCAAAGATATTCTCTACCATTGATATGAAAAGTGGTTATCATCAAATTAAAGTAGCTAAACACAAAGAACGTGCAGCCATTACTCTAGGTCCTTCGGGGTCTTACGAATTTAATAAGTTACCATTTGGATTATGTAACAGTCCAGCTACTTATCAAAAGCTAATGGAAGTATGTCTTGGAGATATAAATATGAGAATTTGTTTTGAATATCTGGACGATTTGATGATTTTCAGCAATTCATACGAAGAGCATATTGAAAGATTAAACATCGTTTTCAATAAGAAGAATTTGGTCTGAAGTTGTCACCTGCAAAATGTTCTTTCTTCCAGAAGAGCGTGTCGTATTAGGTTCATGAAGAGAATTATATTGTAACATATTTTGACTAGCGCAAAGCTGGGCTTGCGGTGGTTCGGTGGTTCTACTCGGATGCCTCCGTGCATTCGGGGTCTTCCTTCACCTGTAATTAGCTGGAAGTCGCTATATGACTGAAATACTGTCGAAGCACCGGTAAACTTAAATAATCAAGTCAAATAGTCAAGTCTAGCGCAAAGTTGGATGTCACTGGTAAGAAGTGGGTGTCTGTGTTAATTGATTACGATTTGCAGTGTAAAAATTTCACCTACACAGAGATTTTACCATTACAGTCTGTTGAAGTTTTAGATCTCCATGAAAATAACCGGGCTGGAATGTCCCAGTTGAAAATGAGAGAGTTTAGGCGTCAACAGAGAAGTGATCTCGTAATTTGTCTTTGGCTAAAGTCGGTGATAGACATAATTATCCTAAGAGAGAAATATTTGCAAACAATAAATGACCACTTAACAATGTCGAGGCACTTTAGTCAATTCAAGGTGGGAAGGGATCTGCTGTATAGAGAGTTTCAGCAAAATGAGGATGTAGTTCAGCAATTAGTGTTACCTAGAGCATATAGACGGGAGGTTCTTAAAGGGTTACACCATTTTCATTTTCAAGTATGATATCCCCACAAAACATTTTTAGACCAGGGACCGAACCTCAAGGCTTAAGTGATAAGAAAATGTGTAATACTTTGGATATCAAGAAAATAAAAAAACAATACAATTTATCCCCAAATATTAAACGGAATTTCAGAACGCTATAATAGGACTCTTTTCATCAATGTTAGGGATACTAGAACAGCACAAAAAAGCGATTGCAAAAAAATATATATCCTCATTCTGTTTTGCTTACATTGCTACAAAGCACGGATCTACTGATTACGATCCCTTTAGTAGAAAACCAAAATTACCTGTAGACATGAGATTTCAATAAGACGGTAATACCTTCATAACCTTTGTATACTCTGATTACGCCAGAGGGTTACAGCGTAAAGACTGTACAAGAGATTGCTAGAAAGGCATTACAGAAGTGCAATTGTACAAGAAAGCAAATGCTTCAGACTTGATGGGCAAAAAGTCTTGGTGAAAACCTTTCCTTTAAGGGTCCACACAACAAATGCTGATATTCCTCTCTTTGTTGTGAAGAGTCCTAATGGAAAAGTTAAAATTCTTCATAGAAATAACCTATTGCCTGTCAGTTTCCAAACAGGAATTGAAGGCGTTGAAAATGAAGAGGAGTCTGATCCAAAAAAAATGAAGCCATTTCCTAAGCCAAGGAATAGGACTAAAGGTAAATATGGTGATAAAGAGACAAATAAGAGTAGAGAGACTAACTGAGAAGAAAACAGTGAATCAGATTTGGAAATGTATTTTTCAGATCCAAAACAATCCAGAGGGTCGGCCAACTATGACAGTAAGTTGGCAACTGAAGTACCAAGTTGCCTGAAGAGGAAGTAAGGGGAGCAACTGATGAGTCAGATACTCAGACTGAAACTAATGCTGATGATGTAAGCAGCGGCGTTGATAAAAAAGAAAATTAAGTTCTAGAATCGTATTCAGAAGATAATGTAGAGACACAGAAGAAACAGTTGAGAAGATCGACAGAGATAGAAGACCACCTGATAATCTTACATATGGAAATTTCATGATGAAAGATCGAAAGATTAGGAGTTCAAATTTCAAGTAACTTGTGGATACGCATACCGAACGTTATAAAGAGACCTAAAAAACTTCTACAAATGTATATAGGAAAGTGATTCATTGTGCATATTTTTTACCTATTACTCGTACACACATGTATACAGTTTGTGCATTATTTCATATATTGCTATATGCATACCTGTAAGAAGGATAAGCAAGTTTATTGATTAGAGTTGCAGAAATTAGTCTCCGATTAAGCTGAATTAATATTAAAACTTAATGTTTTTTTTTTATTTTCTTGCAGGGGAGGCATATGCATGGTATTTTATTATGTGAACTTATGAACCTGATATCTTATAATTATTTTTTCAGATACTGTGGATGATTAGAATGTTTATAGCATTTTAGTTGCTATTTGAAAGTTTTGAAAGTTTGAAAGTTGTTGTTGATATTGTATAAGAATGCATCTACATCGATGTTGTAGTGTTGTTTTCTGTACAGTTCTTGTTGTAACGGCATTGATTTAGTATACTGGATATCAATATTTTGTTTAAAGGAATATGCCTGTTTTCAGGCTGATTTTCAGTCGGGACGACTTTAAAGTTGAGAGGGAAAATGTAACAAGGGAATTTCCGATTATTACGGTTATTCATTATCCTTTTGGATACTTACATAATTCAGCTATACTTAGCCAGAAATTGTTTCAGTACACCAGTCTGTAATTTACGTCAGTTCCGCTGCCACAGTAAAAGTATCAGTAGATAGAATCACGGTGCATAACCATATCGGCGAGCTCTCTGCAGAAATCTCATTATCGGCAGGCTCTGTTACAACCAGAATTACAATAACGCCAGAATGCATAAATTGTGATAATTATTTCAATTGGTTGCACGGTTCGAGAATTCAGTAAACGAGATTGCAATAATTAAAACACTTTAACTGAAGAATAAAGTTTAACATGTTACAAAGAGTTTAGGAATGAATAACGTGACATTTTTGGTGGCCAGTGATCATGGGATACATTTTTTAAATCAAAATCTGGAGGTCCGAGTTTTGCAATAATATTGCAATAACTTTATTGCAATTCTGTCTGCACAGGGGAACGAGAATTGCAATAAAATCAAGAATTGCAATAAACTTAAAATACACATTGAAACTTAAGAATAAAGTTTAACAACATGTTACAAAGTGTTTAGGAATGGATAACGTGACATTTCTGGTGGCCAGTGATCATGGGATACATTTTTAAATCTAAACTGGCGATCCGAGTTTTGCAATAATATTACAATAAATGTATTGCAATTTTGGTTGTACAGGGGGATAAAAGAATTGCAATAAACTTGAAATACACATTTAAGCTTTAGAATAAGGTTTAAAAGTATATTAAAAAATTGTTCAGAAATGGATCACGTGAATTTAATGGTGGTCATTGATAATGGAATACATTGTTTTAAATCGATATCTGGTGTCCGATATTTGCATAAATATTGCAATAAATTTATTACAATTCTGGTTGTACAGGAGTACGGGAATTGAAATAAAATCGAGGAATGCAATAAACTTGAAAAATATTGTACACATTTTAACTTAAGGATAATATTAGTCACCATATCACAGACTAATATAAAATGGATTAAGGGATGTTCACTGATCATGGGTTACTTTACTGATCAAATTAAATGTTGCGTCTTTTTCTTTTACGGACATATTATGATGTAATTATTTATGTAGATTAACATATCTATGAAAAAAAATTTTTTTGCAGGTTTTGTTTAAATGCTGAATCATATAAACTATGGATATGGAGATTTAATTATTAATAAATGGGTAAAATAAAGATAAAGTATGGAGAACATAGAGAAAATGATAGATGCCATTTAGTTGTATATTCGCAACATTTTGTGACTTATTGACACTTTTTGGGGAAAAGAATGTCACAAGTAATTTAAAATATTTGCTTTCGTTTTCTGAGAGATTACATTTATTATTTAAAATTGTTTTCTGGAAGTTCTGGGTATTTCATTCAAATATGCACACATATAATACACGAAGGAGTAAAAAAAAACGATTGTGCTTCTGACAAAATAATATATTTTATTATTATACTGCAAAGAAAATTTCTCTCTTCTGATTGGTCAATAAGCCGTGGACATAACGAGATATATGTACTTATACTCGCGGTTTTATGTACTTGTGTATATATAGATATATGTATTGAGGAATATGTAGACAGACTGGTAAATGTATACTTATATATGTGTATATGTGGGAGTGCAAGTTCTCCAATCTCTTCCCGCCCTCCATCTCAATTTCTCTCTCCCTCTGGCTATCCCTTTCGTGTCTGTTGTATTTTCGTAAAACTGTCTTATACTTGTGAGTATTTAACGCGTTAATTTATAACTTTCAAATATTTATCACCTCATCATTCCTACATGCATTTATTCGCTAGGCCGTATATATTTTAAATCAACAATCATTACATTAATGTTCGAAAACACTCTCACCGCTTATGACAAGTGATTGAATGACAAGTACCCATTTTATAAGCTCATATAATTTATAGATCAATATAATTATACAACTCGCGTGCAACTGATTTTGTATGATGCATTATATGTGTAAGATGCTCAAATCTAACAATAACTTTTTAGTATAAGAAACTGTTTCCCAATCGACGTAAATTAAATAAGTTTAAAATAAACTCAAAATGATAAATTTTCTTGCTGAAACAGAATGGTATAATCTCAAGACAACAATATCACAAGGAAAACATAAGTTACAACGTTCAACTGCTTTGTAGACCTTAAACACATATTTTTTCTTAATGAAGAAAAGGAAGAAATGTTAATGTTTTGATGATGATGATGATGATGATGATGATGATAGCTTATGTTGAAAAAGATAACGATGGTAATGTTTTCATAAATACGTAGATCTTGCATAACTAAAAGGTACAAACACTGCATATGAAAATCAAAGCGCACAATGCGCTGAGAGACGGCGACGGGATTAACATTCTAAACCCAGTGTTTCTGAAGTTATTGAAGCAGTCACATGACGACAAAAACTCCATCCGCTGTTGCTACAGAAGTTCTGTTTGTAACATAATAATCCGGAGTAAAGGTCATGAACCTTTCATTCATAAAAAGCTGCATACCTAAGTAGGTCATTCTCTTTCTCTAGTGCTAGCGAATTCTATCTGTTGTTTTGTATGTGTAGAAATTGGCCAGGTATTTGATTATTTAAGATACTAGAATGTTTGCCTATCTATTTCAAAGTTAAGAAATGCTCTGGGAGGAACCCAACTCGCCATCATGCAAAATATTGTGCGGACTACTTTAGGTCAATTACATACATACGGAGCACTACTTTTTCTTTTTACAGGAGTCGATCTTCATGTACGTAAGATGGGTTGCTGTTCTGGTTAAGAAATGTCACGGATATTTTTTTCACGCTTAAAATTGATGCTTTCAGTGCAAAATAATGGCAAAAGTAAACATGTTAACAAACAATAACACACTAAAAGCGGTTACGGTAATGATTTAAACGTCTATGTAACATATTCCATTCGTATTCGTTAGTGCAGAATCGCATTGCATGGATCCGCTCTAAGCGCGGAGAGGTACAGTTAAAAATGTTGTGGAAAATATGCAAATTAGCAAGGCCTGATTTCGTTCTTAGCATAAGACGGCTAATCGCCGTCTAAAAACGTGATTGGCTTGCTAATACTCCTTTCACGCTCTAGCGTATGAGAGGAACGTTTGAGTTGCGTACAAAAAGGAAATTCGAACAATTGCGGAACCGCACAACTTTTGAGCGCCTGAACCCAAATTTTCGACGAATTTCATTGGTTAATGTATGTGTACCATATAACTGGCATAAGAAACGTATGTCACTATCAGTGTGGCGTATGAGCAACTTGAGCATGAAGTGAGTATTTGGGTGACATGTGAATAACGTATGAGTGCATCGTGAGATTTCACGTCTTCTTGAATGTCAGACCTTGCCCGCCTGAGGTACAACTACAACGGATAAATGTGTGGAAATGAGATCATACAAATATATTTGTTTCACCTCCCACAAATAACTTGCGTTTTCTCAGGTCGAATCACAGGTACGAAGATGACGAAGTACACGGTACTGTAATACGTACCTCAGACGCTCTTACTTACCTGATATAGTTTCGGATAAGATTATTAGAGAAACAATAAATCTTCAGCCAGTAATGCGTTACACTATTCAGCGTATTTGTAGGTTCTTTGAATCAGTTGTTCAGTCAGTTGGCTATCCGACCTTATACTTTAGTCCATCTCAAATTCCACAAGCACCAAATCATGTGTGTTCAGTATTTGGTTCGCAAATGTGGTGCTCATAGTGGTGTCGCCCTGCGAATAAGAAGAATTTTGCGCGATACTGGTGGGCGCTGGTTCAGAGCTTAGCTGATACTACAATCACAAGAAAACAGTTGGTATGAATTTACAGATGTGACCTGGAGGTAACTCAAATAACATTTTCAAATAATCACAAATGCCCTCCTAAAAAGCTTTTTTTTATCCGCCAAACAGAAATTGTTCAGAATATTCTCCATCTCTTCATATTGTCTCCTACTACATATCACGGAAACGTTTTATTGTTGCTCGATAATGTTTGTTTAACCATTGTTCATGATTGATATACATGTATACGTAGAATATGATATTATCATAGGTAATCGTTTGATATCGTATTTGCTCGTAATTTTCCGTTCTTCAACTTCTGCCATCCAATGATTGTAAGTTCGAATCCTACCCACCTCTATTAATTGATACTGATTATTTTTATTCCTTTTTTGTATCAGATCACTCTAATATGTAAAATGGTAGCGTTTAGTCGAGAATTTGAAAAAAAATAAATACAGTCCAAATTTACTTATCCGACAATTATGATATGTGGGGCCGCCGTGGCCGAGCGGTTACAGTCGTGGACTACAAATCTCTCAGCCCCTCACCGCTGTGGGTTCGAATCCCGGTAGGGACTTCGGATTTTTCATGTGAGGAAGCCTTCCAGCTGGCTTGCGGTAGGTCGGTGGTTCTACCCGGGTACCTCTGTGTACTCGGGGTCTTCCTCCACCTGTAATTAGCTGGACGTCGCTATATGATAGAAATACTATCGCATCGACGGTAAACCCAAATACAATACAATACAATACAATACAATACAATTATGATATAACTCAATGCTCATTTCGAAATCCATGTAATATTTTGCTTTCATTGTTTTGTAAAGCTTTGTTTGAAAACGCATGAATATCTTGCATGTGGGAGGTTCATTTCATATACGATTGACATAAAGAGCAAATGGCCACACACACAAATACACACACATATATACCCTGAGCTACCCCTCTATTGAACAACAATACCTTTTTATTTACTTGATAAATACCCACTTACACACTGCCAGAAGCCGAAGATATTATGAAGAAAATATTCATTCATTCATCCTTGTAATATGTTACTAGAGGTCACCGGTAAAATGTTAAGTTTGACAAGAAATACAAATTAGGTACATGTATAATTTTGCTTATATTTTTTGTCATATTCGTATACGTATTATGCAAATTCAGCTGATTATTATTTTTTTGTTCCATTTGTTCATCTGTTTCTCTCTGAAATAAAAAAATAATAAAAAAAACTTCCCACACGGTTTTCAACCTTTACGTGGTTGGCAGACTTGTACCAACAGAAAACCATAGCTTGTCAATCGTAAATCTTAAAGGAGAATCTCCTACTGCCTAAAATAGATCAAATCTACCTATAACGTATCAATATAACGTCCTATATGACTAATATCAAATATTCATGTTGTTAAACTTTATTCTTAAGTTTAAAATTGTATTTTAAGATTTTTGCAATTCTCGATTTTATTGCAATTCTCGTACCCCTGTGCAACCAAAATTGCAATACAGTAATTGCAATATTATTGCAAAACTTAGACCACAGATTTTGATTTTAATAAATGTATCCCATGATCACTGGCAACCAAATATGTCACGCTGTCCATTTCTAAACACTTTGTAACATGTTGTTAAACTTTATTCTTAAGCTTAAATGTGTATTTTCATTTTTTTTGCAATTCTCGATTTTATTGCAATTCTCGTACCCCTGTTCAACTAGAATTGCAATAAAGTTATTGCAATATTATTGCAAATCTCGGACTCCAGATTTTGATTTTAAAAATGTATCCCATGATCACTGGCCACCAAAATGTCATGTAATCCATTTCTAAATACTTTGTTACATGTTTATTCTTAAGTTTAAATTTGTATTTTTAAATAAAGTTTATTGCAATTCTCGATTTTATTGCAATTCTCGTACCCCTGTGCAACCAGAATTGCGATAAAGTTATTGCAATATTATAGCAAAACTCGGACCCCCAGCTTTGACTTAAAAAATGTATCCCATGATCACTGACCACCAAAAAGGCCAAGTTGTCCATTTCTTAACACTTTGTAATATGTTGTTAAACTTTAATCTTCAGTTTAAATGTGTATTCTCGTACCTTTGTGCAGACAAAATTGCAATAAGATTATTGCAATTTTATTGCAATTCTCGGCGTTATTACAATTCTGATTGTAACAAGGCGCCGTCACTAGATTCGCGCAAATTAATTCTTTCTCCGATCAACGCGTTAACTGTTCATCAGTTAAACTATTAAACACACTGTTTTCGTCCTTAATATTCTGATTAAGTGCTGGTATTCCCAATTCTTCCAGCGCACGTTTAATTTTGCCAGACGACATGTTTTACGAGACGGCATATACTGGTAACTATACTCGTATAATTAATCCGCATTCGGTTAACAACAGACATCTTCGGAATATTCCGTTAGCATTTTAACCACATCATCATAATGAAGAGAGAACTGAACATAATGCACTGCATATAAAGTCATGTAAACTGAAAATAATACGAAATCAACAGAAAAAACCCTATATACCTAAAAAACTGCAATTTTAAACCAAAACCAAGTGAACATAATGACAAATCAACTGCATATAAAGACACGTGGACCGAATATATAGCAGAATCACCTGACAGAATATATAACAAACAGACTGCATATAATGATATTTGCACTTCATATAAAGATATCTGCACTGCATATAAAGTCAGATGTACCGCAGATAATGGCAAGAGAACAGTACATAATTACATATCTACTGAATATAACGGTTTTACCACTGCATATAATGTTTTAGTTTTAGTTTTAGTTCATTTCAGAATACATGTAGGCTATAGGCCCCTGAGTACACAGAATTAACAAAACCATCATATAAACAAACTCTCTCTCTCCCTCCCTCCCAAACTCTCTCTCTCTCTCTCTCTCTCTCCCTCTAAACTCTCTCTCTCTCTCTCTCTCTCTCTCTCTCAGGCACGC
>CM037781.1:46568345-46618345 GCA_021229015.1 Solen grandis
TATTCTTTTTGTGATTTTTAATATCGTGCATTAGAGTCCTAGAACCTTAACTTAATATGTTATATAGTTACCCTACGGCCACCCCAGGGACGCCGTAATGCAACCGTGTCTGCTGTGTCATAGTATGGTCACCCTACGGCCACTGCAGGATTGCCATATGGCGGCCGTGCATCATGATTGAAAGGCCAAACAGATGCCACAGGCTTTTGGCCACTACAAATTATGCCATGCAGCTACCTTAACATAGGTGACTGTTATTAGATGTGACCCTGGAAATTCTGCTGCAGGCTAAGAATTGCTACTAGCCATAGAAATTTTAGAACCAACGGCCATCTTGGCAAATGTGACTTAGGTATTATTTTCCAAACTTAGAAAATATGTACATATCAAAAGGTCTTGGCTTGTTCCAGTACCTGGAAAGAAAAAATCTGTACTAAAATGGAGGATCTGACATGAACATTTTGAAACTGTAAACACTTGATATAACCATTGAACCACAGCACTGACTTGCACTGCCTCTTGTACTAAGTGACTAGTCTGTTTATATAAGAGGCATGTGTTTTTTTCTAACCCAGAACTGGATGTCTGATTTGTTAAATAAACTGATCCCAACTTACATAAGCAATTTGCATATCAGAAATCACAGGCTGATTATCTAGATGAAAACAATACTTACCATACTGAAGTAATTTTAACCCTTTCCCTCATAGAGGAAACCATGAAAAGACCTATGCGAACAGCATAAAACCAGATCAGCCTGCGAGTAACTCGCAGGCTGATCAGGTTTTATGCTGTTCGCTGCTCCTCAGTGGTCTGGAAATGAGGATTTTGTAATTAAATTTGGTAAGGTTTAACTGAGGTTTTCTGCAGATCAGGCTTTATGTGGTACCTATTGAGTGCGTCAAAATGAGTTTATATGAGGGAAAGGGTTATGGTGGCTGCAGCTTTGTTTTTCCACTGATTGATTACTGTATAGCGGGTATTATCTGCGGGGGTTTTATTTTGGCTTTATTGGCGGAAAATGAAAATGCGCCAAATATAAACACCGCTAATACAAACCTCGTATTTATAAGTCGCCGCCATATTGTTTACTAAGGGACATTACTCTTATTAAATTTTGTGTTCATTAAAATATGTATGTATTAACTCCCTTAAAAACAAGAATTATGTTGTGAATTAGGTACGATTTATTATGTAAATGAACAACATTAAGTATTTTGAATAACACAAAGTAATTGATACAAGTTATATAATTATGTAGCAAACGAAAATACAGACAGACAACACAGTCAGGTGATTAATGCTTAGTATGAATACCAGCACTTGGTTTAAATACCAGCCTTCGAGAACGCCTCTGCAATCACATCTGGCCTCTCTTTCAGCTTGTTTGCAGACGTGACTAGCCACTTTGCATGTACTGCTTTTATATATGATGTACGCAGATCAATGTTTACATTTATAAATTAATTTATAAAGGCTTACATAAGGTAAGTAAGTGTCTATACCAGTACTAGTATCTGTTTCGCAGTTTTATAAAACAGTTTATCACACCTTTAAAGACAGCGTACCGTGAATGGCGTAAATACAATGGTCACAATAAATACGATAGATAGTAAACAGTTTTACCTTTCTCTTCCATGGTCAAGTTGCCACATGGTACAAGATTGACTCCTTATCACCTTTACAAACATTTACACCTACTTATACTTGCCCTCTCATTCTGATTTCACATTATTTATATAATCCGATAATCGTCAATTATCATACAGGTAGCGTACCGTATACGACTCAGACAGACAGGGTTATGTAAATTTGACCATCTTTTACCTGGAGGTTAAAATTTGGCGCTTAGTGTAATTTCCGCCAATATTTAGCATCGCCAATACAAAACGCTCTTGTTTACGCGAAATTTTTGCCCCGCAGAAATAACCCGCTATACAGTATCACAGGGTGTAGAAAATTGTTGCATAGGCAAATATTGGTCACTGATAGGATTGCAGTATCAGACCAGTGCATGGATACGATAGGCAGCTGTGTATATTGTGTGTCACAGTGTGATAGATGGCCCTGTTTTGAGTTGTGTTTAAGCATTGGTCTCTCACCATTATACTACCTACTTTATGAGCATTTGTTTCTCCTTTGAAAACCAAAGAACCTCTCAATGTTGTAAATAAAATTATTGAACATAACTCTATAACACAGGTATGCTGAGATTAAGCAAAAGTGTTGAAAAGTCAGGTTGAGTCAAAAATAAATATTTACAGGACACAATAATTGTGTATGATGTATGATGTAACTGTCATTTTAATGTACACATTTATCATGTGGATAAATATAGTTTGTTTTGATGCAAAGGGGCTTATAACTCATTTTATGGTGTAACAATAACCCATGGAGGTACCTGATGTTAAGAAAGCTTGAAATCTGTCACAAATCAATGTAACATATTAACAACCAACATCAGATATCTCTAGGATCACTACACAATCACCAAAACCTGTATATTTACTATCTGAAAATAGTTACCGTATACACCCGCAGATTAGGCATACTTTTTTTCCAGATAATATAGGTTTATAGAGGGGGTGTGCCTTATATGATGATGTACAGCTTTTTAGGTTTCTTTTTTCAATCACCGAGAAGTGAAATTTACCGGTATACGAGCTCAGAAAATGGATATACTGAAAGCCAATGAATACGATAATATGCCATAAAGTCTTTACGAAGCCATGATAAACAATACCAGATTATTGCTTTTGTTCTTATTAGTTATCCTACTGGTATATTTTATGATAAAATGATCGTGAGAAACTAAAACAACTTGATGGAAGCCATTTTCAATATAAACAAATAAGTTTATTTTACGGGACCTCATTATGTATAGGAGAAACTTGACAGGTGGCAATTGTTACATAATGTTTGTTAGTTGGGAGAATTTTGACAGGTGACAATGGTCCCCAGTGTTAGAATGCGGGGACATGGTTGAGTAATGTCATGTTATGAAAATGTGTCACTTGTATCCTACCCCTCGTTAATGTAACGGTCTAACGGTAATCTTATGCCATGTGTAAATAAAACGGTTCACCGTATGTTTAGCCCGGTGACGTATGGATAGCTTTCAGTCTGTCAAAATGTACGACGGCACAAATTTCAAAACAAGATTTCACTGCAAACGATACGATAAGTGATTTTTTTTTTTTTTTCAAATAAGTTACTCTGAAAATTAGGATGCGCCTTATACGTAGCTGCGCCTAATCTGACCGTGTGTACGGTACAAGCCTGTAACACTGAACTTTGCAGCAATTCTACAGTTGATATTTGTTACAAGTGCTAGGCATACAATGGGTTAATCAAGATATTTGATTCTCAGGAATATGTACAAAAAAGTAAGTTTCCCAGCAGATCTGCAGCTCATCAAACCCTTTCTTCACTTGAGAGACACACAACTCCCGTGCCTTCAGCACTTTGAATTTTTACAGGTCATGATAGATTCCTTCTACCATAAAAAACAAAGGTGTAAACAAAATCAAAATAGAGTTGAAGCACAGGTTTTAAAATTGCAATAGGATTAGGGAATGTTTAAGTATAATAGGGTTTTATGGACATGGTTTAATGACCTTGTTTATTGTTCGAGTGTGTAAGTGTGGTCTATCTTGGGACCAACTGTGATAAAGGTCTGTGGCTGGGTATGCTGGCCAGATTAGTAGTAATGTTTTTGTGATATAAGAGTTGGGCTAATAAGATTGGACAAAGAAACATAAAGCCCAATTATATATATATATTTTTTCTTTTTCTTTTTGGAATATTCTCTGACCTCATCTCTTTCTTCAGTTTTGAAGAGCAGGATTTAACTGTTTACTTTCTTGCATAAATATACTTGTTATGGAGAGTTCTTAATTTGCTATTGATAGATCAGATAGTGCAAGATAGTGTTTATTTCTCTAGTACCCTGATATTCTTGTGGATTAACAGTTAGGTTGCTATTCACTGGATATATACATGCATACTGTGGAAGTGGGAGTGATTTTAGTGGATTATTTACAGTTTCACAAGAGAAAGTGATTATATCTCAGAAGCACCAATAAAATTGGGACAGTGTTGCACTATGGGATCAAAGGGCAAGATGCTGCAGGAATTTCCTCTAAATGTGCATCCATTAATGAGCCGAGGTTCGGACATGCCGCCAGTTTTCACATGCATAGTGACTGACCACAGTCAACAGGTGGGCAACTACAGTAACCAGGTGAGAGATTGTGACCTTCTTTTAAGGGAGATTGGCAGAATTCTGTGATGTCAAGGTCTGTTAAGGTTAGTCTTTGAATATAGTGTAGGTCTGGGTGGTGACCAAGGAGGCCAATAATTATTCCGACATGAACACACAAAAAAGTCATGATGTTAAGAGTTCAAAGTAAATCATAGATATTTTCTATTCTTAGTCCTGATTTGCTCCTTGATTGTATTAGTTTTGACATGATTTTTCATGTTATGAAGGTAGCTTACAATTTCCTTTTGATTGTAAAATTTTATATTTTTGTTTGCCTTTAGTTGTCCATATGGCTTTCCAGATAATACTATTGTTACTGTAGAATACTGCAACATCTGATATTGCCCATCAGTCTGACATAACACTGTCATCAGGTTTATCAATGATGTAATCCAAACAGTACCTCAAACATCTATATATAGTGCTCATAAATACCATAAAGTAAGCAAAATATTTAAATGTTTGAATTCATAAAAGAGAGAAAGAAAGGGAAAAAAAGAAAATAACTTAATATTTATACAATCCAGTGTTACCCATGCTTGCTTTCCCTGCATGGTTCCTGGACAGTTTTTTCCCTTTTGTGTTCCAGAAGTCCTGAATCTCCTGTCAATCTTTACTATACAACTGCTTCTATAAATCTTTACTATACAACTGCTACTGTCAATCTTTACTATACAACTGCTATTGTCAATCTTTTACTATAAAACTGCTGCTGTCAATCTTTACTATACAACTGCTATTGTCAATCTTTTACTATAAAACTGCTGCTGTCAATCTTTACTATACAACTGCTTCTATAAATCTTTACTATACAACTGCTACTGTCAATCTTTACTATACAACTGCTACTGTCAATCTTTACTATACAACTGCTCCTGTCAATCTTTACTATACAACTGCTCCTGTCAATCTTTACTATACAACTGCTACTGTCAATCTTTACTATACAACTGCTACTGTCAATCTTTACTATACAACTGCTCCTGTCAATCTTTACTATACAACTGCTACTGTCAATCTTTACTATACAACTGCTACTGTCAATCTTTACTATACAACTGCTACTGTCAATCTTTACTATACAACTGCTACTGTCAATCTTTACTATACAACTGCTCCTGTCAATCTTTACTATACAACTGCTACTGTCAGTATTTACTATACAACTGCTACTGTCAATCTTTACTATACAACTGCTACTGTCAATCTTTACTATACAACTGCTACTGTCAATCTTTACTATACAACTGCTACTGTCAATCTTTACTATACAACTGCTACTGTCAATCTTTACTATACAACTGCTACTGTCAATCTTTACTATACAACTGCTCCTGTCAATCTTTACTATACAACTGCTACTGTCAATCTTTACTATACAACTGCTCCTGTCAATCTTTACTATACAACTGCTACTGTCAATCTTTACTATACAACTGCTACTGTCAATCTTTACTATACAACTGCTACTGTCAATCTTTACTATACAACTGCTACTGTCAATCTTTACTATACAACTGCTACTGTCAATCTTTACTATACAACTGCTACTGTCAATCTTTACTATACAACTGCTACTGTCAATCTTTACTATACAACTGCTACTGTCAATCTTTACTATACAACTGCTACTGTCAATCTTTACTATACAACTGCTACTGTCAATCTTTACTATACAACTGCTATTGTCAATCTTTACTATACAACTGCTACTGTCAATCTTTACTATACAACTGCTAGTGTCAATCTTTACTATACAACTGCTACTGTCAATCTTTACTATACAACTGCTATTGTCAATCTTTACTATACAACTGCTACTGTCAATCTTTACTATACAACTGCTACTGTCAATCTTTACTATACAACTGCTACTGTCAATCTTTACTATACAACTGCTAGTGTCAAGTCTTTACTATACAACTGCTCACTGTCAATCTTTACTATACAACTGCTACTGTCAATCTTTACTATACAACTGCTACTGTCAATCTTTACTATACAACTGCTACTGTCAATCTTTACTATACAACTGCTACTGTCAATCTTTACTATACAACTGCTACTGTCAATCTTTACTATACAACTGATATTGTCAATCTTTACTATACAACTGCTTCTGTAAATTTTTACTATACAACTGCTACTGTCAGTATTTACTATACAACTGCTACTGTCAATCTTTACTATACAACTGCTACTGTCAATCTTTACTATACAACTGCTACTGTCAATCTTTACTATACAACTGCTACTGTTTATCTTTACTATACAACTGCTACTGTCAATCTTTACTATACAACTGCTACTGTCAATCTTTACTACCGTCATCGTTCGAATATTAGCCGCATTCGTGGATAAGCCGCATCCCGAAAATTGTCCCCAAATCGGTTAAAAAACGCCTAATACAGTATAAAAGCCACGGACAAATCGTCGGGATCGGCCATTTTGGTATCCCATAATTTTTACATGCTGCGTAATTTAAAGTAGTCATAACCCGTACCCATAACACGTAGCCGAATAGCTTACTCATGTTCGGCCCATAACAGACAGTTATTGTTTGACAATGTGAAGGAAGATCTGAAAAGATCTGTTTGACTATGTGAAGGAAGATCTGAAAAGATCTGTTTTACAATCGAAGTTTGCTAGGCAAGCTCGAAAGCAAAAATGAAATTTGGTCAAAATGATTCTGCTTATAAAGCGAATCGTAGCTGAATGTGTCATCTCAATACATTCTCAAATATGTCAGGTAAGTGCCAGGTTAGTATTGATTAACCTGTGGTACACAGTGTCAAAGTGACACCCCATCCCAC
Organism: Solen grandis; assembly: GCA_021229015.1. Classification (NCBI taxonomy): domain Eukaryota; kingdom Metazoa; phylum Mollusca; class Bivalvia; order Adapedonta; family Solenidae; genus Solen; species Solen grandis. Next base: position 46,575,423 of record CM037781.1, read on the forward strand.
CCGACGCCATCCCTGTTCGACCTCCCTCATTGAATATCGGCCTGTGATTGGCTGGATTTTTTCACACATTTTACCTAAAAATAATACACTAAAAAATCAAGAAAAACAACACAAAAACACCAAATTTCAAATAAAAAAAATTATTATTTCATATAAATCGTTTAATTATAAAAGTAAAATATGTCATTAAATTGTTCCTTATGTTACGTGATGCGCCGTAACCTTTAATTAATACGAATCCGCAGAATAGTACACAAAATGGCGGCGCTTGTAAAAGACCGATTCTCGGTAGATTTATGTTCGGAAAAAAGTAAACTATGTTGTAATACCATATATAAGCTGCATGCACAGTTTAAATTGATGAAATTTAGCATGAAACTGCGGCTAATATTCAAACAATTACGGTATACAACTGCTACTGTCAATCTTTACTATACAACTGATATTGTCAATCTTTACTATACAACTGCTAATGTCAATCTTTTACTATATACAACTGCTACTGTCAGTTTTTACTATACAACTGCTACTGTCAATCTTTACTATACAACTGATATTGTCAATCTTTACTATACAACTGCTACTGTCAATCTTTTACTATACAACTGCTACTGTCAATCTTTACTATACAACTGCTACTGTTAATCTTTACTATTCAACTGCTACGGTTAATCTTTACTATACAACTGCTTCTGTAAATCTTTAACATACAACTACTACTGTCAATCTTTACTGTATAACTCCTACTGTCAATCCTTTACTATACAACTGATGTTGTCAATCTTTACACTTGCTACTGTCAATCTTTTACTATACAACTGCTACTGTCAATCTTTTACTATACAACTGCTACTGTCAATCTTTACTATACAACTGCTCCTGTCAATCTTTACTATACAACTGCTACTGTCAATCTTTACTATACAACTGCTACTGTCAATCTTTACTATAAAACTTCTACTGTCAATCTTTTACTATAAAACTTCTACTGTCAATCTTTACAACTGCTACTGTCGGTCTTTTACGATACAATTGTTTCTGTCAATCTTAACAACAGCTACTGTCAATCTTTTACTATACAACTTCTACTGTCAGTCTTTTACTATACAACTGCTACTGTCAGTATTTACTATATAACTGCTACTGTCAGTATTTACTATATATCTGCTTTTTTCAGTATTTCCTTACAACTGCTACTGTCAGTCTTTTACTATACAACTGCTACTGTCAGTATTTACTATACAACTGCTACTGTCAGTATTTACTATATAACTGCTACTGTCAGTATTTACTATACAACTACTACTGTCAATCTTTTACTATACAACTTCTACTGTCAGTATTTACTATACAACTGCTACTGTCAGTATTTACTATATAACTGCTACTGTCAGTATTTACTATATAACTGCTACTGTCAGTATTTACTATATAACTGCTACTGTCAATCTTTTACTATACAACTGCTACTGTCAGTATTTACTATACAACTGCTACTGTCAGTATTTACTATACAACTGCTACTGTCAGTATTTACTATACAACTGCTACTGTCAATCTTTTACTATACAACTTCTACTGTCAGTATTTACTATACAACTGCTACTGTCAGTATTTACTATATAACTGCTACTGTCAGTATTTACTATACAACAGCTACTGTCAGTATTTACTATACAACAGCTACTGTCAGTATTTACTATACAACTGCTACTGTCAGTATTTACTATACAACAGCTACTGTCAGTCTTTTACTATACAACTTCTACTGTCAATCTTTTACTATACAACTGCTACTGTCAGTATTTACTATATAACTGCTACTGTAAATCTTTACTACTGCCGCTATCAGTTTCCATTAGAGGATGGAACATTGTAAAACATGTTTAGAAAGAGGATGACATGAATAATTAGGGGTATCTACTAAAATAAATTATTTATATCACAGAAATCTATAGTAAGTGTCAACTATACCAAGGGGGTTACAATGCATAGAAATCATAGAAAAAACTTAGATATATGTGGATATGCAAAGCGGTAATTTACTCCCAACACATCACTGTGACACTAGTTGCAGGGTATGCGTGATTTTTGTTTTTCTTCTATGAGGTGATATGTAGTTACAATTTTTTACACATGTTATAACTATTTATTAGTGTTAGATCATTTCCCCTAGGAAAAAAAACAAGGAGTTTAATGTGCTAGAAATGTTTTTAAGCCTATATTTACAAAAGAAATGTAATTTTGTTAATGGTTGATGTTTTTAGTTAAATGGATGAAAACAATAGAAGATCAGCTGTTAGAAAATAATTAGGAAATGAATAGAAGTGTTACAGTTTGTGAAGAATATTGTTACTGCTGCAGTCCAGTGATAGAGGCAAGTAATGGATATTAATTAGGGATGTTGGTCTGGTGTCTCTGTAGTTGTCTGTCTTCCTGTTTGTCTCATCCTCTACACTCTCTGTTTCACTTAATCTACATCATACAAGAGACGTAATAGGCACCTGTTGCATAACGTGAAGTTGAGCTATATGGGAATCAGATCCTATCAAGCTATTACAAAAAGTGTAACACATTTGATATTGGTAAGTCCAGGCAGGGAACCAGGGGTTGTGGGTTTGATCCCCGACCACGACATTCCAGTAAAATATATAGCTCCCTTTGCGCTACGCATATAAGCGTAGTACTAGGACTTGTTGGCCCAATGTCTGGATATGTGACTTGTATCATGCATCGTATGTTGTACTATGCCACATGTATATGGAGTGATACTGCAGTGTTGCAGCACTAAATTTGTCTCAAGTAGGCATAGTCTCCAAATGACTGAAATACTGTTGATGGGATGTTAATCCCAATAAACATAAGTCCAGGCAGTGTGGTTAGGGTATTCATCACTTCCAGCAATAGTTCTTGTCACTTATGAGAGCACATTATCATGATTATTGCAAAATGAATGATAAATAATCATTATCTCATTGTGGAACAGTCCTAAAACTCAAAGCTAGGTTGACATTTATGTTGTATATTTGAATTGTATAAAAGGCTGGATTTGTACCTGATGACAAGTGTTTTAAGGTCCTGGAACTCTTATCATTACCACCATTTGAAGAGTATCAAATTTACTGCTTTCAAACTGAGGGTAGTGAGTTCGAATTCCAGTATGGTTCAACTTTTTTTTTCTTTTATTCTATGGAGTATTCACGCTATTCTATTCACCTTAGCTTCGGTGTCGGCATTTCACCTTGGTTAAGGTTTTTCTTGCAACTAAACTTGGTTATTTACTAGGATGCATACATCCTTGTTTGCAGCTATGACATGTATTGATTTAATTCTTTACCATGGTCTTCAGTGGCATTAAAAAAACAAGTAAGATAACTTTTGACCAAACTTAATACCAACTAGATTTAGTTTGTTCCGAACAAATGATAGTGTTTTCTACTCTGCACGATTTTAAGGAAAATCTGTCAGGATTGACAGCTGTAGAGCACAAGCTAATAATAACCAAGTGATGTCAAATGACGTCATATACAAAATTAATGAAAGTCATAGCATTCAAAGGGAACTATGGAGCTTTGCTTCTTGTTATAATTTCATGATGCTGGCTAATCAAGAACAGTCTTTAAATTCTCAAAATAGGTGTCCCACAAGGGAATGAACTGTCACTTATATATTCCTCTTTATATGCAAAATAAGTATACAAGGTTCTTTTTCTACCAGATAATTATTTCTTGTTAATATTCACACAAACTTTAGGGAGCATAAAGCATTTAACATATCACAACAGCAAATTATACCTATGATGTAGCAAAAATGAAAGTTTGAAAAATATATAAGGCTAACTATAGAGGCATTAGGAAAAACATTTCTTCAGTAATTCTCATTTTCCAGGTAACTTTCTTATATGTCATATAGAACTGTTGGAAATGTCTTCAGATTTCAGTCTTCCTCGACATGTAATTAGTTGTTCATAGCTATGACTGCAATAGTGTCTTCCAATGCATCAATAACAATGCCTGTATGAAGGATATTATCCAGTGTGACATATTCACAGAATGACCAGGGCCCTTCTTCATCAATCTTCTGAGTCTATATTTCAGACTCAGGATTCTGAAATTTGAAATAGTAATTTTCATCTTTTATAAAAATAAAAATATAAATATATATAAAACCCATTAATACCAAATAGTTATTCCCTTTATAATTGCAAAAAATACAATAATATTATAGTAATTGAAATTCACTTTGAAAATTTGGACTTCATGTGTCTGAGTCTAAAAAATAGACACAAGAAAATTGTGAGTAAGGGCCCTGTGGGGGTTTGCTTATGACAGAACAATATTATCTAAAATACAACATAAAATCATAGTTTGCTTTATATCTGTGCAAACAAAATGATTGAGAGATGATGTAGCCAGTTCTAATTTTTCATGTAAGGACTTGCAGTCTGAGGCTCTCCATAACATGTAATTACCTGAAAGTTCCTATATATGGCATTATAAATTCACAGCAACAGTACTCTTGTTTTCTTTATAATGTAATATATAACAGTACTTAAAACAAGATTTGTTGGTAAAACACAAAAGTCGCTTTCTAGAGGTAAACACCTCATTTTCTTGACAGCTATTCAAGATAAGTGGATACATAAAGTGTATGAAAGGTTCTATATTTAAATGGGTTTCAAATCATACTTAGTTTTTTTAAACTATGACTTCTATCAGAAAGTTATATGCAGAATGAGGATTTATGTGAACACCACTTTTGTCAGACTTTCGCCTTAATACGATAGCAAATTGATGCAAAACGCTTAATTAATTAAATGTTAAACGTATCATCACCATGATCTGAACTTGCATCATAACGTCAAGATATTTTCAATTTAATTAATTTTTTTTTTTTCTGCTAGGGAGCGCTTTACATGCTTGATTGCTAATAACTAAAAAAATTGAAGTCCTATTTCAATGCCCCTTTTTAGCTGATCAGAGCACTATGTACTCAAGGTGAGCTTTTTTGATCACCCTGCGTCCAGCATCCATCGTTGTCCGTCATCAACAATTTGCTTTAAATGACATTTTCTCTAAAAAACGCTGGACAGAATTTGATTAAACTTGGCAGGGATGATCCTTGGGTGAACCTTCACAAAAGTTGCTAAAATAAACTTGATCCATGTAGAACTCTGGTTGCCATGGCAACAGGAAAAAAAAAAATGAAAACTTTAAAAATCATCTCCTTCAAAACTATTTGTCAGATTTAAAAAAAAACAGATGTTCCTTGGGTAACCTTATTCTCAGGTGAGCAATCCAGGGTCTCTATGGACCTCATGTTTTTTTTTGTTGTTGTTTTTTTTAATTTTTTTCCTTGTTGATAATAATTCCTAAGATGAAATAAAGTGTTCAAGCTGCTCAGGTTTAAAGCGAAAACAAAGATGCTGCTTTGTGGTTTTAGTTTGATTTAATGCTTTTGTTGGATTACAGGGAAATGTTAGTAAATTAAAAGTGGTAATATTCACTGTTTTTAACACTGAATATTATGAAAATGGTAATATTCACTGTTAAGAACTACATTTTTTTCCTTTATGAAGCCCCAAAAATTGCAGAAAAGCATTAAATAAAAGGAAAATTGATGGTTTCAGTGGAATATCATTTGAATTATTTACCAGGTTTTCCGAAGGAAAACTGGTTATTAGATTGGGGTATGTCAGCGGGCGGGCGGGTATAAACAATTTCTTCTGTGCGCAACTCCTCCTACATTTTTCAACGGGTTTGGCCCAAACTTTTACAGAAACATTATTACATAGTGGCCTGGCGCATATTGTCAGGGTTTTGTGGTTCGACTATTTTTGATGCAGTTATGTCCCTTTTTTTTTTTTTCACATATGTAATATATAGGGAAATATTCTTCTGTGCGCAACTCCTCCTACATTATTTAACGGATTGGCCCTTCCTATATACTCCCACAAAAAAAATAAAGTAGAATTTAGTTAAAGTGAATGCTTAAGTGACATTTTCAGAAGCATCATATTCATGTCTTGTTCAAAGTTAATGTGGATAAATGTAAGTTAAAAATCCTTGTTGCACATATTATGTATGTTTGCTTTATACAGAATTGGATTAGATTTAATAGACATTGAGCACAAAATTATTTGACTGATACAAATAATCTGTACTTGGACGAAACATTGCGAAAAGAAAACCTGGTTTTGTGACAATTCCTGTCACTTGTTCTTTTTCCTCTGCAACTGATGAATTAAAAATGATATTTCACTGAAACCAACAATTATCCTGATCACTATTTCACAGGATTATTGTCATGAACTGCCCCAGCGCAGTCAGGATTTTGTTATTTTATCTTTTTTTTTTATCGAGTTGTGTCTCCTTTTTAACTTTGTAGTAAATATCTTCAGAGTACAACTTCTCCTACATTTTTGAACAGGTTTTGACTAAACTTTCACACAATTATTGTCATAAACTGCCCCAGTGTATATTGTCGGGTATTTGTGATTCTATCAATTTTGACTTCCCTTGCATATTGTCAGGGTTTTTGGATTTGAACATTTTTTGCAGAGTTATGTCCCTTTGTTTATTTTGTCAGTTTTAACTTTTGAGTGCAATCATCCGACATTACTATCTTTAAAGGTAAGAAAAGTGGTTGGAGATTGAAAACCTGTTTTTGGGTCACTTTATGACACTTAATTAAGTCAAGCTGATGGCACTTTGATGAGTTTTCTAGGGCATGACCCTCTTGTTATTATATATCCCCGAACATGTGAAAAAGGTGATCAGTTAATAACAACTGACAACTGTTGAGTTTACATTGAATATACTTGTATAGATTGCTAAATTCATCATTGCCTCATTAAATTGATAAATGCAGAACAACCAAAAGAAATCTTTTTTTATCCAGTTATCAGAATGTTATTTCGAACAAATAATCGCCATATGACCTTCTATCCTCGAGTACACAGTTCCGACGCACCTAAGAAACGATCAATGTTCTCTATGCACGAAAAAATATAATAATTTCCATAGCTTTGCATAAATAAATCATTTAACCATGATCTTACCTTGAGAGTACAATGAAATGACGCATCTGATTGGTTACTATATTTAATCAGTGTATCATGTAAACAACACTTGAATTTTCACTCTACTGTAAGCAGTTCATATAAACTGTAAGTAAAAAAGAATAAACTTATATATTTTTTTTTTTTTTTTAAAAATTAATTAATTTTAAAAAAAAAAAAAACGATAGTGAAAATATAAAATCAACATCAGTGACTAGGAAAGGAAATGGTCCATGTCAAATTTTAAGCATATTATTATACCCCCACAAATGAAATTTGGGGGGGTATATAGGAGTCTCCGTCCAGCAGTTGGTCTACAAATATTTGTCCGGAGAATTTCTCCAAAACTACTGTACCTATGTTGATGAAACTTCATAGGTAGATAGACCTTGAAGAGAGGAAGTGCAGTGCATAAGAACCATAACTCTGCATGTATTTTGAAAGGAGTTATTGCCCTTTGTCATTTTTAATCTTTTTTTTGTCCGGAGATAACTCCAAACTAAAGTAGCTAGGTTGATGAAACTTCATATGTAGATTGATCTTGATGAGAGGAAGTGCAGTGCACAAGAACCATAACTCTGCATGTATTTTGAAAGGAGTTATTGCCCTTTGTCATTTTTAATCTTTTGATTTTGTCCGGAGCATAACTCCAATACTAAAGTAGCTAGGTTAATGAAACTTCATATGTAGATTGATCTTGATGAGAGGGAGTGCAGTGCAAAAGAACCTTAACTCTACATGTTTTTTAAAGGAGTTATTCCCCTTTGTTAATTTTTGTCTTTTGATTTTGTCCGGAGCATTTCTCCAAAACTACTGTACTTATGTTGATCAAACTTCATATGTAGATATACCTCATATGTAGATAGACCTTCATGAGAGGAAGTGCAGTGCTTAAGAACCATAACTCTGCATGTATTTTGAAAGGAGTTATTGCCCTTTGTCATTTTTAATCTTTTGATTTGTCCGGACCATAACTCCAATACTAAAGTAGCTAGGTTGATGAAACTTCATATGTAGATTGATCTTGATGAGAGGAAGTGCAGTGCACAAGAACCATAACTCTGCATGTATTTTGAAAGGAGTTATTGCCCTTTGTCATTTTTAATCTTTTGATTTTGTCCGGAGCATAACTCCAATACTAAAGTAGCTAGGTTGATGAAACTTCATATGTAGATTGATCTTGATGAGAGGAAGTGCAGTGCATAAGAAAACCACAATGTAAATTCTTAAAGACAGGTTTTTGCAAACAATAAATATGGATGTGAACCATAATTAGACTGCATTTTTATTCTCCTCAGCTACAGATCTTGGGGGCAAATTGTTTTTTTCTGTGTGTCTGTATGTGTGTCTCTCTGTCTGTCTGTCAAAACTTTTTAGCATTGTCCAAAACTTTTGAACTATTGCTCACACTAACTTTAAACCTTACATACATGTAGTCTTTCACTCACGCAAACTTTTGAAACTGTATTCCTACACATGACAGACTTCCGGTGTGGGTATTGATCACCTTTAGTGATAATATTTTTTTTTGGTATGCTTATAAGCCCAAATCCTATGTGTGAACATTCTTTTTATGTGTCATGTGAATACATCCTGTGTCAAAGATGGGGGTGGGGGTATGAATCACCTTCAGTGATAGTTCTAGTTTTATCTAAGGTTGATATTTTCTAAGATGTCATCTCAGATAATAACTGTCATATAATCACTGCAACATTAATTTCTGACATGATCACCCTTGATCATTTACTCCTCCCGGTTGCAGTGCATACAGTAGAACTGATCACCCCTCCTAACTACAACAACATCTGTGCAGTATTTCAAATGGGTCCAATGACCACATTTGTCACACTGAACCCATTTAGTAAATACGACAGAAATGCTGTTCCTGACTTCATCAGGTGTGAATTTGTTGCACACGCAGCACTTTTCAGACTCTTCTATGTCAGATGAATCATCATCAGTACTGACAGCTGCATTTTGCTGACCTGATGTGCTTGGGTCAATGTTACACAGGGTAGGTGTTGGACCTTTTTTTGTTTGTTATTTTCCTTTACCCTTACCTTTTCTGGGGTGTTTCCTGGCAGCTTCGTGCTCTCTTATTACCTCAAACATGCCATCTTCTGTTATGGCTCTACCACTTACAAGAGTGCTGAGATATTTACGCTTCTTGGTGGGTGGCTTCTTACATGTAAGTGGGGTTTCTTTAGTGTGAAAAAATGCAGAGGGGGATTGAGAATTTATTGATACGGTTCTGGTTGGTGGCATGGTTTCGATTTCCAGCTGGGTTCCTGGGTGTGGACAATGTTTGATTTCCGGCTGGGTACAAGGTTCGATCTCTGGCTGGGTACAAGGTTCGATATCTGGTTGGATGTTCTCCTGCTCTAACACAGTTGACGGTAGGAAACAGGACTGATTTACAGCATTGGGGTTCAGAGGAAAAATACCAGATTTCCGAAAAGCAGACTGCAGATTCTCAGGTGTAAGTGCTTTGGTGTACGCACTGCACCTGAGCTTAAAAACATCAAACTTCATTATTGATCTTCCACAATTTTCTCTCATGAATTCATGGGCTATTCTGTTGAATACTTTCTCAAACGGCCCAAAGCAGCCAACATCCATTGGCTGGAGTACATGTGAGGTGTGAACAGGTAAGACAAACAGAATGATGTTTTCATTCCTGGCCCACTTTACTAATCCTAAGTTGATGTGAGACCTATGCCCATCATAGAATGACACTATTGGGCAATTCTCTGACCATTCTGGTAGGTACTTGATGAGATGTGACTGGAGATATTTTTGAAATATTTCACTGTTACTCCAGCCACTCTCAGACACAGTACCATCAGCACCAGGAGTTTTATCGTTCATTAATTCGCGATTCATGCGAAGACCTGGAAAATCAAAGTATGGGGGTATCTGCTGACCCTGGGCATTTCCGCAGCCTAAAACTGTGATATTTAATCTACCAGCTGAAACAACAGCTGGTGGATTAGTATGTCCACAAACAACAGGTGGGGGCTTATGAGTAGTATTTAACCCTTTCTCATCAACATTGTACAGCCTCTCTGGGTGATCAATTAAATTGTACTTTTAAATGATGTGTTCAAGTTCACTGAAATAACTTTTGACGCATTCTCTTGATGTTGCCTTTGCTCTCTGGATAGCTAAACCTCTCGCAGGCAGGAGTTTCAGTTCTGGCCATCTCGATTTAAGGTTCACGAACCACCCAACAGAAAGTGTTTCTCCAGGCTGTCTGAGACCAAGGGCTATGGCATACTCGGTGGCAATATTGACAAGTTCTTTCCTGAAAAATAGAATACAACTCACGATTAAGAGAAATATTCAGTAGATGATCAAATAAAATTAATTTAATTAGTACATTAATAATACATTAACACCTACCTGCTGTATCCATAACCAACTGAGGCAGTGAACTTCAGGTGCTCAACCAGGAAAGCCTCCTCCTCCTGAGTGAAAGTGGGTTGTGGCCCTGACCTCACAGCTTCAGGATTTGTCCTCCTGCTCAACTTATGGCGCAGCGTTGATTCTGGGACACCATACTGACGAGATGTCTATAGGCTTCTGTCATTAAAGGGGGAATATGCCCTGCATTTGACTTTAGATTTCTGTTAATGGGATTAAGAATAATGAATCTCATATTCAAGTATAATAAATTGGTTTAACAAATTAAACAAAATACAGCCATCCAGTACATAACGAGTACATCTTACTAAAGGGTGAAATAATTACGTGTAACTTAAACTACAAGTCACATGACTATCAAGTGATGTACCAAAATAATATACGAGGTGATGTCGGCTGCACAACATTTTTCTTTTCATTTTTTATGAATGAAAATATGTAAGGATACACATATAAAAAAGTGTGTTTATAGAATATTGTGTTTTTTGGGTGTATTGTATAAAATACATCAAAATAATACCTCAAAATCAATAACTCGCTACATTTTATCATCTGAAAGATCAAAGGGGTGTTGACACACAAAACTTCGCGAGGATGACGTCATGTGTAATTCCGAAATCAAAAACAAGGTTAAAACAAAAATGGCGTTTGAATAGTGATGCATCGAAATAGAGTACTGGAGGATACCTTGATTCTTTCAAAATGAGACTCAAAGCAATGTGTTGGCCAATGGTGCCTTTTTAAGTCAGCATGAACAAGTATCTTTCATCTATCGTTTTTCATCATCCGTTTGCTTTAAATCATTTCTTCTAAAACCAATTAGTAGAAATTGATGAAACTTATTTGGTGGTCCTTCACAAAAGTTACATAAATAAACTTGATTCATGCAGAACTCAGTTGCTGTGACAAAAGAATTTGATTTAAAAAAAAATAAAATAAAAACTTGAAAAATCTTTTCATGAAACCAGTAGTGAGAACTAATTTTCATTTGATGCAAATGGCCACCTTATGGCACTCTACTATAATTGCTAAAGTAAAGTTGATCCCTTGAAAAATGAAGGCCATATGGGGTTGTCTAGTATACTTATATACTCAGAGTAAAAAGTACTAATTTTTTTCTCTCTGAAACCAATAAATGGTCAGAACTAAATTTCATTGGGTACTAAAGATCATCTTATAGCCCTTTACCATAATTGCTAACATAAACTTGATCCCTTTGAAAAATGAAGTTCTTGGAGGGTTGGCTAGTTTCCTTGTAAGTGCTACATGTATATAGAAATACTCTGTACAAATATTCAAAATCCTTTTTCTATTAAACCAATGAATAGAATTTAAAACCATTTGGCACTAAAACTCAACTAATAACCATCTACCATAATTGCTCAAATAAAATTAATCCCTTGATAAACGATGCCCCCAGGGAATCAGCTAGTTTCCTTATATTCTATATAAAAAAATAAAAATAAAAATCTTTGAAATAAAATAAAAATGTTCAATTGAAAGATGAGTCCCTATGGGGTTGGTTAGTTTATATGGGAGAGACATATTGTTTTGTCAGAGTTGTCTGTCCAACTGTCTGTCTGCCTGTCAGAAGATAACTCCTCTTCTACTTCCTTTATTCAAAAGTACAAGCGTGCCATCTATTTCTCACAATTTAACGGTTGCACCATGAGTGTATGTGATTTTTTTCACAAGTTTATTTGAGTGGTCTATCCTTTGATTTTAGATCTTTGCCTATTTTTATATGGGGGAGACATTGTTTTTGTCAGAGTTGTCTGTCTGTCTGTCTGTCTGTCTGTCTGTCTGTCACACATTTTGTTGGCAAGATAACTCCTCTTTTACTTATGTTATTGAAATGAAAGTTCATTTATCAATAGAACTTGATTAGAAGAAGTTTCATGCATAAGGTACATAACTCTGGCATCAGTAGTTTTGGAGTTATCCTCCTTTTTCACATTTTCTTGTCCAATATTTCAGAATTTTTCTTCTTATTTCTTTTTCAAACAAATAATCATTCCGTAGTCCTATATTATAATCAATGAATCAATGTGGGTTGCTCCCGAAGCCAAAGCTTGTTTCCTTAAATGATGCATTTTATTTATGTGGCACAAATAATTACAGAATGTACTATAACAAAGATGATTTTAGTTTTTTGGTCTTGTTGTCATATGTAAAATAATCTTCTGTGAAATAAATCATCAAAATTTGTTAGTTAGAACATGCTATTTGGCCAAACAAGGATGACCCCTTTCAACAATATTGTAAAATAATGACAGATGTGAAAGTGAATAGAATTTCTAATAATTGTGTGATTTTGAACTGGGAAAATATTGGTCTCAATAGGGGGGAACAATTGTGACAATTTCCAAACACATTCTAGACACTGGAAAAATATAATGATAATGTCTGTCAGGCAGTGCCTAATCAAACAGATATAGTTTTATAGGTCCTGTCCCAGAGAAGAGGAAGCAATTTACAGTAATGATTAACATTGTAAATAGTGTGTGGGCAGTTAGCTTATGTGGCTATTGTGTGTTCTCTGACTAGAGGAGTGAGTTTGAAGACTCACACAAATGCATACAACAGAACATTACTTTCTTAAGCAATTTTCAATCAAAAATTGTTTCGGGGGTGTCAAACATGTTTCTGTCAAATATCTCCTGTTAGAAATGAGGTATAGTTTTTATACTTGGTATTTTTTGTTTCAGTTAAATAACTTTTTTTTAGGAGTGAGGTATAATGATCAGATTTAGTATATGAATACCTTAAGGAAGAGGGAGATTGAGATTGTTTTTAGCTCGACTATTCGAAGAATATGAGAGCTATTGTAGTCACCCTTGCGTCGGCGTTGCAGCTTTTGGTTAAAGTTTCGCATGCAAGTTTCTATCAACCTTATATCTCAATAACCATTTATGGTATTGACTTGAATGTTTATAAATATGGTCAGGGGCATCAGACAACCAAGGTAGATAACTCTTGACTGAATTTAATATGAATTATGGCCCCTTTTTAACTTAGAAATTTTGGTTAAAGTTTTGCATGCAATAGAAAATTTGGTTAAAGTTTTGCAAGCTACTATCTAGTTTGTATCTCAATAACCATTCATGGTATTGACTTGAAAGTTTATGAATATGTTAAGGGGCATCAGACAACAGTAGATAATCTTGATAATATATTACAAATTATGGCCCCTTTTTAACTTAGAAATTTTGGTTAAAGTTTTGCTTAAGGGGTTTTGGTAGATAACTCTTGATAGAATATGTTACAAATTATTGCCCTTTTTAACTTAGAAATTTTGGTTAAAGTTTTGCATGCAAGGTACTTTCTTGCTAATATCTCAGTATCCAGGCATGCAATTGATTTTAAACATCTTTAATATGTTAAGGGTATATCTTCAGGTAGATAACTTTTGATGAATATTTACAAGTTATGGCCCCTTTTTAAACTTAGAAATTTTGGTTAAAGTTTTGCATGCAAGGTACTGTCATGCTTATACCTCAGAGTTCAGGCATGGGATTGATTTGAAACATCTTTAATATGTTTAGGGGTATCATACTATAAAGGAAGATAACATTTGATGGAATATATTAAAAATTATGACCCCCTTTTAACTTAGAATTTTGGTTAAATTTTTGCATTCAAGCTACTATCCAACTTATATCTCAGAAATTGCTTGTGGAATTGACTCGAAAGTTAAGGAGTGTTTTCAGGGGCATCAGAAAAACTAAGGAGGATAACTTTTGAATTGAATTTTATGCAAATTATGGCCCTTTTCTAACTTGGATTTTTGGTTAAAGATTTGCTTGCACAGTGTTATTGTGCTTATGTCTCAGTAACTAGGCATGGGATTGATTTTAGACATCATAAAAATATTAAGGGGTATCAGACTATCAAGGTATATCATTTTGACTATTATTATGCACAGGGTATGTGAAGGGCAAGAATTGAAATAGATTTCATTTGATTTACCAACAAGCATTTTGAATAGTCGAGCCTGCTGTCCTCTGACAGCTCTTGTTTAGGTCAATAGGGTCAAGGTCAAGGTCATTTTTGCCTCAAATGGGTCGTTTCTGTCGGATATTATGTTAGAATTGAGATACAGTTTTCATACTTGGTAGGTAGATACCTTTTTGGATGTGGAAGATTGGGATTGACCAACCTATACAAAATAGCAGTGCCTAACTTAAATTTCTTGTACTTATGATGTCATCAGTGAATTATGACATCATCAATATTCTAGATAGACATTAACATGCTTGGCTCAAAAGAAAAAATGGATTATATGTACAATTCCTACTTGTGGACATCATCAGCATATGTCCCACTCATGAATTTCAGGGAAACTTCTCAATGTTTATATGTACAATTCCTACTTGTGGCAATCACATGTCCATCTGAATTTCAGGGAAACTTCTCAATGTTATATGTACAATTCCTACATATGGATATCATCAGCATGTCACAGTCAGGTGAATTTCAGGGAAACTTCTCAATGCTTATATGTACAATTCCTACTTGTGGACATCATCAGCATGTCACAGTCAGATGAATTTCAGGGAAACTTCTCAATGCTTATATGTACAATTCCTACTTGTGGACATCATCAGCATGTCACAGTCAGATGAATTTCAGGGAAACTTCTCAACGCTTATATGTACAATTCCTACTTGTGGACATCATCAGCATATGTCCCACTCATGAATTTCAGGGAAACTTCTCAACACTTATATGTACAATTCCTACTTGTGGACATCATCAGCATGTCACAATCAGATGAAGTTCAGGGAAACTTCTCAACGCTTATATGTACAATTCCTACTTGTGGACATCATCAGCATGTCACAGTCAGATGAATTTACTTTGTGCTTAGAAACAGGCCATGAGACAGATGCTATTTTTGTAGGTTTAAAACCAGACATGAGATTAGGCATATTTTTAGGATGTTTTGGATTAATTATTAAATATGTTGGACAGCGTTGAAATTAACCCAAATATTTTTTGTAGCTCACTTGAACACATGTGTTCAGGATGAGCTATTAGGATCATTGGATGTCTGTAGTCCTTCCAACTGTCGTCCATCCGTTGTCCATAATTAGTTTGTTTGCACTCTAGCATTTTCATTTGTTAAGCAACAATCTTCAAACTTTATGACAATGTTTTTTACCATAATCTCTCAGCCAAGTTTGATTATGGCTGATATTGGCCAATTAGGTCAAGAGTTATGCCCGTATATGGCTATATGGCCTTAAGGTCAGGAGAAATGCCAATTTTAAAATTAAAATGCCAAATTTCAGTTTGTTTGCACTCTAGCATCTTCATTTTTTAAGCAATCATCTTCAAACTCTATGGCAATGTTTATTACCATAATCTCTTGACCAAGTTCGATTATGGCTGATATCAGCCAGTTAGGTCTGCAGGTATGCCCCTTTTGATATTAAAAAATGTCAGATTTCACATTGTTTACGCTCTAGCATCTTCATTTCTCAAGCAATCATCTTCAAACTGTATGACAATGTTTATAGCCATATTCTTTTAGCCAAGTTTGATTATGGCTGATATCAGCCATTTTGGTCATGAGTTATGCCCCTTTTGATATTCAAAATAAACCTTCAAAAGATCTTCTCAGAATTCACAAAGCCTGAATTTGAATTTGAAATAAATGGAATTCAGTTGTATATGTCCATGTTCATGTATGTAAAGGACCTATATGGTGAAGTGAGGTGGGGAAACACTAAGCTTTTCCGGAACAGTGGCATTTTACTTGAGCATACACACACATAACTAAGGAGTTATTATAATTATCAAATTATTTAAATGTTAAAACTTTAGAATACTTTTATTTTCTCTTTCTCTCTCTCTCTCACTTGATGATCCAGCATACAGTTAGTGTTTCAATCAGGGGTGTAAAATTTTCTTTTAGGTCACTCGTCCTGTAGGACGAGTAGGTGAAAAGTCTTACTCGTCCTTAAACAGAGTTAGCTCATCCTAAAATGATTTTAATTTTTGCTTCCCATAAAGTTGTTAAAACTTAAGCAGAAGTATTGAAAATTATTTTGTCAAAAATGATGAATTAAAGAATACAATAATTGTGAGACAGTGTTTGGAATCACTTGTAAAACCATGATTGATCATTATTTTCTAGCAAGTGACCGATGATCGACTATTGATCGATCATGAATTGCAGTTTTGTTTTGCCACAAACAGAAAGTAGGTAGGTTCACTGAACACGATTACCATTATATTTGTATGACTGTTCACACTTTCTACAAAACGTTCTTGGCATATCAAGTTTTCGGGATTTCATGTTTTTAAATTTCTTGAAACCAAAATGTTTCCACACTTTGGAGTGTGATGCTCCAGGATGGTCGTATAGTATCACACTATCAGTTCATTTTTGTCTGCTATTTTAATGGTGATACTTGATTGTCACAAACGGCGTACAACGGCTTTAACCGATCAGATGGCGGCTTAAATCAGTAATTGTTACCTGGCCAAGAGTGAAAAAAGGAATAAATGGCAAGATATATATTTGGCGAAATGTTAAATTCATTATCTAAAAGATACCAAAACGAAGTGCGCCGGTTGGCAATAGAGTACCCAATACTGAACCTCTGCAGTAGTTAACCTCCCTTTTATAATTGTCAAATATATATTATTTTTTTTTTATTTTATTTTTTTTTAGCAGAACACAGAACATGAAGACTAAAAAGCTTCTATGTTTTAATGTGTGTAGAAACAAAAATTAAAAATTAGTCAAACCATGATCATCTTGATAAACAGTGATCAATTTCACAGGTACATACAACCGACATCAACTAAATCCATTAATCGGAACACCACTAGTGAGACATGAAAGCAATACAGAGTTACATGGTTTTGCTGTGTCTTTCTCAAGTTTGACATTTTACTGGTGATCTCTATAACATATATTACAGGGATGAATGAACACATTTTCATCTTCAGCTTTCGAAAGCCAACAAGCGGGAATTAATTATGAAAACAAATAAGTAGTTTCCAAAAGTTTCTTGTTGATGGACAAACAATTTTAAACGATGTAGAGATAGCTCAGTGAATAAGGAATATGATCGAATATGATAATCTTTTGTTCAATTCTTTTTTATCCAATTTCATGCATATTTTATTTTAAATGTTTGATTTCATTTGATTTTTGTGCTCAGGATGAGCTTTTGTGACTGATTTCGTCTGTTGTGCGTTGTCCGTCATCAACAATTGCTTGTGAACACTGTAGAGGCCATGGTTTTGGCTCAATCTTCATGAAAATTGGTAAGGATGTTTGTCAACATGAAGTCTCGGATGAGTTTGAAAATGGGTCACATGGGGTCAAAAAGTAGGTCACCTGGGTAAATCTTAGTAAAACCTTATGACCACTTTAGAATCCACAATTTTGGCCTAATCTTCATGTAAATTGGTCAGAATGTTTGTTTACATCAAATCTTGAATGAGTTCAAAACTGGGTCACATGGGGTCAAAAAGTAGGTCACCAAGGCACACTCTAGAGGCTACATTTTTGTCCCAGTCTTCATTAAACTTGATAAGAATGATGACTATGAAATCCCGGATGAGTGCAAATTTAGGTAGGATCAAAATCTAGGTTACTTAGTCAAATGTTAGAAAAACATTGCAAACACTTTAGATGCCACATTTTTTGTAATCATGCCTCACACAGCAATCTTACTCAGGTGAGCGACACTGGACCATCTTGGCCCTCTTGTTATTTATTGTTTTTGGGCAATGTTGGCTATACTTTTCTCACAACATTTTGTCTCAAATGGCAGTCTTGTCATTATCTGTGTAGGGTTCATGAGATGAAGGTCAAGTAGGTGACTTCAGTGTTCCTGTCTTTTCCTTCTCTCTTCTGATCGAAAATATGGTTATTAATTCCTTTTGCTTCAAATGTTTAATCTAAATAGGAGCCTTTTCCTTGGGATCTAATCCATCCAGATGTGTTATGCTCTATATTTTTAGCTCTGGAATTCAATGGTTGTTAATGCTCCTTTTTTCAGTCATGTTTGAAATAAATCACCATTTAAAAGATATATGTATGCCATATCTACCTTTCAGTAGAGTATGTTAATTTTTCTCACACCCAATGTGGACTGTGACTGTTAAATAACTCACATTGGTTGCTCAGTCAATAGAGCAATCAACCTGTAAGCAAAAGGCCCTGTGTTAGAGTCCCAGTCAGACTGCACATTTTAACCCAATTTTGTTTGGTGACATTGTTAATGGGCTCAGTATGGGGTAGTGAAAAAAAAAGATGTTTTGATTTTTATTACCTCACCTTAACATCAGGGTGAGCTTTTAGGATAGATGAATGTCCATTCATCTGTCTGTCCATTATCCACAATTAATTTGTTTGCACTCTAAGCACCTTCATTATATCCCCGCAAATAAAAGTTTGAGGGGGTATCTGTTGGCCAAAGACTCTTGATTCACATGGACTTTTTAGAATACACTTTAGAAATCTCTGAACTATTTACAGTCTACAGATGAGGATACCTGTCAAAATAGCATGTAACATTGTCTAGTGGAAATATTATGACCCACTGTTTGTAAATGATGCATGCACATGTTATTAAAATATTCTGAAAAGGGCTTTGTTTTATTTCAGTGGTGCTTCAAAAACATTGGCGACATCTTTGATAGTTTGCATCGTAATTCGTCTTGTAATCATATTTGGTACTGATATACTTTGTGTAGAGTAAATGCTTCAATGTGCTGTGTGGGTCTGATAGGACAAGGTCACTGATCCTAAAAATGAACTTCCATCACTGTTTATAACATTTCAAAGGAATTCCATATTTTAAGCATATTTTGGAAATACCTATCATTTTAAGGTTCATTTTTGAATGGTCTTTCATGAGAATTATTCAGGAAATGTCTCCATTTTACTAAAATACATAGTTGCCACTTTTAACATTCAATACATACATCCATATTATGTCAAAGCAATATGAAAGGGTATTAGTCACTTCTGTGACAGTTCTTACATTTATGAAATAATCATCTTCAAATTTTATGACAATATTTATAGCTATAGTCTTTACCAGACTTCACTTTGTTTGCACTCAGCTTCTTTATTCTCTCAGCAAAGTTCGATAATGGCTGATATGGGCAACTTAAGCCAGGAGTTATGGCATTTTAATACAGAAAATGCCAGATTCCATTTTGTTTGCATCTTTATTTCTTAAGCAATTATTTTCAACTTTATGAGAATGTTTATAGCCATAATCTAGCTGTCAACAGAGTTGATATTGGCCAATCAGATCAGGTATTAGGCCCTTTTAGTATGAAACATGCCATATTTTATTTTAAGTACAACTATGCAATAATATTATAACTTGTGCAGGCAATCATGGCAATATATCTCAGGTGTGAAATGTCTTCTGAGAACAACTCTTTCAACATTTCTGTATAGATTTTGACTAAACTTTCACAGGATTTTTGTCATCAACTGCCCCAGTGCAGTCCAAAGAAACTTCTGTTTGCAGAACAGCAGCATGGAAAACAATCTCAAGGAGGCCAGAAGGAGCATTTCAAAGATACCCTGAAGGCTTCTCTGAAAAGCCACGCTGCGTGGGAGTGGAAAGCCCTGAACAGAGATGGATAGCAAGCAGCTGTCCACAAAGTCCTGTGAACCCAACAGGATTGCAACATCTAAGCAATGGAGGCAGGCGAGGAAGGCCAGTGCAAACATGTCAACAAATGCTGCAACCATACCCTGTCCACACTGCCAGAGATTTTTGCGCATGCAAATTGGCCTTACAAGTCATCTGTGCACCCACTTTCACCAATCCCAGGATTACTAGATGGTCATTGTCGAATCAACGGACAAACATGTATCTTGAAAAAGTGATAACCAGTCCAATCAGTTTATTGTCATATCTGATATTCATTCCAGGTGACATTTGAGAAGAAAGAATAGGCTTGATTGTAACAATTGGTAATTGTTAATCTTCTGATTGTTTACAAAAGTTAACTGATTTATATGAACATTTTGTGATAATCTCTAAATTAGTTTAATCACAAGAATGTTTAACAATGGGCTTAAAAAGGCAAATTTAAGTAGTCCTAGCTATTTTATTTAAAATATCTTGCAAAATTAGGAAATGTCAGTTGCCTACATGAAATCTAAGAGACATTAGGTGAGTGGTCAACTCCACCTTCTATAAGTGCCAAAATAATCTTGTGAGAAAATTCAAAGACACTTGGAAAATTGGTCCATGGCTAAGATGTGAAACAAATAAATAGTTTTTAAATATTTTTTTGATAGGGTCTAAGCATAGAACACAATTCATTTCCCTTTTCCTTTAATTAAATATAATCAGGGTCTTTATAAGGAAAAATGTTTCTCCAATATGATGCGTCTGTTTGTTTTTATGTAGCAGATTCTGCATTTAGTAGAAATCAAAAATCAATAGAAGTACACGCCTCCATATAACACTGCCTCAATAGAGCAACTGGTAGTGTATTGGACTGTTATTATGGAGGTCCCTACTTTGAATCCACTGACCAAATTTCTTTTTATCTTTTTTTTCAGCGTAGCTGTATAATTTCGATTTCAACTCGCATCTTAAACCAATCAAATGTACGCTAACAGTGATAAATAATTCTAAGCTGAATAAAAGGACTCCTGTTATTGGTTAACGCATCGTTATGGACTATAAAATTACTGTAAATAAGGGGTGCAGCTTGTATATATCATTCAGCTTGGTGTTATTACTTTTCTTTTTGATGTAAACATGAAAGTGATTTCAGTAAGTTTAATACAATCCTTTTCCATCAATTGAGGAATGCTACTTTGTGAAAATGATTTAAAACAACAAAAAAGAATCCACCGTGTTATGACATGAAACCCCTTAATTACTATGTATATTGAATTCTTCCAGCCTGCCGAGATGCTCTCATTGAAAATAATTCGCCAAAACCAAAACAACTAATAACGCTTTTATATCATAATTGTCATATGCAATAATGATATGAACAAATATCAAACAAGCCTATTTATGGATATAATTTTTTGTATTACCGTCTATAAATAAGTATATTTCGTAGAAAAAATACTGAACTATTTCTAGAGCGTACTAAATTTGTTGTGCGTCGGTCTTTCGCGCGCTTTTCCTCGGAATGTTCTAGAAGACTGGAAGAATAATATTTACGACGGAACATATCGAAAGATAAACGGCCACAACCCAGGGGGACAGTTCTTTTACATAGACATATATTGGATAAACATTCACATTCTTCTTTTTTGAAACTATGTCGTCTAGATTTTAGGTATTTAGTTTATTGATGAAACCATGTACTTCAGGTGATAAAATTTCGCACAACTGCATCAGGGATAAAATATTTTTAAGTTATACTAGAATTATTGTCTATTTTTTATATTAAAAAAAAAATTGAAAATAAAATTGTAGCCGTGATACCCAGGCGAGTCATTCAGGGCCATCATGGCTATCTTGTTTATTGTAACTTCCTTTATCAATGAATCTATGCTTTAAGGTGCTGATCATTAATGTATATGCCTGTATAAACTATTTTGATACAGTTTACAACTGATAAAATCAGACCTGAACAAGCTTTTGTCAGTAAGAAATAAAATAAAGGTGAAGAAAAAATTGTATGTCCTAACTACAACGAGCAGATAACTGCTCATTACATGATCAGCCTGGAACTAAATTAGGTTTTATGCAGCGGATTATCATAGATTTTTTTATAGTTCATAGGATAATTTATAACATTACACTGCTTTTAAATAAGAACATTTGGAGGTACTCTGAAATATTTGTTATATCAAATCATTTCATATTCTGATTTTAATCATTTTACAATTTTTTATGGTGCAGGTAAGCCTGTTGACGATAATGATCAGTCGTGTCTTTTGTATAATAGTCTAGTCTTTCTTTACTGTACATTTTGTTTTGAATATATATAGACATTATTTTAAAATTGTATTTTTTTTTTTTGCTACATTCCTGTTGTTGTACACATCTCGTGGACTATTTTCTTATTTGCAAAATAAACCTTGTTAAAAACATTGCCATTCATCATTGTTCACTACCAAAATAAGACATCGTTTTTTACAATTATTTACAACAATGCTTTTATAACCTATCATAACATTAGAGTCTTTGAAATGTGTTTTGCATATATTTCCATTTATAAGTTTCTTAATTAAAGTATATTTATGCATGAATGAAAATCTCGTTTTTCTTTCATCCTACGCCAAATATCTTTTTTAAAGATATTTCTTGTTTGCTTCTATTTCATTTTTATTCTTTTTCTCCTGGCTAGCATATTTACAGCGTCTGAATTTATTGACAAATACTTTTTTTAGAATTATTTTTAAATCACAATGTAATACTTTAAACACAGAGATGGCAGCATTTTGTGTTGCTTTGACCCTACATTTGGCAGTCATCTGCCTGAAGATGGTTCTTAAACTGTCAGTCAAGTATGTTTACATTAACTGGGTCAGTTTGAAGCTGACCAGCTTGAACATATGCTTTTTGTTTGTGATTCTGTTCGTGAGCACTTGACCTTTAGAAATATGAATAGAAACTGTCAATATTATCAATAGGGGGAGGAGTTACATAAAAGCTATTCAAATTAATTGAATGGTCCTTTTAGCAGGATTGTATTTATATATAGTTAGTGTGATTTGACTGTCTGCACTTTGCAAGTTTTATTTGATTACAACATGCATGCTTATTGTTTTTGTATATTTATATTTTTTAACTTTGATTACAAAAATAATGCTGTTAATTGAATATGTGTTCTACTTTAAGTTTTAAATAAGCAAAAAAATGTCTAGTTGATACTCCTTCAAATCATCAATCTTTTAAATACCATTCTTCTCCTCGCATTGGCTTTCTTTACCATTTTGGCTAGATGAAAGACATAGATGGTTTACAGTTTTTTTGTGTGACATCCAGAGTTTAAAATAAAAATCTGAAATATAAAGTTGCGAGGTATACCCTCAAAATATTTACATGTCTGCTTTGTTTGTGAACACCCTGTGAAACTTGTATTAACTTCTATAACTTTGACACGCTTGGATGGATTTTAAGATTCATTTTTTATGCCTCCAAAGGGCGGCATATTGTAATGAAACTGTCCTCCTGTCTGTCCCATTTGATCAGTTCATATTATTTTGATGTCAAATTTTTACCTACAAACATACATTTTTTACTAATAAATATATTTATGAACATAGCTGAAATTTGCCGTCATAAAGGATGTGGCAACAGGCCATTAGCTGATTCAGGATCGATGTCATAACATAATTCAGAAAAAGAAAATCACAAGTTTCTTATTTTTATCATATAAAATGATGAACAACAGGGCTGTGTATCCAAGGTCTATCTGGTAGCCAGAGGTGTCATTAGGTTTTCGTGGACTGCAACGCAGCCGCGAAAACCTACTGTTCTTCTTGTGTTTCTTTTTCCCTTTTTTTTTTTTTTTTTTTAATTTGTTTCCATTATTATTATTCTTTGCACTTTTTTGTGGCCGCTGTTGCGGCATGATTAGAAGTGCTACAAATATGAAAATTTCCATGCATACTCACATGTATCTGAAGTTGTGCACCATTAAGTTTGTTTTTCATTTTAGTACTAAATTTTGCCGCTAGGTGGCGTTTAGCATCAAAACATATAATTGCCGATAACTCTGTCATTTGACATTTTATTTGTATGCAGTTTTTTGCATTCTGTTCTCTGTCAACTGCCCGTTTAAATATGATGAGTGGCAATATCCATATCTTTCAAAATTTTGAGCTAGAAGAGGTTGAATCTTTGAATCTTTGAAAAAATCTGGCAAATTAGGGTTTGTCCAAGAAAAACATGCCCATTTTTGTAAGAGATTAGATACGCTCATTCTGTTTTTTGAAATTGATTCCGAAGATCTTTGCGCACAAAATATATGGGGTGGCGATTTCAGAAAATGCATAAAATGGCTTTCAATAAATGGTCAAAGTGCACTAAAATATGGAGGAAACAAATTTTCGAGAATAGGCATTTTTTTTAGTTTTTGGAGGATTCTGCCATTATTTTTTAATCAATCTTTATGAAATTTTCACAGATTGTATTGTTTGTTGTTTCAAGGGACTTCACAGTTTCAAAATTTCAAAAAATGCAAAGGTCAAGGTCATATTGTGATTATTGGTTTTTTCTTTGACCTTAAATATCTCAAAATCTAAAAATATTTTATTGAAAGAATATTGGTACTTTTTGAAGAATTTTAGTTTTTTCAGATCGGGGTTGATTTGGTTGTTTGGTGGCAATATGAAGTTTGGTCAAACTTTGAATTGATTTTAAAGCCTTTAAAGTTTAAATGTGTGATATATTTTGTCATCAATGGAAAAAATAATGTCTTACCTCGTCAACAAAAAAAGAATTTTGAAAATCTGTCAAGAATTGATGAATTTATAGAGAATTTCAATACATGACCCAGAATAAAAACAGAGAAAATTTGACAGAATGAGCATCTCTGGTTACCTATGTTCTATAATTAGATGCAGCTCTGCTAGCTGGCTTGCAACAGGTCAATGTACAGTGTATGTGTAACTATGAGAGCAATGTGTCAACACTGGTCTGAATGACCTGTGTAAAAGCGCTCAAAGAATCATGGGTAAGAGAGAGAGAGGGAGAGAGAGAGGATGAATTGTGTCTATATTCTACATGTATTATTATTCCTCCCACACACTCACTATTGAATTGGATAGCAAAACAACTTAGTACATGTACAAACATCCACCTTTTAAACAAGTTTTAGCTTACCAAAAGTTCCTTCTAGTGCATTACTGAACTTTGAGGCATAGAGTGAAAGCTGATATATGTTAAACCAAATGGCTTGTTACGTTACCAAAATTTTTGAAAACAAATAAATTGTAAATCATTTATACGACTGAGTACTATTGTTCTCATAATAATAAGCAGGATTCCCAACTGTCTCACCTGATTTTTAACTGTTTAGTATAAAAAGTGGGACAGTTTGGAAGACATTTTTTGAGCACACAGTGATGATCAACATTAATCAAATCGTTCAATGTGCCACACTTAGATCATATTGGCTCATTGCCAATATATGGATGCTTAAAGGCATCTCAAAACCCTTATATAAGTGAACCCCCCCCCCCATTTATTCAATTCAATTCAATTCAATAGTTTATTTCCAAGATTTACATAGTAAATAACATTGGACAAAGCATATAGTAACAAAAGATATTGGTTATGGCGGTTGTTTTCAATTAATTATGGTATTGAGTATAATAATATATATCATCAAGCAAAAATTCACCCACCCGCAGTTGTGTGGGCATCTGTTTTTGATTAGGCAGGCTGCCACAGTCTGTCACAGGTATTGTTCAAGAGTGCATATGTTGCTACATGGGGTTGTATATAGTCATTCACAGTTTGTAAAAAAGTTGTGAACATACCAAATACCAGAAATGATCCTAAAAGTTTTCTATTATTCTTTTTTTTATTCGAGCAAATATAAATCTTCCCTTTTTTAGCTCGACTATTCGTAGAATATGAGAGCTATTGTAGTCACCCTGGCGTCGGCGTCGGCGTTGGCGTTGCAGCTTTTGGTTAAAGTTTTGCGTGCAAGTTACTATCAACCTTATATCTCAATAACCATTTATGGTATTGACTTGAAAGTTTATAAATATGTTCAGGGGCATCAGACTACCAAGGTAGATAACTCTTGGTGGAATTTAATATGAATTATGGCCCCTTTTTAACTTAGAAATTTTGGTTAAAGTTTTGCATGCAATATAAATTTGGTTAAAGTTTTGCGTGCAAGCTACTATCTAGTTTGTATCTCAATAACCATTCATGGTATTGACTTGAAAGTTTATGAATATGTTTAGGGGCATCATACAACCAAGTTAGATAACTCTTGATGGAATATATTACAAATTATGGCCCCTTTTTAACTCAGAAATTTTGGTTAAAGTTTTGCATGCAAGATACTCTTATGCTTATATCTCAGTATCAAGGATGCGATTGATTTTAAACATCTTTAATATGTTTAGGGGTATCATACTTTCATGGTAGATAACTCTTGATAGAATTTGTTACAAATTATTGCCCCTTTTTAACTTAGAAATTTTGGTAAAAGTTTTGCATGCAAGGTACTTTCATGCTAATATCTCAGTATCCAGGTATGGGATTGATTTGAAATATCTTTAATAAGTTTAGGGTATCATACTTTCATGGTAGACAACTTTTGATGGAATATATTACAAATTATGGCCCCTTTTTTAACTTAGAAATTTTGGTTAAAGTTTTGCATGCAAGTTACTTTCATGCTTATGTCTCAGTATCCAGGCATGGGATTGATTTGAAATATCTTTAATAGTTTAGGGTATCATACTTCAGGTAGAAACTTTTATGGAATATATTACAAGTTATGGCCCCTTTTTTAACTTAGAAATTTTGGTTAAAGTTTTGAATGCAAGGTACTTTCATGCTTATATCTCAGAGTCCAGGCATGGAATTGATTTGAAACATCTTTAATAAGTTTAGGGGTATCATACTATAAAGGAAGATAACACTTAATGGAATAAATTAAAAATTATGACCCCCTTTTAACTTAGAATTATGGTTAAATTTTTGCATTCAAGCTACTATCCAGCTTATATCTCAGAAATTGCTTGTGGAATTGACTAGAAAGTTAAGGTGTGTCTTCAAGGGCATCAGAAAACAGGAGGATAACTTTTTGACTGATGCAAATTATGGCACTTTTCTAACTTGGATTTTTGGTTTAAGTTTTGCATGCACAGTGTTATTGTGCTAATGTCTCAGTAACTAGGCATGGGATTGATTTTAGACATCATAAATATATTAAGGGGTATCAGACTATCAAGGTATATCACTTTTTACTATTACTATGAAGGGCAAGAAATAAAATAGATTTCATATGATTTACCAACAAGCATTTTGAATAGTCGAGCGTGCTGTCCTCTGACAGCTCTTGTTTCTTTCTTTCTCTGTTGATTTATTTTGTCTACTTTATTTTGTTCTTTCTTTCTTTCATTTTTTCATTTATTTTGTTCTTTCTTTCTTATTTTATTTTAGTTGTAAAATTATCATAAAAAGGGACATTGATTTTTGAAATAAGTTATGTATCACTCATTACTTTCATTCTCTCATTTCTTCCCTCAACACATGTTTATATGTCGGAAATCAACACAAATTTTATTATTTGTTTATTCAATAAGAGAAATTCTGTTGAATAAAATGTAACGAAACGTCTCTAGCAAAAGCAAATAAAAAACAAAAAGATCTTGCATTGTCAGAATTATGTCCTTCAGGCTCATTTTAATTACTACAAAAATGCGTATCTCTATATTTTCAATATCAAAACTTTAATTCTGAAATAAATGCCATATGATCCTATAATCATGCAGTTACAAAATTGACTCCAAGTAATAAATGTTATAAAGAATAATTATGTAAGGGATGATAAACTAAACAACCCACATATTATCACTATCATTCATTATATGTTTGGGGCCTCCGTGGCCGAGAGGGTAAAGTTGCTGACTTTAACACTCACTCTGCCCCTCACCACATGGGGTTGAATCCCGGCAGGGTCATTCGGATTTTCATGTGAGGAAGCCTTCCAGTTGGCTTGCGGTAGGTCAGTGGTTCTACCCGGATGTCTCCGTGCATTCGAGGTCTTCCTCCACCTGTAATTAGCTGGACGTCGCTATATGACTGAAATACTGTCAAAGCGACAGTAAACTCAAATAGTCAAGTCATTATATGTTAATTGCTTTGTGTAAAACTAGCCTACTATCTCACTTCCATTGTAGCAGGTAATTTAGTTATGCATCAACCCATCAGAGGTTTTACCGTAACATATAGGTACTATATTGGCTAAAGACTTCCTGCAGTGATGACCAGCAATTAGCAGGTCTGATCACAGCAGATGGGGGCCTGGCTCAGTGGGACATCACATTCCTTTCGAGATGCCTTTAAGTCTTGGTCACATATAAAGCATTTTGAATTTTGTTGTTTTTCTGGTATTTTAACTTGGCTGATCAGGTTTGAAACTGTTGATCATCACGAAAACCGTTGCATTTGCAGTATGCAAATCTAGTTCCCACTTATTACCGTTACCATGAGGCTACATTCATGGTCTTCTGACTTCATATAGAGTTATACAGACAGTTCTTTACATATATGTCCAAGTTTATGTCTGGGAAGGACCTAGTATGTGGTGAACTGGTTGGGGGAGACATGTTTTTGTTTCAAAAGAAACTTGAATTTTATCTTATCTGAGCACTTGTATTCAAACAAATATGTTCTGTAGTTGTATGGCTTAAATAAGAAAATTTTGTTTGCATTCATGTGATCGAAAGGACCAATCTGACAAGTATGCAGCAGTGAAGGGGTTAAATTCTAAGGAAACTATAACATTACAGTGGCCACAAAGTAAGACATTGCTTTAGGCAGACTGTTTTTGTTATGCCTTCACTAAAAATGGGGGGGGGGGGGGGGGGGGCTATATATTTGCCTTTTTCAGTCCATCCGTATGTCCCGAAACTTTGTAACACGCTCCAACTCCAAAAGTATATGTACTTCAGACTTGAAACTTCATGGATATATTATTCAGGACATGAACTTGCACACCTGAGTATTTTCATTGAACCGCTGTTGAGGTTAATAGTTATGGGCCTTTGTTTTTGAAAAAAATATGAAATATAATGCTTATGATGCACGTAACTCTGAAAGTATTTGTAATACAGACTTGAAACTTCAGGAATATATTATTATTATTAGGAACACCTGCATATTTTTATTGGATCGCCATTGATATTGACAGAACTATGGGCCTTTGTTTAGGAAAAATATTGAATTTCAATTTTAAGAAGCCCACAACTCCGAAAGTATTTATATTACAAACTTGAAGCTTCATGAACATATTATTATTCAGGGCAAACACTTGTTCATCTGGGCGTTTTAATTGGCCAGTTTTCACTTAGATAAGCTTTCAGTTTTCTCTGGGAACACTGATTCCACTGCTTGGGCAGCAGTGAAAAATAACAAATAAAGCCATGGGACATATGACTGGCACTTCTGGGTTTTGACCTTTATTTTGGAAAATGCAACGGGTGGCGGCATCTGTGTCCTCTGGACACATTTCTAGTTTGCATTTAAGTATATTTGCATTTTTATATAATTGCAACTTCCAGGGAAACTTAATCTCGCAACAGTGGATAAAACCTAACCTGAAGCACATTTGCAAAATTACAAATAAACATGATCCTGACATCAGATATCTAATGTCTGACATCCATTTGAAAGCCAACAAAATTAGAAAGGGTTGCATGTAGTATCAAATTATATCATTTTGACATAATTTCTGTGTCAGACAGGAGAAAATGGGGAAATCCTTGCAATTATATAATTGTGAAATTCTGCCTATTGTCTGCATGTAATTACATGTTGGTTAAACACCAGCTGCACCTGGTTTTTTTGTAACGATAGTGTTTGAACACTAGCTGCACCTGGTTGTGTTGTAAGTATAGTGGTTGGATACTAACTGCACCTGGCTTTGTTGTAACTATGGTAGTTGGACACTAGCAGCACCTGGTCTTGTGTAACAAAAGTGTTTCATCACTAGCTGCACCCGGTTTTGTTTTAACCTATAGTGGTTGAACATTAACTGCACCTGGTTTTGTTGTAACTATAGTGGTTGAACACTAACTGCACCTGGTTTTGTTGTAACTATAGTGTTTGGACACTAGTTGCACTTAGTTTTGTTGTACCTACAGTAGTTGGACACCAGCTGCACCTGGTTTTGTTGTAACTATAGTGTTTGGACACTAGTTGCACTTGGTTTTGTTGTAACCTATAGTGGTTGAACACTAACTGCACCCGGTTTTGTTATAACCTATAATGGTTGAACACTAGCTGCACCTGGTTTTGTTGTAACTATAGTGTTTGGACACTAGTTGCACTTGGTTTTGTTGTACCTACAGTAGTTGTACACCAGCTGTACCTGGTTTTGTTGTAACTATAGTGGTTGGACACTAGTTGCACTTGGTTTTGTTGTAACCTATAGTGGTTGAACACTAACTGCACCCGGTTTTGTTGTAACCTATAGTGGTTGAACACTAACTGCACACGGTTTTGTTGTACCTATAGTGGTTGAACACTTACTGCACCTGGTTTTGTTGTAACTATAGTGTTGACACTATGCACTGGTTTTGTTGTACCTACAGTAGTTGGACACCAGCTACACCTGGTTTTGTTGTAACTATAGTGTTTGGACATTAGTTGCAATTGGTTTTGTTGTAACTATAGTGTTTGGACACTAGTTGCACTTGGTTTTGTTGTACCTACAGTAGTTGGACACTAGCTGCACCTGGTTTTGTTGTACCTACAGTAGTTGGACACTAGTTGCACTTGGTTTTGTTGTACCTACAGTAGTTGGACACTAGCTGCACCTGGTTTTGTTGTACCTACAGTAGTTGGACACTAGTTGCACTTGGTTTTGTTGTACCTACAGTAGTTGGACACTAGCTGCACCTGGTTTTGTTGTACCTACAGTAGTTGGACACTAGTTGCACTTGGTTTTGTTGTACCTACAGTAGTTGGACACTAGCTGCACCTGGTTTTGTTGTACCTACAGTAGTTGGACACTAGCTGCACCTGGTTTTGTTGCACCTACAGTAGTTGGACACTAGCTGCACCTGGTTTTGTTGTACCTACAGTAGTTGGACACTAGCTGCACTTGATTTTGTTGTACCTACAGTAGTTGGACACTAGCTGCACTTGGTTTTGTTGTACCTACAGTAGTTGGACACTAGCTGCACCTGGTTTTGTTGTACCTACAGTAGTTGGACACTAGCTGCACCTGGTTTTGTTGTACCTACAGTAGTTGGACACTAGCTGCACCTGGTTTTGTTGTACCTACAGTAGTTGGACACTAGCTCGCTGCACCTGGTTTTGTTGTTGTACCTACAGTAGTTGGACACTAGCTGCACCTGGTTTTGTTGCACCTACAGTAGTTGGACACTAGCTGCACCTGGTTTTGTTGTACCTACAGTAGTTGGACACTAGCTGCACTTGGTTTTGTTGTACCTACAGTAGTTGGACACTAGCTGCACCTGGTTTTGTTGTACCTACAGTAGTTGGACACTAGTTGCACTTGGTTTTGTTGTACCTACAGTAGTTGGACACTAGCTGCACCTGGTTTCATTATTCCCCAGACTTAATTTTTGTCCTGAGCATAACTCGCAAAGTATTTGAGGTATCAACTTGATGCTTCATAGGTGAATAGATCTCATTGAGGAGGAGTGCAGTGCACAAGAGTGATAACTCTACCTTTAATAATATTTAGTTATTGCCCTTTGTTATTTTTCAGGCTTAATTTTTTGTCTGGAGCAAAACTAAAAATCAATTTGAAACTTCATAGATTAATAGATTTCATTGAGGAGGAGTGCAGTGCAAAGGAATGATAACTCTACCTTTCATATTTTTTAGGTATTGCCCTTTGTTATTTTTCAGACTTAATTTTTTTCGGGAGAATAAGTCAAAAAGTATTTGAGGTATCAACTTAGAACTTCATAGGGGATAGATTTTTTGAGGCGGAGTGTAGTGCACAGGGATGATAACTCTACCTTTCATAACGTTCGAGTTATTGCCCTTTGTTATTTTTCTGGCTTAATTTTTGTCACAGTGACCTTGACATTTTACCTGTAGACCTAAAAATAGGGGAAATAGTAGGTCTTCACATGGGTTTCATATCTATAATCACTTCAAACATCAGTCTTCATTACCAAAATTTTTTTTTAAAAATGAATTATTCTACTCTCCACACATCTTCTAAAGAGCAAGCATTCGGCGGGGGATGGCCATGTCAACATGGCTCTTATTGTACCTATAGTGGTTGGACATAAGATGCACTTGGTTTTGTTGTAACTAAAGTGGTTGGACACCAGCTACACCTGGTTTTGTTGTACCTATTGTGGTTGGACACCAGCTGCACCTTGTTTCAATGTAACTTTAGTGGTTGGACACTAACTGCACCTAGTTTTGTTGTAACTATAGTGGTTGGACACTAGCAGAACTGGCTTTTGTTGAGACTAAGTGGTTGGACACTAGCTACAACTTGTTTTGTTGTAACTACAGTAGTTGGACCCAGCTGCAACTTGTTTTGTTTTAATTACAATGGTTGGACACTAGCTAAACTTGAGGTGAGTTCAACAATTCAAGTGCTTTGAGCAACTACAAGCACTCTCCATG
This sequence comes from Solen grandis, assembly GCA_021229015.1. NCBI lineage: Eukaryota > Metazoa > Mollusca > Bivalvia > Adapedonta > Solenidae > Solen > Solen grandis. Next base: position 46,608,189 of record CM037781.1, read on the forward strand.
TAGCGTTCGCTTGTGCTCAATGTCATACTGTTTAGGTACTGCCTCATTTGCTCCACATTTGACAACTCATCTATCGCTACTTAAAACACAACTTGCATAAAACTGGGTCTCAGGTCATTGTTCAATTGCTCGCTCTCATTCAGTAGGTCATATTCTACTGTGTGGCACTCGCAACGGGGCCAGGCTTTGTTGAACACATTACTGGTTTTGTTGTAACTAAAGTGATTGGACACTAGCTTCACCTGGTTTTTTTTGTAACTAAAGTGATTGGACACTAACTGCACCTGGTTTTGTTGTAACTAAAGTGATTGGACACTAACTGCACCTGGTTTTGTTGTAACTAAAGTTATTGGACTCTAGTTGCACCTTGTTTTGTTTAACTAAAGTGATTGGACACTAGCTGCACCTGGTTTTGTTGTAACTAAAGTGATTGGACACTAACTGCACCTGGTTTTGTTAGCTCACCTGAGCATAAAGTGCTCAAGGTGAGCTTTTGTGATCGCCCTTCGTCCGGCGTCCGGCGTCGTCCGTCGTCCGTCGTCAACAATTTGCTTTAAACGACATCTCCTCTGAAACCGCTGGACAGAATTTAATGAAACTTGGCAGGAATGTTCCTTGGGTGAGGCTCTACAAAAGTTGCTAAAATAAAGTTGATCCATATAGAACTCTGGTTGCCATGGCAACAAAAAGAAAAAAAAACCTTAAAACACTGGCCAGATTTTAAAATAATTTGGTACAGATGTTCCTTGGGTCAACCTCTACCAAAGTTACCAAAATTATTCCGATCCATAAAATAACATGGCGGCCAGGGGCGGGGCTTATTTGCCTCATATGTATATAGAGAAACCTTTAAACAACATCTCCTCTGAAACCACTGGACAGAATTTGATTAAACTTGGCAGGGAGGATCCTTGGGTCAACCTTCACAAAAGTTGCTAAAATAAAGTTGATCCATGTAGAACTCTGGTTGCCATGGCAACAAAAAGAAAAAAAAATGAAAACTTTAAAAATCATCTCCTTCAAAACTACTGGCCAGATTTCAAAATAATTTGGTACATATGTTCCTTGGGTCAACCTCTACCAAAGTTGCTAAAATTATTCTGATCAGTAAAAAAACATGGCCGCCAAGGGCGGGGCTTATTTGCCTTATATGTATATAGAGAAACCTTTAAACAACATCTTCTCTGAAACCACTGGACAGAATTTGATTAAACTTGGCAGGGATGATCCTTGGGTCAACCTTCACGAAAGTTGCTAAATTAAAGTTGATCCATGTAGAACTCTGGTTGCCATGGCAACAAAAAGAAAAAAAAATGAAAACTTTAAAAATCATCTTCTGCAAAACTACTGGCCAGATTTTAAAATAAATTGGTACAGATGTTCCTTGGGTCAACCTCTACCAAAGTTGCTAAAATTATTCCGATCCGGAAAAAAACATGGCAGCCAGGGGCGGGGCTTATTTGCCTTATATGTATATAGAGAAACCTTTAAACAACATCTCCCCTGAAACCACTGGACAGAATTTGATTAAACTTGGCAGGGATGATCCTTGGGTCAACCTTCACAAAAGTTGCTAAAATGAAGTTGATCCATGTAGAACTCTGGTTGCCATGGCAACAAAAAGAAAAAAAAATATGAAAACTTTAAAAATCATCTTCTTCAAAACTACTGGCCAGATTTTAAAATAAATTGGTACAGATGTTCCTTGGGTCAACCTCTACCAAAGTTGCTAAAAAAAATTCCGATCCGTAAAAAACATGGCGGCCAGGGGCGGGGCTTATTTGCCTTATATGTATATAGGGAAAACTTTAATCAACATTTCCTCTGAAACCACTGGACAGAATTTGATTAAACTTGACAGGAATGATCCTTGGGTCAACCTTCACAAAAGTTCCTTAAATAAACTTGATCCATATAGAACTCTGGTTGCCATGGCAACAAAAAGAAAAAAAATATGAAAACTTTAAAAATCATCTTCTTCAAAACTACTGGCCAGATTTTAAAATAAATTGGAACAGATGTTCCTTGGGTCAACCTATTTATCTCAGGTGAGCGATTTAGGGCCATCATGGGCCTCTTGTTGTAACTACAGTGGTTGGACACCAGCTTCACCTGTTTTTGTTGTAACTACAGTGGTTGGACACCAGCTTCACCTGTTTTTGTTGTACCTTTAGTAGTTGGACACTTTCAGCTCCAGGTTTTGTTTTAACTACAGTGGTTGGACACCAGCTGCACCTGGTTTTGTTGTAACTATAGTTGTTGGACATCAGCTGCACTTGGTTTTGTTGTAACTATAGTGGTTTGACATTAGCTGCAATTTCTTTGGTTTTCATCGCAGTGGTTGGACACTAGCTACACCTTGTTTTGTTGTAATTTCAATGTTTTGACACCCGCTGCACTTGGTTTTATTCTGATTATTAGAATGGGGTAGATTGTTGGTTTTGCAGGCGTCAAACATGTGGTTTCCGTTTTATATCTCCTGTTAGAATTAAGGTAAAGTAATCATGGTAGGTAGATATCTTATTGGAAGTGGAAGGTTAGGATTGATTTTCAGGTCAATAGTGTATAGGTCAAGTCACTTTTGCTAAAAGTAGATTTTTTGTTTTTGTCAAATGATTTCTTTTAGGAGTGGGATATGATGATCATTTTTGGTAGATAGATACCTTATGGGAAGTGGAAGATTGGGATTGAATTTCAGGTCAATAGAGTCAAGGTCACTGTTACTAAAATAACTTTGCATCAAACAGGTTTTTCCTGTCAAGTATCTCCTGTTAGAATCATACTTGGTAGGTAGATACTATATGGGAAGAGGAAGGTTGGGATACCACACTGTAAAACATAAAGGATGCTTCCGATGCCACAATCTAAATGATTATATATAATGATGCTTCCTATACCACACTGTAAAAGATAAAGGAGGCTTCGGATGCCACAATGTAAAAGATAAAGAATGCTTCCCATACCACTCTGTAAAAGATAAAGGATGCTTCCTATAGCACACTGTAAAAGATAATGGGTGCTTCCTATACCACACTATAAAAATTGAGGGATGCTTCCTATAGCACACTATAAAAGGTAAAGGATGCTTCCTATACCACATTATAAAAGTTGAGGGATGCTTCCTATAGCACACTGTAAAAGGTAAAGGATGCTTCCTATACCACACTATAAAAGTTAAAGGATGCTTCCTTTTCCACACTGAAAAAGATATAGCATGCTTCCCATACCACAATATAAAAGATAAAGAATGCTTCCCATACCACTCTGTTAAAGATAAAGGATGCTTCCCATACCACAATATAAAAGATAAAGACTACAGTACAACGCTGATATATGGCGGACTGCTTTTTCACGTTGACCAATATATCGCGGTTGATCTATGGACCCCAAAAATATATTGCGTCATTTGCATAGGCTTACCGCGAAACTAATCTATCTCCTTCTATATCTATACGTATTTAAAAGAGTTTTGCTGTCAGTATTTAACATGCTAGTGCACTGACATGCAGAAGTGATAACAATTTAACACCCCAGGTGGTAAGCTATTGTGTTTGGGGGCAGTTGATGATTATGCAATCAAGTGTTAAGGATCGGCAACAATGCAGGTTTGTCGGTAAAATTATCCAACCACAGTACATGTAATCAGCATTAAATGGATAGTTCCCTGACCCTAACTCTTATTTGAATAAAAATAGATTTGGCCACAAACAATGACAGGTGCTCCTTTGTTAACATCATGTTTGTGGGACAAAATCTAACTGTAATCTATTGTTAAGATATGCTAATTGGTGGGTCATGGAACTATGTATTGGTATGGACAATCAATACCAAGCAGATACTTGATGAAATACAAAAACATTGTCTAAAATCCACTGCATAAATGCTTCCCATACCACAATGTAAAAGATAAAGGATGCTTCCCATACCACACTATAAAAGTTGAGAGATGATTCCCATACCACACTGTAAAAGTTGAGAGATGATTCCCATACCACACTATAAAAGTTGAGAGATGATTCCCATACCACACTATAAAAGTTGAGAGATGATTCCCAAACCACACTGTAAAGGTTGTGAAATGATTCCCATACCACACTGTAAAAGTTGAGAAATGATTCCCATACCACACTTTAAAAGTTGAGAGATGATTCCCATACCACACTGTAAAAGTTGAGAGATGATTCCCATACCACACTATAAAAGTTGAGAAATGATATCCATACCACACTGTAAAAGTTGAGAAATGATTCCCATACCACACTATAAAAGTTGAGAAATGATTCCCATACCACACTAAAAGTTGAGAAATGATTCCCATACCACACTATAAAAGTTGAGAGATGATTCCCATACCACACTGTTAGAGTGGTGCTATAGTATCAGTTGTCAAAAAATAAGATTGATATACGATTGAAATACGAACGATATATGATATGCGATATACGATCTGTGATGTGCGATAGCAAGTTTGATTTACCTTTACGATTCAATAGGATACAATGCGATGCGATTATAATCTGATACCATACAATATACAATCCACGATCTGCGATTTACATTATGCGATATACGATACACAGTAAGCACGGTTTACATGACTTTTTTTATACCTGCAAGCTTAATTTGACTACAAGTTCAGGAATATGCAAAAACTTTGTGTTGTTAACAATATTTGTCGTCACCTATAACTGGTAAAATGTTTGTCCATCTGAAATAAATATAGCGAGCAACAGGAAATGGGGACAAACTAAATTGCGGTCCCCCTGAAAAAGCGACAGACTATGCGATCTCCATCAAGACCAACGATTTTTTTTAATAAAGATTATCTATAAATACATTCTTTATGATTACGTGTAATGATAACAATCACAATAAAAACAAATGATAACAAAAAATTACTGATAGTTTATCTAGTACTCTGCCACATGTGTAAAACTTAATCAACAAAATATCTTTTGGAGCATTTTTTTTTTCTTCAAGTTATACATTAACCCACCAAACTAAATAAAATGTATACATACTACAAATGATATTTAAGGTATTAAGAAAGTATCTAACAAGAAAGAGAGAAATACTGTATCTATTTTTCTCATTAACAAAACTTTGTAAGCTTCGATTTTTTTATTGTATTTTCAATACCTCTTAAGTGACTTTCAAAGTTATTAATTGAATATATGAATTATTTTATGAACTTTAACGAGGAACTCGGATAATCAGCTGCTATTTTTTTTTTTTGAGTATTTTCTTTGCCTGTAAACGATTTTTTTCTTTCTGATTTGCATGCATGTCATACAATCCAAACAGCTGTGATAAATTATTCTTATTTAGACAGACTAAATCTTATCCATAATGGACAATATTTAATGTTTATACTTTAAATTTTGTGCGCGTGAGTTTGTCTTGTCCCCTTTATTGGACAGGTCCTTAAGCAATTCTGAATAAAATATTATTGGTCCATGCCCTTTCATATAAGATCGCGACCGCTGAATGAGCGCTCGTGAACCAACACATAGAAGCTTAGCGCGTGCTAGAGAACTCCTGGTTAACTGTCAAGTAGCCGAAAAGAATGTAATGATGCATGAACAATTGCATGCAACATGCACCTATATATTGAGAGAAAGAGATACCCGTATTGCCGCTTCTTTAAACGATTAATTTAAAAAAAGCAGACCGGAAGGCCATCTCATTCAAAGAGAAGTAATTAGTGAAGAGGTCGCCGATTCTGTCGCAGCTTATACATGATGATAGCAGAAAATCTAATTAATCTGCAAACAACTTCTAAATTGGTCCCATGCTTTCAACCATAAGTGCAAATTGTTTGTTCCAATAAAAGAATTGTTGCTATATTTTACTGTTTTAACTATAAAAAAATAATTTTTTTATCAATCTTAAGAATACTCTAAGACTTTCTCGTATGTGATTACTAAATTTTTTAAAAGTTCATTAGTCTTTTAGTTGTAAAGAACCAAAAAAAAAAAAAAAAAAGAGACCTTTTACTATTAATACAAATGTATCATCATCAACAAGATCGCTATGGAAATATACTGTTATATAGAATGTCTTTCTCTTCGGAATATAATATTTCTATGATGAATATTTAATTTTAAAATAATAATAATGTGATAATGAAAGAGAAGTAAATAGATATGAATAAAATTAATTAATGGAAAAAATTTGCAGTCATGTTGTTGTTGTTGCTTATAGTCAGACGGTATTAGTTTATGATAAAGGATGCTTCCTATAGCACTCTATAAAAGTTGAGGATTGCTTCCTATAGCACTCTATAAAAGTTGAGGATTGCTTCCTATAGCACACTGTAAAAGGTAAAGGATATTTCCTATACCACAAAATTCAATTAAATGTCTTTTACTTTAGCAATGTCTACTGGTTTTAAAATGCCATTAATCTGTCTAGCATGTTGATTATTTTTATATAAAGTCAGTATGACTGATTAATTTACAAATGCCTGCATATCCATTATGATAGCTAGAGCTGGTGTGATATAGATTATATTGGACTGGTCATAACTGAAGAACTACAAGTTTGAGGTCCAAAGTTTGAACTGTATGTGTTAATGTTTACAAGTCTCAAAAATTTACATACTATGAGGTTGATATATATAATATGAATTTATATCAAAGTCAGGACAATATTATTAAATTATATATTATCTATAAATTAACCTTTGTTTGTGGAAAATACTTATATACAGTAAAACCTTTTTAAATCGAAGTCCTTGGGACCAAGCTGAAAACTTCGAAATAACGATTATTCAGATTAAAAATCCGATGGAAATTTCAATTTGTGAGCGTGCATGTCTGCGTTTTCATTTCTGGTGCATATTGTGGAAGTTGTTATGCCGTGAAAACCACCTATTAGGTGTACATATACACTATTTGCAAGTTATGAAAAGTAATGAAAATATATCATGATCTACTTAGATGCTTCTGGTGAACATAAACATTCTATCATGTTGAGCAATGATATATATTTTTACCGTCGATCTGCTGCTTCAGGTCGATCTGCTTTACTGTCTGTCTTTCTGATCTGCTGCTTCAGGTAGCGTCGCATGCCGTCGACAAACGCGATGATATGAAATGTACTAAAGATCTGACACCTGGGTTTATCTGCTGGCACGTGCATATTATGCAACCTGTCAGACATCGATTAGCAATAATCAACATTTCCGGTGGGACACACGTTGCCCAACCCAATCTCGAAGAAAGGTGTGAAAAACTTGCCTGAGCCATCACTCCAGGTGCCTCCATAAAATAAACTTGGTTACTGACCCGGATACGATTGATAATTAGTTCATGAAAATTGATGAAATTTGACTTTGAAATAAATATTGAAAAATGTACATGAATTGTGACCTCGGGACTGGGATTTTTACGAAATAGCTAAAAAATTAAAATAGCAAAATTCGGATTGAACATTTTATTTTTAGTTAAAATAAGAAGGGAAGAAATTGAGACCGAAAATAAACTTCGAAATGGTGAGGAATTTTTGGTACACTTATTTATCCTAATAAAATATAGGTTGAGTTTGATTTTGAGACAAAATTCACTCATTTTTAACACAGTTATGGCTGTTTTTAAACTTAGAATTAGCAAGAAATTAGCTTTGTCTGATCAATTATTTTATCTCAATAAAATGAAGGCCAAATAAGGCAAATCTGAAAAAATTCTACAATTCCAGTATTTTGGCTATCTATCAATAAAAATAAATCCAAGTTACCGAATATTTACTTATTTATACCTATAGATGTTCAATTGTGTTTTTGTACTGTATGGTATACAGTAGAGAATATGAGATGTAACATACAGTGATCTCCCCTGAGTAAAAGGCTGTCTGGTAACAACTTGAATTAGAGATTTTGATATATTGTAAGGTAATATATTGCATGGTAAGCAAGCGCAGAAAGAAATTCTTCCTGCGTTCATATATCACAGAAAAATAATCCGTGGAAAAAAATATAACCACTGAACAAAAGGCTGAAAGTGATGTATCTTATTCCCTAAACAGCCTATATTTTTAGCTCACCTGAGCACAACGTGCTCATGGTGAGCTATTGTGATCGCCTTTTGTCCGTCGTCCGTCGTCCGTCGTGCGTGCGTGCGTGCGTGTGTGCGTGCGTGCGTCCGTCGTCAACAATTTGCTTTAAACAACATCTCCTCATGAACCGCTGAAGGGATTTTGACCAAACTTCACAGGAATCATCCTTATGATGCCCTCTATCAAAGTTGTACAAATTATTCAGATTGGTTAAAAAAGTAGGTCACAGGAGCTAAAAATAGATTTTAAAAATGCAGACTTTGAAAATCTTCTTCTGCAAAACTGCAAGGCCTAGAGCTTAGATATTTGGTATGTAGCATCATCTTATGGGCCATTACCAAGATTGTACAAATCATAGCCCTACGGTGATAAATGACCCCGCACCAGGGTCACTTGTTTTACATAGAGTTATATAGGAAAATCTTTAAAAATCTTCTTCTATGAATCCATTAGGCCTAGAGCTTAGATATTTGGTATGTAGCATCATCTAATGGTTCATTACCAAGATTGTTCAAATCATAGCCCTACGGTGATAAATGCCCCCGCACCAGGGGTCACTTGTTTTACATAGAGTTATATAGGAAAATGTTTAAAAATATTCTATGAATCCATAAGGCCTAGAGATTAGATACTTGGTATGAAGCATCATCTTATGGTTTATTACCAAGATTGTACAAATCATGACCCTATGGTGATAAATGACCCCGCACCATGGGTCACTTGTTTTACATAGAGTTATATAGAAAAAACTTTAAAAATCTTCTTCTATGAATCCATTAGGCCTAGAGCTTAGATATTTGGTATGTAGCATCATCTTATGGGCCATTACCAAGATTGTACAAATCATAGCCCTACGATGATAAATGACCCCGCACCAGGGGTCACTTGTTTTACATAGAGTTATATAGGAAAATCTTTAAAAATCTTCTTCTATGAATCCATTAGGCCTAGAGCTTAGATATTTGGTATGTAGCATCATCTTATGGGCCATTACCAAGATTGTACAAATCATAGCCCTATGGTGATAAATGACCCCGCACCAGGGGTCACTTGTTTTACATAGAGTTATATAGGAAAATCTTTAAAAATCTTCTTCTATGAATCCATAAGGCCTAGAGATTAGAAATTGGTATGTAGCATCATCTTATGGGCCATTACCAAGATTGTACAAATCATAGCCCTATGGTGATAAATGCCCCCGCACCAGGGGTCACTTGTTTAACATAGAGTTATATAGGAAAATCTTTAAAAATCTTCTTCTATGAATCCATTAGGCCTAGAGCTTAGATATTTGGTATGTAGCATCATCTAATGGTTCATTATCAAGATTTTCAAAATGGTGGCCCTTTGGAGATAAATGACCCCGCACTAAGTCTTCTCCTCTGAAACCATAAGGCCCAGTGCTTATATATTTGGTGTGTAGTATTGTCAGGGCTAAAATGTTTAAGATTGAGTTATATCAGAATTCTTGTCTGTTTAAAAACCTTGTAATCAGTTGTAGCAATGGTACTCAGGTGAGCGATCCAGGGCCATCATAGCCCTCTTGTTTCTTTAGAGTGGGTGGGTGTATTTAGGTATGCATGGATGTATACATACAAGGTATGTGTAAGTATATGTGTATGAGTGTCAATGCATGTATGTATCTATATGTGTATGTCCCTCATGAATTGCATGCTTGATCATATAATCTATGGCTTTGAACAAAATTCCTGTAAAATGTTTGGCACAATAATATACGAAGTCAACATTATGACGTCATTTCCTGTTTATGTTTACATTACGCCATATTGTTTTTAGTCAAAATGAAATAATGTAGTGCTTTTGTACTTCTTCATGTTTTTTGATAAAGCCCTGTGGGCGAAAATTCAAAAAAGAGTTGTTTATCTGTGATTTAACCTTTGCTTTCCTTTTACAGTGAAATACAGGAAAAAACTTGAAAATTCTTCTTCTCAGAAACCACAAGGCCTAGCCTTTTGATTTTTGGTGTGTAGCATTGTTTAGTGGATCTCTACCAAGTTTGTTCAAATCATGACCCTGGGGTCAAAATTGGCCCCGCCCCAGGGGTCACCTGATTTACATAGGCTAATATAGCAAAAAAATGG
>CM037781.1:46618445-46668445 GCA_021229015.1 Solen grandis
TGGCCTGGGGTTTAGATATTTGGTGAAAATTGGCCCCGCCCCATGGATCATTTGATTTTACATATTTTGTATTTACTTATTTTGGAAAAAAACTAGAAAAATCTTCTCAAAAACCACAAGGTCTGGAGTTTAGATATTTGGTATGTAACATGGGCTAATAGACCTCTACCAAGTTTGTTCAAATCATGACCCTGGGGTCAAAATTGGCTCTGCCCCAGGGGTCACTTGATTTTACATAGCCTAATGATACCTGAGGTGAGCGATCCAGTGCCATTATGGCCCTCTTGTTCCAATTTTTTATCATATTCCCTACAAAAATATCATCTAATAAGCAAAATGGTGGAGACACCTGTGTCCTATGTTATCATGTCCTATGATAAGGTGCAGTTGTAAGACAAGCGGCATTATTCTGAAATCTATATTTTCAGAATTATGCCCCTTTTTAACTTAGAATTTTAGTAAATTTTGCTTATTATGTAGAATGTTTTGAAAACTGTGAAAGTTATCATCACAAAACTTAGAATTCTTGATAATCATGACAAGACACAGTTATAAAACAAGGGAAATTATTCTGAAAACTATATTTTTGGAATTACCGTATTTACTCGACTATAAGACGGGTTTTTTGCTGTCTGATCAGGGTTTAAAAGTTGGGGGGTCGTCTTATAGGCGGGGTCCACCAGTCGTGTAAAGTTTCCCCAACGTAGCGGTATGCAATTATGCAGCCGTATATTCTTCTCATTTTCAATCGTTAGATAAATATTAGAAATGAATTGCATGACATAAATGACTAAATATTATTGTAAGATTGTTTAATCAAAAGTTTTTTGCACCAATATGAATTTATTGGAACATTTTAAGCATTTTATCTTTTCTGCAAGCGGTTTCGGGGAAACACATGGTGCTCATTAGAACTGCTTGTTCATAAAATCTTCTCGTGACACCTCGACGTAAATAAAGCATTGAAATACACAAGATGTTTTCGTTATGATTTGTTTAATTTATGCTTTTTTTAATAAGTTAATTAACATTTACAATGAAAAAAAAAAGGTATTGATTAACAATCCAGAAAAATTGGTAAGAAAATCGGTGTAGTTTCACACTAACGGTTCTCACGGGCACCGTCAAAACCCGTACATACCAGACCGTACACAACCGTAACATTACAAGTTCTGAAAATGAAAATGAGTTGTTTTCGAGATTTATTATGAAAATTAATATTAAGGTAATGCATTTAATCAAAAGTTTGTTTCATTTTTTGTGAAATTATTCCGAACTTAGCGAGATTTTCATGGTATACTTTAAAAATTTTCGGCGGTAAATTACCGTTCGTCGAACTGCATTTGAATTTTTTTACCCCGTCTTATAAACGGTTCAAAGCAAAATATTACAGATTTGGGGATTGGAAAGGGGGCCTCGTCTAATAGGAGAATAGTCTTATAGTCGAGTAAATACGGTATGCATTATGCCCCTTTTTAACTTTAATTTTTTGTCAGGATAGCATATTACATAAGAATGTTTTGAAAGCTATGTAAGGTATCAACACAAAGCTTGGAATACTTGATAATCATGACAAGGTGCAGTTGTAAGACAACGGGCATCATTCTGAAAGCAATGTATTTTGAGTTATGCCCCTTTGTAACTTATAATTTTGGTCAAAATTGCTTATTAAGTATAATGTCTTGAAAACTATGAAAGGTATTAATACAAAACTTGAAATACTTGATAATCATGACAACGCACAGTTGTAAGACAAGGGGCATTACTCTGAAAGCTATATTTTCGGAATTATATCCCTTTTTAACTTTGAATTTTGATCAAAATTGCTTAAAGGGACTGCCTCTCAGATGCTATCAAAATTACCGTAAAAAATATTTATAAACTCATTTCCGGACGTAAATGTTATTAATTTTGCCATTAAGTCTACCAACAGCCAGAAAAATACTGATATTCTAATTATAATCAAATAAAATCATTTCGGATCTTACCCAATAAGGATGTTTCCTGTTATAAATAAAACCTTGATTACAGGCACTTCACATAGATCACATGATCGATAAATGCATTTTCAATGAGAGAAGGGATTGAATTTGAATGGGACGAAACGGTTTTGGGGTTAACGTCTTGATTTCCAATCATAAAGACATCAATACTGATCAATGTCTACATTGGTGAAGGTTAAATCTCTTAGCTGTCGCCAAGTCGTTTTAAAGTATTAAGCTGTTATTGTTACACTTTGCAATGCCTCTGAGAAAGTCCCCAGTATTGGAAAATACACTTACTTGTCTAATCAACAATTTAGCAACCAGGCTGTCGCTGTGGGCTCCATTTGTGTTCTTTATGTCACCCCATCGCGTGACTCGATCGCCGATAATTACAAATTTTGATATTTAGCGTTTCTGTCTCGCAGCAAGTGTACGCTTTTTGGCACTTGCTGTTTTTTTCGGCCCCATTATAGTGCTTGGAAAAGCTTGGTTGATTAGATGCGCGTGTGCGAACGGGCACTAGTGCTGTCACGTGATTTTTCAGAAATCTAATTTTAAAACTTACTGTGTTTGTAATGCAGTAAAATTTGCATTAGAAAATACTGCGAAAACGGCAATATCTTGGGATTTCTTGGGTAATGTAAGTTATCAGTGATCAGATTTCAATGCCTCACATACAATTATAACATTGATTTTTAGCTCACCTGAGCACTTTGTGCTCAAGTGAGCTATTAGGATCGCCCTGCGTCTGTCGTCCGTCGTCGTGCGTCGTCCGTCATGTGTCGTCAACAATTTTCTTTAAACGACATCTCCTCTGAAACCACTGGACAGAATTTGATTAAACTTGGCAGGGATGATCCTTGGGTCAACCTTCACAAAAGTTGCTAAAATAAACTTGATTCATGTAGAACTCTGGTTGCCATGGCAACAAAAAAAATAAAAAAAATGAAAACTTAAAAAATCATCTTCTTCAAAACTACTGGCCAGATTTTAAAATAAATTGGTACAGATGTTCCTTGGGTCAACCTCTACCAAAGTTGCTAAAATTATTCTGATCCGTAAAAAAACATGGCTGCCAGGGGCGGGGCTTATTTGCCTTATATGTATATAGAGAAACCTTTAAACAACATCTCCTCTGAAACCACTGGACAGAATTTGATTAAACTTGGCAGGGATGATCCTTGGGTCAACCTTCACAAAAGTTGCTAAAATAAACTTGATCCATGTAGAACTCTGGTTGCCATGGCAACAAAAAAAAAAAAAAAATGAAAACTTTAAAAATCATCTTCTTCAAAACTTCTGGCCAGATTTTAAAATAAATTAGTACAGATGTTCCTTGGGTCAACCTCTACCAAAGTTGCTAAAATTATTCCGATCCTTAAAAAAACATGGCCGCCAGGGGCGGGGCTTATTGCCTTATATGTATATAGAGAAACCTTTAAACAACATCTCCTCTGACACCACTGGACAGAATTTGATTAAACTTAGCAGGGATGATCCTTGGGTCAACCTTCACAAAAGTTGCTAAAATAAACTTGATCCATGTAGAACTCTGGTTGCCATGGCACCAAAATGAAAAAAAAAATGAAAACTTTAAAAATCATCTTCTTCAAAACTACTGGCCAGATTTTAAAATAAATTGGTACAGATGTTTCTTGGGTCAACCTCTACCAAAGTTGCTAAAATTATTCTGATCCGTAAAAAACATGGCCGCCAGGGGCTTATTTGCCTTATATGTATATAGGTAAATCTTTAATCAACATTTCCTCTGAAACCACTGGACAGAATTTGATTAAACTTGGCAGGGATGATCCTTGGGTCAACCTTCACAAAAGTTGCTAAAATAAACTTGATCCATATAGAACTCTGGTTGCCATGGCAACAAAAAGAAAAAAAGAAAACTTTAAAAATCATCTTCTTCAAAACTAGTGGCCAGATTTTTAGCTCACCTGAGCATAGCTCAGGGTGAGCTTTTGGGAGACTTGATTGTCCGTCGTCCGTCGTCCGTCAACAATTTGATGTTTACACACTAGAGGCCACAATTTTGATCCAATCTTCCTCAAACTTGGTCAGAATGTTTGTCTTGATGATATCTTGAACCCTTTCGATAATGGGTCAGGTTGGATAAAAAAATAGGTCAGTAGGTCAAATCTTAGAAAAATCTTGTTTACACACTAGAGGCCACAATTTTGATCCAATCTTCCTCAAACTTGGTCAGAATGTTTGTCTTGATGATATCTTGAGCCCTTTCGAAAATGGGTCAGGTTGGATCAAAAAGTAGGTCAGTAGGTCAAATCTTAGAAAAATCTTGTTTACACACTAGAGGCCACAATTTTGATCCAATCTTCCTCAAACTTGGTCAGAATGTTCGTCTTGATGATATCTTGAACCCTTTCGAAAATGGGTCAGGTTGGATCAAAAAGTAGGTCAGTAGGTCAAATCTTAGAAAAATCTTGTTTACACACTAGAGGCCACAATTTTGATCCAATCTTCCTCAAACTTGGTCAGAATGTTTGTCTTGATGATATCTTGAACCCTTTCGAAAATGGGTCAGGTTGGATCAAAAAGTAGGTCAGTAGGTCAAATCTTAGAAAAATCTTGTTTACACACTAGAGGCTATAATTTTAATCTAATCTTCCTCAAACTTGGTCAGAATGTTTGTCTTGATGATATCTTGAACCCTTTCGAAAATGGGCCGGGCCGGATCGAAAAGTAGGTCAATAGGTCAAATCTTAGAAAAATCTTGTTTACACATTAAAGGCCACAGTTTTGATGCAATCTTCCTCAAACTTGGTCAGATTGTTTGTCATGATGATATCTCGAACCAGTTTGAAAATGGGTGGGGCTGGATAGAAATGTAGGTCAGTAGGTCAAATCTTAGAAAAATCTTGTTTATACTCTGAGGGCAACATTTTTGGTCCAATCATCCTCAAACTTTGGCAGAATGTTTGTCATGATGATATCTTTTGTGGATGGGGTCAGAAAATTCCTGAACATTGTTTCACCTCATCATCTTAATTCTAAAGCAATCTGTTTTGTACAGGCAATGAATGATACTTTTCTCAGGTGAGCGATCTAGGGCCATCTTGGCCCTCTTGTAAAATAAATTGGTCCAGATGTTCCTTGGGTCAACCTTTTTATCTCAGGTGAGCGATTTAGCGCCATCATGGGCCTCTTGTCTTAAAATTAGAAGTTTTTTTGTTTTTTTTCGTCATTTTAACATCTGATGGGCAGTTCTTTTAATGAGCATATTGATTTGAAAACTATGAAAAATATAACAACAAAACTTGGAAAACTTGATAATCATGAAAAGGGGCGTTATTCTGAAAGGAATGTTATGCCTCTTTTTAACTTTGATTTTTTTTTAAAATTGTTTTTAGTCCCCAACCTATAGGTTTGCCCTCCGTCTGTCCGTCCGTCTCTCTGTCCGGCCGTCTGGATGTCCGGAAATCTGGATCCCGCGTTAACTTAAAAACCATTTAAGATAATATTATGAAACTTGGTATATAAATATAGATGGCAGTATGGCGATTCTGCACATCACTTTGTTTTTTTTAGCTCACCTGAGCACAAAGTGCTCAAGGTGAGCTTTTGTGATCGCCCTTCGTCCATCGTCCGTCGTCGTCCGTCGTCAACAATTTGCTTTAAACGACATCTCTGAAACCGCTGGACAGAATTTAATGAAACTTGGCAGGAATGTTCCTTGGGTGAAGCTCTACAAAAGTAGGTTGCCATGGCTACAAAATGAAAAATAATTTGAAAACTTTAAAAATCATCTCCTTCAAAACTACTGGCCAGATTTCAAAATAATTTGGTACAGATGTTCCTTGGGTCAACCTCTACCAAAGTTGCTAAAATTATTCCGATCCGTAAAAAAACATGGCCGCCAGGGTCAACCTTCACAAAAGTTGCTCAAATATACTTGATCCATGTAGAACTCTGGTTGCCATGACAACAAAAAGAAAAAAAAATGAAAACTTTAAAAATCATCTTCTTCAAAACTACTGGCCAGATTTTAAAATAAATTGGTACAGATGTTCCTTGGGTCAGCCTCTACCAAAGTTGCTAAAATTATTCCGATCCGTAAAAAAACTTGGCCGCCAGGGGTGGGGCTTATTTGCCTTATATGTATATAGGGAAAACTTTAAACAACATCTCCTCTGAAACCACTGGACAGAATTTGATTAAACTTGGCAGGGATGATCCTTGGGTCAACCTTCACAAAAGTTGCTCAAATAAACTTGATCCATGTAGAACTCTGGTTGCCATGGCAACAAAAAGAAAAAAAAAAGGAAACTTTAAAAATCATCTTCTTCAAAACTACTGGCCAGATTTTAAAATAAATTGGTACAGATGTTCCTTGGGTCAACCTCTACCAAAGTTGCTAAAATTATTCCGATCCGTAAAAAACATGGCCACCAGGGGCGGGGCTTATTTGCCTTATATGTATATAGGGAAAACTTTAATCAACATTTCCTCTGAAACCACTGGACAGAATTTGATTAAACTTGGCAGGAATGATCCTTGGGTCAACCTCCACAAAAGTTCCTAAAATAAACTTGATCCATATAGAACTCTGATTGCCATTGCAACAAAAAGAAAAAAAAAGAAAACTTTAAAAATCATCTTCTTCAAAACTACTGGCCAGATTTTAAAATAAATTGGTGCAGATGTTCCTTGGGTCAACCTATTTATCTCAGGTGAGCGATTTAGGGCCATCATGGGCCTCTTGTTTTTCTTGGACCAAAATTATTGTTGCTATGGTAACAGAAAAATTATGCACCTCACTGGTAGGGGGGAAAGTCGTTTAATGGTATAAATTCATATAGTAAAAACAATTCGGCGGGATTTATAATGGTCGTTTAATTAAAAAATTGTTTAATACAGGTGGTCGTATGTACATTGTTGACTGTAACTGGTTTCATAACCCCAACTTATTTGCTTTGTCAGGGGTTTCGTATTACTACTTCATTTGGCCTGTACAGTAAGTGTTAGAACAAATATCTAAATACATGCTTATCTGTGATTGAAGAAAACTCCTCAATACTATTTTAGTTTTGCACTTGAAGAATGATACTTGACACAAAGTGGCAATGTTTTGATATATAATCAGTTATCGCCGATCTCATCCTCAACAATTATTATCGATCCTGTGATAATCTGTTGACCACTATTTGTCACTATTAGTGCATTCAAACATCCGTAAAACACCTGCAGCAAAACAAAATGGCATCTCTTTGAAGTATGAAGTGAGGACATACATTAAATAAGGGAAAAAGTTTGATATATACCTCAAATTTCGGATGCACACAATACGTACATGGCACTTCAAGTTAATCCAGTATAAAGCCAAATATGTTGTGAATGTATATTTATATGACCTAACCATAGTAATTTGTGCATTATGCAGCTCTCACGCAAGGTAAAAATTATCAGATGATATCTAAAGCATGGTGTGACATAATGGCTTTATTCCCCAGAATAATCTGCAGCATGTATGGGAATATGGTTGCTGAGTTCAATAATTACTTAGAAGACCTCTTTTCAGGCTTTTCAGGCAATGATATAATGCAGATGTTAAAAAAAATGCTTTTCAGGTCTCTATAATGAAAAACAACATTGGTGAAATAATAAGAAACGGTGATGAATTTAAATAAATGATCATGTTTGTGATTACCAGGTACTTTTGTACTCAGAATGCCTAACCTGAGTTTTAGCTTTTCTGATTGGTCTTCTTCCATTGTCCAATTTGCATTGTCAATAATTGCCTAGTTAGCATACAAGAGAGTCGCCACATTTTAGACCATATCTTCATGAAACTTGTTTAGAATGTTTGTCAACATGAGTTCAGTACTGGGTCATGTGAGGGTAGAAGAACTACATAATTATGTCAATTTTTCCCCAATCTATAATTTATGAAACATGGTTAGATTGTAAGATTGCCTGAAGTCTTGGATTAATGGATCACATGGAGTTAGAGACTTAGTTATTGGTTCAAATCTTAGAAAAACATTTTACAGGGATGAGAAGGCCAAGCAAACAAACAAATCAGAAACTGTAAATATGCTATGCCATCTCATGTTTCTTTCTGGATTAAGATGGTCTGTATTAAGTTAATAATTTGGTCATTGTTAGAACAAATTTAGATTGCATACCTGATCCACCTTAATTTTATATAGATGTGTCTTATCATAACTAGTCATGATTAAAATAATAATAATAATAATAATAATAATAAATTCAAGGGGGGGGGGGGGGAGTTACAGTAGAACCTCGTTAAATCGAAGTCCTTGGGACCAAGCTGAAAACTTCCTTATAACAATTTCGGATTAAAAATCCAAAGGAAAATTTCAGTTCATGAGTGTGCATGTCTGGGTTTTAATTACCGGTGAATATTGTGGAAATCATTATGCTGTGAAAATTAACTATTAGGTGTTCGTTTATACTATTTGCAAGTTATGAAAAGTAATGAAAATATATCGTGATCTACTTAGATGCTTCCAATGAACATAATCATTCTACCATGTCAAACAATGATACATACCATTTATATTACCGTCGATCTGCTGCTTCAGGTAGCGTTGCATGCTGGTGATGAACACGATGATATGGAATATACTTAAGATCTGACACCCGGGTTTATCTGCTGGCACGTGCATATTATGCAACCTGTCAGACATGGATTCGCAATAATCAACATTTCCGGTGGGACACACGTTGCCCAACCCAATCTTGAAAAAAGGTGTGAAAAATTTGCCTGCGCCATCACTTCAGGTGCCTCCGCAAAATAAACTTGGTTACTGACCCGGATATGATTGATAATAAGGACGATAATTAGTTCATGAAAATTATGAAATTTGACTTCGAAATAAAAATTGAAAAATATACATGAACTGCGACCTCGGGACTGGGAATTTTACTTCGAAATAGCTAAAAAATCGAAATTCGGATTGAACATTTTATTTTTATTTAAAATAAGAAGGGAAGAAATCGGGACCGAAAATAAACTTCGAAATGGCGAGGAATTCGGTTTAA
Source organism: Solen grandis (assembly GCA_021229015.1). NCBI lineage: Eukaryota > Metazoa > Mollusca > Bivalvia > Adapedonta > Solenidae > Solen > Solen grandis. The sequence goes on from CM037781.1 coordinate 46,627,466, forward strand.
TGATGTTCGGTTTGGTGAGGTTCTACTGTGTGTGTGTGTGTGTGTGTGTGTATATATATATATATATATATATATATATATATATATAATTATATAGCCTTGTATAATGTTTTATCAAGTTGTATTAGTGAATTCAGAAGTTTTTAGATGTATTACAGTTATCTGATTTAATTTTATCTGCAATTTTTAGCTCACCTGAGCACAACATGCTCATGGTGAGCTTTTGTGATCGCCTTTTGTCCGGCGTCCGTCGTCTGTCCGTCCGTGTGTGCCTGCGTGCGTCTTGCGTCAACTTTTCCTTTAAACAACTTCTCCTCCTAAACCACTGGATGGATTTTGACCAAACTTCACAGGAATCATCCTTATCATGACCTCTGTCAAAGTAGTTCAAATTATTTTGATTGAGTGAATAAGTAGGTCACAGGAGCTAAAAATAGTTTTTAAAAATGAAAATTTAAAAAATCTTCTTCTCCAAAACCACAAGGCCTAGCCTTTTGATTTTTGGTATGAAGCATGATCTTATGACTCTCTACCAAGATTGTACAAATTATGACCCTGGGTTCAAAATTGGCCCCGCCCCAGGGGTCACTTGATTTAACATAGGCTAATATAGAAAAAAACTTGAAAAATCTTCTTCTCAGAAACCACAAGGCATGGAGTTAAGATATTTGGTGTGTAGCATTGTCTAGTGGATCACAACCAAGTTTGTTCAAATCATGACACTGGGGTCAAATTTGGCCCCGCCCCAGGGGTCACTTGATTTTGCATAGGCTAATATAGAAAAAAACTTGAAAAATCTTCTTCTCAGAAACCACAAGGCCTTGAGTTTAGATATTTGGTATGTAGTATGGTCTTATGACTCTCTACCAAGATTGTTAAAATTATGACCCTGGGGTCAAAATTGGCCCCGCCCCAGGGGTCACTTGATTTTAGGTAATATAGAAAAAATAAAATCTTCTTCTCGAAACCACAAGGCCAGCCTTTTGATTTTTTATGTAGATGTCTTATGACTCTCTACCAAGATGTTCAAATTATGACCCTGGGGTCAAAATTGGCCCCGCCCCAGGGGTCACTTGATTTAACATAGGCTAATAGGAAAAAAACTTGAGAAATCTTCTTCTCAGACACAACAAAGCATAGAGTTTAGATATTTGGTGTGTAGCATTGTCTAGTCGATTCTTACCAAGTTTGTTCAAATCATGACGCTGGGGTCAAAATTGGCCCCGCTCCAGGGATCACTTGATTTTACATAGACTTATATTGGAAAAAAAACTAGAAAAATCTTCAAGGTCTGGAGTTTATATATTTGGTATGTAACATGGGCTAATAGACCTCTACCAAGTAGAGCGTGGTAGTGTGTAGCATTGTCTAGTCGATTCTTACCAACTTTGTTCAAATCATGACCCTGGGGTCAAAATTGGCTCTGCCCCAGGGGTCACTTGATTTTACATAGCCTAATGATACCAGGTGAGCGATCCAGGGCCATCATGGCCCTCTTGTTTAACATTAATCATTTTAGGCAGCCTTTTTTTATCAAGTGAACAGATTTTGTTTTCTGTCAGTACTTTTTCACCCTGAATCCTTAGTTTTATTTTAAATCTAGCTTGAAATAACTAATTTTGTCCTATTGATGATGACACAACATAGGGAAATCAGTCACTTTTTTTTTTCTCATCTTTGATTTTTTTGTAGCGATAAATAGCTAATCCCTCCATATTGAGATTGTCTAGTTTTGCTGTAGTGTAAAACTTGTGTAATCTGAGTGGTGATGGGTTGTAATGATTGTTACACCATGACATTAATCCCAAGTATTTAACCTTATTCATCCCAAGTATTTAATCCTTTTCATCCCAAGTATTCATATAAAAAATTATTTATTTACATAACTTTAAATGATGTATAAAACCAATTAATTTTACTTTGCTTTAGAGTCTGAGCTACAATATTGTATGAGCTAATAGGGGAGTCATGAAGTAAAGTGTTAAAATCTTATGAAGAAGAAAATTGTCTTTTAGTCTGATCAGGTTTTACAGTTGGTAATTTTATCACTTTTTATTATTTGAAATTTATGATTTAATGACTGTATTAAGTGGTGATGTGTAATCATCTCAAAATTTTTATCTCACCTGAGCACAACTTGCTCATGTGAGCTTTTCTGATTGCCCTTTGTCTGTCATCCATCTTGGGGCGACAACAATTTGTGAACTCTCTAGAAGCTACAGTTTTGATCCAGCCTAATCCCACAAGGCCTTATCTTGTCAAACTTGGCTAAAATGTTTGTCTGCATAAAATCTTGGATACAAAAAACTGGTCCTTTGATGCCAAAGATGAGGCTGGGTACATTTTATCTTGCGATTTGATATATAAATTATAAAGCCTCCTGAAGGCCATGGTCCTCAGGTGAACGATTCAGGGCTATCATAGCCCTCTTCTTAGCTCAACTACTGTAAAATCATAATATTTCGTGGGGGATTAATTTTCGTTGATTTCGTGGACGCTGCTATCAACGAATTTATGTCCCCACGAAAAGTTTTTCATTTATCATGTCAAACAGCTCGCCGATAATGACGACTTTCTCCCATACCCCAACAGACCCGAGTTAATTGAGTTCAATAATATGTATAAAGTTTATGTTCTGGAATATAATGTATTAAAAAGCAAATAAACAAATTGCCAAAGAAAACTTCATAATGTTAGTTGTGTTACTTTTTGTGTTTAATGTACAAGTGCAACTAATTTTGAGTTGGTTTCCACCATAATTTACAGTACTCCACCATACATGCCATATTTTCAGTATGTCTCCCAGGGAGGTTATGAAATTTTCACAGGGAGATTCGGGGTCCAGCCAGGGAGATTTTATGACATATGTCAAAGAGACGTTCGTAATAAAAAATAAATAAAAATACACATTTGATTATCCCTTCATTAAATTCATTAACAGTTTATATTATATACTGTTTATTGCATTTAATGAAAATACCATTAAAATATATCTTAAAAAAATCTCAAAATTTATAAATAGATCTAATTCAAATAGAAACTTAACTTTCCACAAGCACTGTTCCACATTAAATGCAACACTACCTTGTAACAGATCGGAGATCATGCCATTTACATCAAACACATTTAAATTGATACAGTATCTTTGATTTATTGAATGATTTCTGATCATATGGTTTTAATTAATGGGGATGAATAAAGATAAAGAGTTGGATCATTTTAATAATATTTTCACCTTCTCTCTGTGTTTTCTTTTTTTAGCTCACATGAGCACAACGTGCTCAATGTGAGCTTTTCTGATCGCCTTTTGTCCGGCGTCCGTCGTCCGTCGTCCGTGCGTCCGTGCGTCCGTGCGTGCGTCCGGCGTCAACAATTGCTTCAAACAACATCTCCTCCTAAACGGCTTGGCCAATTTGAAAAATATTTTGCAGGAATGTTCCTTGGATGAAGCTCTACTAAAGTTGTATAAATGGTTCTGGTCCATCGCATAATTAGGTCACAGGAGCTAAAAATAGATTTTAAAAATGAAAATTTAAAAAATCTTCTTCTCTGAAACCACAAGGCCTAGCCTTTTGATTTTTGGTATGTAGCATCATCTTATGGGCCACTACCAAGATTGTACAAATCATAGCCCTATGGTGATAAATGACCCCGCACCAGGGGTCACTTGTTTTACATAGAGTTATATAGAAAAATCTTAAAAAATCTTCTTCTATGAATCCATAAGGCCTAGAGCTTAGATACTTGGTATGTAGCATCATCTTATGGGCCACTACCAAGATTGTACAAATCATAGCCCTATGGTGATAAATGACCCCGCACCAGGGGTCACTTGTTTTACATAGAGTTATATAGAAAATCTTAAAAAATCTTCTTCATGAATCATAAGGCCTAGAGCTTAGATATTTGGTATGAAGCATCATCTTATGGGCCACTACCAAGATTGTACAAATCATAGCCCTATGGTGATAAATGACCCCGCACCAGGGGTCACTTGTTTTACATAGAGTTATATAGGAAAATCTTAAAAAATCTTCTTCCATGAATGCATAAGGCCTAGAGCTTAGATATTTGGTATGAAGCATCATCTTATGGGCCACTACCAAGATTGTACAAATCATAGCCCTATGGTGATAAATGACCCCGCACCAGGGGTCACTTGTTTTACATAGAGTTATATAGGAAAATCTTAAAAAATCTTCTTCTATGAATCCATAAGGCCTAGAGCTTAGATATTTGGTATGTAGCATCATCTTATGGGCCACTACCAAGATTGTACAAATCATAGCTTATGGTGATAAATGACCCCGCACCAGGGGTCACTTGTTTTACACAGAGTTATATAGGAAAATCTTAAAAAATCTTCTTCTATGAATCCATAAGGCCTAGAGCTTAGATATTTGGTATGACATCATCTTATGGGCCACTACCAAGATTGTACAAATCATAGCCCTATGGTGATAAATGACCCCCCACCAGGGGTCACTTGTTTTACACAGAGTTATATAGGAAAATCTTAAAAAATCTTCTTCTATGAATCCATAAGGCCTAGAGCTTAGATATTTGGTATGTAGCATCATCTTATGGGCCACTACCAAGATTGTACAAATCATAGCCCTATGGTGATAAATGACCCCACACCAGGGGTCACTTGTTTTACATAGAGTTAAATAGGAAAATCTTAAAAAATCTTCTTCTATGAATCAATAAGGCCTAGAGCTAAGATTTTTGGTATGTAGTAGCATCTAATGGTTCATTACAAAGATTTTCAAAGTCTTGGCCCTACGGTGATAAATGACCCTGCGCCCAAGTCTTCTCTGAAACCATATGGCCCATTGCTTAGATATTTGGTGTGTAGTATTGTCAGGGGTAAAATGTTTTAGATTAAGTTATATCAGAATCCTTGTCTGTTTAAAAACCTTGACATCAGTTGAAGCAATGGTACTCAGGTGAGCGATTCAGGGCCATCATGGCCCTCTTGTTTTAATTTTAAATTGCTTTTAGGTAAAATATTATTTAGCTTAAAATATTAATCGTGTACGGTATGGTGATATGAAGTGGTTACCCAACTCTTCCGATCAGCACATCTCATTATAGTAAATTATTCAGCAGACGATATCCGTTGTTAATCAAATCAGCGTCGGTGTGAAAATTGCACTTCATTTGCAATTTACCGCTAGCTGAGGTGTGCTTTCTATGATGTGTCTATATGACGAGTTTTTTAAGATTTAAATGATTGGTAAACAGCTGATCTAATTATCATTTATTGTTTACACTTCCGGTAAGTACGGATTAGCTATTCTCCAGGACCTTTTTATCCATGGTAAGATACTAAAGCAATCATTTACGTCTTTATTATGATGTACCAAATGCATTCAAACTTTACTCATTCTAGCTTTAGTATTGCCTTGATAGCTGCTAATTACCCGACGATAATTGTTTCAACTGATAGACTGGCGAGTCTGCTACCTGTCCGAATCATGCAATTTGATTGGATAAGGACGATCAAACATTGCCTGTGGCTGTGTACAGCACACTGGTCAGGATTGATATTAACACTTGTTCTTACGTAATCTTCCTGATGCTGTATCATAGCTTGGTAATAAAATGGATTATACTAAGTTCAAAGGGAAACCGGTTTGATTTAAGTCAGACCGGGAGATTTTCACCTCCCGGCGGGAGATCGGGAGACAAGTCGAAATCCCGCCGGGAGATATGGCATGTATGCTCCACCCACTTTTGTTTATACTGCGGTCGCTGTACTAGTCGTGTTTTATGGTACATAGTTTTATAATATATACATGATATATGTACATGTATATATATTACTCGTTTTATCCTTTCATTTGTGAAGTTTTGCTTCATTACAAATTGTGTCATAATTTTTTTGAGTACACGAGTGTCTTCAAGTTCCTGCATAGATAAGCTGCATGGGTAGGAGAGATCCACCCTGTATTATGGCCAATATAGCACAGTGATTTGTCGTTGTCATCAAGACGACTGATTTGACACCTGCTGTGCCCCCATTGTCCACTTGCCCCCAGGCACTACAGGACATCCTGTCTAGCCCCAGTTGATGACGAGTGGGTCCGGGATATCATGCTGTGCCACAAATGTGGTAACCTCGGTTTTTATCCTAAGCAATACATGGCCGAAATATTACGAAAATTATATGGCCACTAGCTTAGATTTATTTACACTTACTTTGGTCTGATTAATGCTCCCCAAAAGTAAGTTCTGAAAACAGATATTAACATATACTAAATGTCATGTCATTAACATATTATGATCAATATTAGGCTGCATTCTTTTCCACTTAAATTTTGTAAAGGTCTTCAAATCAACGTCCAGATAACGTTGAAATAAAAAAAAAAATTTTTTTTCTAACGCATGAATCCACTAATTCTTGTCCCCACGAACATGTTTTTTTTCACTGAATCCACGTCCAGACGTCCCCACGAACATGTTTTTTTTCACTGAATCCACGAAATTTCATCCCCATGAAATAAAATGATTTCACAGTATTGGAAGATGAATTATGAGAGCTATTGCAGTCACCTTTGCGTGGGCGTTGTTGTCTGTGATGGCATCAAAGTAGATAACTCGTGACTGAATTTAATACAAATTTTGGCTCCTTTTTAACTTGAAATATTGAATATTGTTTTGCGTACAAGGTACTTTCATGTTTATATCTCAGTAACCAGGCATGGACATTTTTTGAAACATCTATAACATGTTCAGGGGTATCATACTATCAAAGTAGATAACTATTAATGGAATATATTACAAATTATGGCCCCTTTTTAACTTAGATATTTTTGTTAAAGTTTGCATGCAAGGAATTTCATATTATATCTCAGTAACCAGGAGTAGGATTGATTTGAAACTTCTGTAGGCCATCATTTTTTAGCTCACCTGAGCACAGCATGCTCATGGTAAGCTATTGTGATTGCCTTTTGTCTGGTGTCCATGTGTGCGTCCAGCATCAATAATTTTCTTTAAACAACATCTCCTCCTGATGAAATTTGCCTAGGATGTTCCTTGGGTGAAGCTCTACCAAAGTTGTTCAAATGGTTCCGGTCAATTGCATATCTGGGTCACAGGGGCTAAAAATAGATTTTTAAAGTGAAATCTTTAAAAATCTTCTTCTCTGAAACTGCAAGGCCTAGAGCTTAGATATTTGGTGTGTGGCATTGTCTTATGGACCTTTACCAAGTTTGTTCAAATCATGACCCTTGGGTCGAAATTAGCTCCGCCCCAGGGGCCACTTGATTTTACATAGACTTTTATAGGAAAAACTAGAAAGATCTTGTTGTGAGAAACCACAAGGCCTAGAGTTTAGGTATTTGGTGTGTAATATGGCCTAGTAAACCTCTACCAACTTTGAACAAATCATGGCCCTAGGGTCAAAATTGGCCCCGCCCCAGGGGTCACTTGGTTTTACATAGACTTGCATAGGAAATAAACTAGAAAAATCTTCTTATCAGAAACCACAAGGCCTAGAGTTTAGATATTTGGTGAGTAACATGGCCTAATGAACATCTACAAATTTTTTACTCACCTGAGCAAACGCAGGGTGAGTTTTTGTGATCACTTGATTGTCTGTCGTGTGTTGTGCGTGAACAATTTCAGCAAACTTCACTGAAACTATCAGATGGGTTTTCATCAAATTTTTGCCAAAATGATACTAATGATAGCCTAATACAGATTCCTAATTTTTTTTCTCAATTCCATGAAAAACTCGTTGCATCTTTAAAATACCTTTTCTCAGAAATATAAAGACCTACAGATTTGATGTTTAGTACAGATCATCAGCTCATGTTGCCTCAACATCAGTGCAAAATTGCACTCCATGGATTTTCACCAAGTTTCACTAAAATGATACTTATGTAAGCCTGAGGCTAATTCCTAATTTTTTTCTAATTTCATGATGAGCTTTGGTTGCCATGGCAACCAGAAGACATAACTTGTGTTGTTGTGCGTCAACACTTTCAACAATCTTCTTCTCTGAAACTACCAAATGGACTTTCATCAAATTTTACCAAAATGATACTCTTGATAGCCTAATGCAAATTCCTAAAAAAAATTTTTTTCAATTCCATGAAAATCTTTTAAATGCTTTTTATACGCCCATCTTAAGATGGGGCGTATTATGTGAACACTCACATTTGTTGTCCGGGCTCTAACTTCAATACCGTTTGCCCAATCCTTTTCAAACTTTCCACACATGTGCATGGCCATAATATCTCGGATGAGTTTGATATCCAGAATTATCGCGTGAATGACTTAGAAGTTATGGCCCTTGACGTACACAAAATACTTGAAATTGTGATTGTCCAGGCTCTAACTTCAATACCGTTAGCCCAATCCTTTTCAAACTTTTCACACATGTGCATGGCCATAATATCACGGATGAGTTCGATATCCAGTTATCATGTGAAAGACTTAAAAGTTATGGCCACAAAATACTTGATATTGTGATTGTCTGGGCTCTAACTTCAATATTGTTTGCCCAATCCTCTTCAAACTTTCCACACATGTGCATTGCCATAATATCTTGGCTGAGTTCGATATCCAGCATTATCATGTGAATGACTTTGAAGTTATGGCCCTTGATGTACACAACGTACTTGAAAATTTGCTTGTCCCTAGTCCTTAGACCCTATGACGTGTTGTCAGATCTTGCAGTTAATTAATGGAAATGTATCAACAGTTTTTTTTTTATGATTAACATTCATTAACTAATGGGATTTTGGAATTATTTTGCTTATTTATGGACAGTAGCTTGTTTCTCTGAGCTATTTCTGAGAGTCCCCATACTATGATGGGCGTATTTTGTGGCAGTCCTGACCCTTGTTCTCAGAAATATAAAGACCTACAGATTTGATATTTGGTACATAGCATCAGCTCATATTGCCTCAACATCAGTGCAAAATTTGTGCCCCTGGGGTCACAATGGGCCACGCCCATGGCCACACCCAGATTTTTCTATAGAGCTATATATGGAATTCTTGAAAAAACTTCTCTTCCAAAACTAGTCCATGGATTTTCACCATATTTAATTGAAATGATACTTATGTTAGCCCTATTAGGCTAATTCCTAATTTTCTTGAATTTCATGAAAAACTTTGGTTGCCATGGCAAACAGAAAACATTACTTCAAAATGTGTTTTCTCAGAAACATACAGACCTACAGATGTGATATTTGGTACATAGCATCAGGTTGTGGTGCCTCAACACTATCAACAAATATGTGCATCAGGGTTTACATAAGGACACTCCAGGGACCACACCCAGATTTTGTATGAAACTATATAAGGAAAAGAAAAAAATCTATACTTCTGAAACCATTGGTTGGATCAAGAAGAACTTTTGTTGCCATGGCAACCAGAATGCATAACTATAAAATGCCTTCTCTTAGAAACATACAGACCTACAGCTTTGATATTTCTACAACAAACCAAATTCAGGTGAGCGATTTAGGGCCATCTTGGCCCTCTTGTTATCAAATTATGGTCCTGTGGTCAAAATTGACCCCACCCTAGGTGTCACTTGATTTTACATAGTCTTGTATAGGAAAACCTTTAACAGATCTCAGAATTCTCAAAGCCTGGAGTTAAGATGTTTACTTGTGGACCTCAACCAAGTCTGTTCAAATCATGGCCCTGGTGTCAAAATTGACCCTTTCCCATGGGCCACTTGATTTTATATAGACTTATTAGATCTATGATCTTCAAAGTTGGGATGGCAGGTACAGTTTTTGTGTTGAATTTAGATGATCTTGCTTGGATTAATATGTCTTCAGTATGACTCGTAATACAATAATTGGCATTGAGGGCAATGTTTCTCAGATGAGCAATTCAGGGCTATCATGTCCCTCTTGTTTAGTGTATTTGACCGATGAATGTCTGGCGTCTGTCGTTAGACTTTAACTAAAATTACATCTCCTTCTTAAACACTGGGCCAATGGGTGATGCCTTTCATAGTTGTTCAAAGAATTTGATTCCATGCAGAACTCTGGTTGTATGATGGCAATGGAAAGAAATAATTTATGAAAACTTTGAAAATCTTCTCCTCTGAAACTACCAGCTGAATTTCAAAGTTATTTGACAGAGATGTTTCTTTGGTCACTCTCTGCGAAGATTGTTCAAATTATTTCGATTCATTGAAAACATGGCGGCCACGGGGCTAAGCCAGATTCCCTTAAATATATAGTATAAACTTAAAAAAAATGTTCTCCTACATCATGTTGCACCTTATATGCTGCTGATAAGAATATGTGACACCATGCCTCACTGTCCCGTCCCCCCCCTAAAATAGGCCTTTTGAGCTCCTGAGAGATGTTTGAGATTATGATTTAAAACATCTTCCGGAATGGAGTAAGTAAACAAACTGGTAGGAAATGTAAACTGATAATTTTATTTGTCACATGATAGAAATTAATGATGAACAGAAAAGTTTAGTTAAAATAATGATAAGCATTTAATTTCACGTACAAGGATATTTCTGTGACTTCTTTTTAGCTCACCTGAGCATAGCTCAGGGTGAGCTTTTGGGAGACTTGATTGTCCGTCAACAATTTGATGTTTACACACTAGAGGCCACAATTTTGATCCAATCTTCCTCAAACTTGGTCAGAATGTTTGTCTTGATGATATCTTGAACCCTTTCGAAAATGGGTCAGGTTGGATCAAAAAGTAGGTCAGTAGGTCAAATCTTAGAAAAATCTTGTCGTCCGTCAACAATTTTGATGTTTACACACTAGAGGCCACAATTTTGAGACAATCTTCCTCAAACTTGGTCAGAATGTTTATCTTGATGATATCTTGAACCCTTTCGAAAATGGGTCAGGTTGGATCAAAAAGTAGGTCAGTAGGTCAAATCTTAGAAAAATCTTGTTTACACACTAGAGGCTACAATTTTTATCCAATCTTCCTCAAACTTGGTCAGAATGTTTGTCTTGATGATATCTTGAACCCTTTCGAAAATGGGCAGGGCCGGACCGAAAAGAAGGTCAATAGGTCAAATCTTAGAAAAATCTTGTTTATACTCTGAGGGCAACATTTTTGGTCCAATCATCCTCAAACTTTGGCAGAATGTTTGTCATGATGATATCTTTTGTGGATGGGGTCAGAAAATTCCTGAACATTGTTTCACCTCATCATCTTAATTCTAAAGCAATCTGTTTTGTACAGGCAATGAATGATACTTTTCTCAGGTGAGCGATCTAGGGCCATCTTGGCCCTCTTGTTCTCTTTTGCTTTAAATTTCCAAGGTTGGCGGATTAATTAAAAATCAAACATATCATGATCTCTTTTATTTTTATTTCATTTTTACAGATATTAGGGTCGGCGGTGTATGTAAATCAGAAAAATAGAAAATGATGGCCTTAATATGTTCAGTGGTATCATACAATAGAAACAGATAATTTTTGATTGAATATAATGCAGATTTATAATGCAGATTTTTTATTTCGACCTTTTGGTTAAAATTTTGCATGCAAGCTTTACCCAGTCTATATCTTAGTATCTAAGTAATCATTTATGGTTTTTTATTTTATATGAAATTTTATGAGTGTGTTCAGGGGCATCAGAACACTAAGGAGGATAACTCTTTACTATATTTGATACAAATTATGGTCCTTTTCTCACTCGGATATTTGGTTAAAGTTTGCAAGCACTTTGTTATTATGCATGTCTAGGTAACTAGGCATGGGATTGATTTTAAACTTCATAGACTTCAGGGGTATCACCTATCACAGGCTATCAACGTATATCATTTTTGACTATTATTATTATATACAGGGTATGTAAAGGGCAAGAATTGAAATAGATTTCATTTGATTTACCAACAAGCATTTCGAATAGTCAAGCGCACTGGCTTATGGACAGTGCTTTTTGTTTGTTTGATTCAGTCTTAAATAAGCCAAGCATTTTTAGCTCGACTTTTCGAAGAAAATGAGAGCTTATACTGTCACTTGGGCGTTGGTGTCGGCGTCAGCGTTGCAACACAAGGTTAAAGTTTTTTTCAAACATCAATAACTTAAATACTATCAAAGGTATTCCACCCAAACTTAAAATACTTATTCACCATCATCACTTCTACCTTACTTCTAAGGCCCACAACCCTGGCTATCCTATTTTTGGAGTAATGCCCCTTTCATACTTACAAAACAGCCAAAATCAATGTTAAAGTTTTTACAAAGTTGTATATCTTCAATACTATCAACAGTATTCAACTGAAACTTCAAGTACATATTCACCATCATTACCTCTACCTTACTAACAAGGCCCATAACTCTTGCTGTACTACTTCTTAAGTTATGCCACTTTCATACTTAGAAAACAGCCAAAATCATGGTAATTTTTTTACATAGTTGTACTATCACATGTATTTGACTGAAACTTCAAGTACTTATTCACCATCACTACCTCTGCCTTACTAGCAAGACCCATAACCATGAAGTTGACGGATCAGCACACCACATTCTCAAATTGATTCTGCATGCTAATTTCACCAATTAAAAATGTCATATTTGTTTATTGGAGGTGATAGAATAATTTCTACTATAACTAGAACATATCATCATTGATATGTACCATACTATTAAAATCCATAAAACTGTGTCTTAGCAACTGAGAAAAGTCGAGCGCGCTGTCTTATGGACAGCTCTTGTTAAATTTAGAATGGTTTAAAATGCAGAGGTGTGATGAATAAAATTTCCTGAATACTAATAGTGATTAGATGTTTTCTTGTTACTTTGATGTCATGCTTATTATATATGCTTGTTATTGTCTTGTTTTGTAGGGCCGGAGTCGCAGTAGAATGTCTTTTGTAAGCTACCCACTTTCACCTGCAGATAGAGCCATGATTAACATTTAATACCACCTGCTGAAGGGTTTAGCACAAATTGTTGTCACATATATAACCATAAGAAAAAGCACTTCCATTTATTTATAAAGAAAAATATCTATTACTTATGATGTCAATTTTGTGATAAAATTACTTAATAATAAGTGAAAACTGTTTTCAAGTCTAAATGTCCGAAATTAACAGAAGGCTTTATTCAAAATTCTATGAAAATGCTGCAGTGTTACACAGTATTGCACTAAACCCTTTGATAATACCTCTGTTTTTTCCTCCATAACAGAACTTACTTCTCTGGTCCTCTATTAAATTCCAGATAATAGGGCATCCATTCTGTCTTAAAATGGATTGCACAGTCACATCAAGTTTTGGGTTGGGATGATTTCCATGGAAAGGCAAACATGGTTTCAAGGAATACTCTGGAATTTTACCTGGAAAAATGGCTGATTAAAGCTCAGATAATTATCAGTTATGCCTAGTGTCCTTATACTAGAGCTTAAACCACCATTTTGATTGTTGGCACAGGTTGTAGGTTTACATATTGTTTTTAGATTTTATATTGTGTGAACAGGGTTTATTACAACCCCATATACAAGTATATGGGGGCTATATTGGTGTCATGTGTGTTGGTCTGTCAGTCTGTCTGTAGACAAGATTTGTGCCCGCTATTTTCTGCTACCTTTGGTTGGATTTAACTTGCACAGCATTATAATAAGGACCAAGCTTAGTTGCGCATCATAACCGGCTTCATTTTTAATGAGTAATGCCCCCTTTTGTGCTCAAAGTGAGCTTTTGTGATCACTCTGTAGTCGTGCATTGTCAACAATTTGCTTTAAACTACATCTTCTGTGAAACCGCTTGACAGAATTTGATTAAACTTGGCAGGGATAATCCTTGGGTGAACCTTCACAAAAGTTGCCAAAATAAAGTTGATCCATGTAGAACTCTGGTTGCCATGGCAACGAAAAGAAATAAATAATGAAAACTTTAAAAATCATCTCCTTTAAAATTACTAGCCAGATTTCATATTTGGTACAGATGTTCCTTGGGTAACCCACTACCAAGATTGCTAAAATTATTCTGATACGTAAAAAAACATGGCTGCCAGGGACGGGGCTAGTTTGCCTTTAAAGTATATAGTGAAATCTTTTAACGACATCTCCTCAGAAAGCGCTGGACAGAATTTGAATAAACTTTGCAGGGATGATCATTGAGTGGACCTTTACAAAAGTTACTGAAATAAACTTCATCCATGGAGAACTCTGGTTGCCATGGCAACAGAAAGAATAAAAATATGAAAACTTAAATCATCTCCTTCAAAACTACTGGCCAGATTTCAAATGTTTTTGTACAGATGTTCCTTGGGTAACCCAGTACTCAGGTGAGCCATTCAGAGCCTCTATGGCCCTCTTGTTTATATTTCTTACATTTCTTCCGTGCTATTTCTTGGCTATTTTTGGTATGTACCAGGCCTAGTTTCACATATTGATTGGACATCTTGATCATCTTTATCAGCTGGTTCTAAATGAGTTATGACCCATTGTTTTGTTTTTGTGCTCAGGTGTGCTATTAGGATGGCCCAGTGTCTGGAGTCTGTAGTCCTTGCGATCGATCATCTGTCTGTCATCAATAATTTCCTTTAAACAAATTCTTCTCCTAAACCGCTGATTGGATTTTTACCAAACTTAACATGATTGATCCTTATGAAGCCCTCTTTCAAAATTGTTAGCTCACCTGAGCATAGCTCAGGGTGAGCTTTTGGGATACTTGATTGTCCGTCGGCCGTCGTCCGTCAACAATTTTGATGTTTACACACTAGAGGCCACAGTTTTGATCCAATCTTCCTCAAACTTGGTCAGAATGTTTGTCTTGATGATATCTTGAACCCTTTCGAAAATGGGTCAGGTTGGATCAAAAAGTAGGTCAGTAGGTCAAATCTTAGAAAAATCTTGTCGTCCATCAACAATTTTGATGTTTACACACCAGAGGCCACAATTTTGATCCAATCTTCCTCAAACTTGGTCAGAATGTTTCTCTTGATAATATCTTGAACCCTTTCGAAAATGGGCAGGGCCGGACCGAAAAGTAGGTCAATAGGTCAAATCTTAGAAAAATCTTGTTTACACATTAAAGGCCACAGTTTTGATGCAATCTTCCTCAAACTTGGTCAGATTGTTTTCATGATGATATCTGAACCTTTGAAAATGGGGGGCGGAGAAAGTAGGTCATAGGTCAAATCTTAGAAAAATCTTGTTTAACTCTGAGGGCAACATTTTTGGTCCAATCATCCTCAAACTTTGGCAGAATGTTTGTCATGATGATATCTTTTGTGGATGGGGTCAGAAAATTCCTGAACATTGTTTCACCTCATCATCTTAATTCTAAAGCAATCTGTTTTGTACAGGCAATGAATGATACTTTTCTCAGGTGAGCGATCTAGGGCCATCTTGGCCCTCTTGTTGTTTTTTTTTCTGTTTCAAATTATGTTATGTAAAAACTTGTACTAGTAAGCTGATATTTTCACAAATTCCACCAAATACTTTTTCCTCTGCCTAGAAATACTGTAGCCATCATAATGTGAAATCTCAAGCATCATAAAAATAATCGCTAACAATTACAGCAATGTAAAAGTCCGAACCTTTCCAAAATGTACTTTCATTTCTGGGATCTAATCAATAACATGAAAAAGGATATTTATGTAATATTTCATAAACCTCTATCTTATGTAGCTTCGTAGTTACAGTAAATATCAACTTACAGTGTATTGACTTTCAATGCAGTTGTACATTTCAATTTTGTTCATGAAAATGTATGTCGGGCTTCAATTCGCTCTGCTCTGATTCAGAATATGAAAAATCTCGATTCTGATGATAATGGTTTTGCACTACTCCCATTTCAAAACGATATTTATCAAATTGTCATGAACTTGTAAATTTCAGTTTATAATTAGATCGAAAGAGTGTATTTTTATGTTGAAATGGACATTTTGATGATGTTAATGAAAATAATCTCTAATTATGTTAAAAATAGAATGGGATACGAAAGGACCAATTCCGCATTGCTACATATTTACCTTCATTTTCAGCATTGAATACAATTTATTCCTGGATTTTTTTTGTGCGTATTATCCCTTTATTTTTTATTTCAATCATGCTCCCTCAATTCTAGGCAAAAAGTTCATGTTTTATTAAGAAAATATACCGAAACTGCAACCGAAAGGATTTATACCTCCAAATCCGGTTCCATTGACAACCTACGAACCAAATACAGTATGCCCGGCGGTGATCCGCCGTGCAATGACAATGGGTATGTAAAATATTCTGAATAGCTTTACATATATATGAGAATGGGTAAATCATTTAAAAAAAAATGCTTTTAATGTCAAAATTTTATTTCCAATACTTTGTTTGCAATATTTAGTAAGTAACATTGATCATATTATAAATAAGAAAAAAAATATAACGGTTATGGGGGAAGGTTTTCAAAAAGATCAATCACATCAATATTAATCATTCACTGCAGAAACAGTAATTTTGGGAGATAAGATAAAAGAAAAAAAATGATATCTTGATACTTCTTTATTATATTAAAAAATAAGTTGTGATTTATTTATTAAACGAGAGAGAGAGAGAGAGAGAAGAGAGAAAGAAATAATACTTAGAATTAAATATAGCAATAAACTATATGCTTTTATCTTTCTCAAAATTGAAAATCTAAAATTAAGCCTAACACTTTTCCAAAACAACATTGTATAATCAAGTATCCAAATCTTGACTGGCTGATTATAAGGTTACTTAATATTGCTCAATAATGTCATAAATCACACTGGTGGCTGCACCTGGACCATAGACTACTTCCCAAGTGATTGCACCGCATGGGGCCAGCCATCAACTGTAACCCCATAAAAGGGCATGCAATCTCAAAGGGTTACAAAGTTTGTTAAAAATTAAATAGGGTCATAAACTATCAGCTGGAAAGTGTCTCTCAATCAGTTGATTACGCAGCATGGGGCCTAGCTTTATAATTTATGATGCAATATGGAAGACCCTCCCCCTCACACACACCAATTAAAACAGAGGTTTATGTCAGTTAAGAGTGTAAAAATTGTTTGTTATATGCTACCAACTTGAAATAAAATTTTGTATCTTGTAGGAAGAGTACAGAATCACCAAATATATGTTTATTCATTTAGGTTAATTGTATTAAAAAAAATACAAAAAATACAGGCTTTTCCATCTGTAACAGCAGTTGTTTTATGCATTTCATCTAGTTTATTTATACTTTTAATGAGTGAGTATTGTCCTATGTTCCTCCACAACATGTACTTTAGGTTTTAATGCGATTGATCAATTTCCCCTTCATTTCAAAGTCAGATGTAAGTTTGAGGTTTTGATAACGAAAAATGATGGGTTGTATGCATGATTTTAATCTAATGAAGAAATGATATATAGTGATTTTTTTCATCACCAATAAAGGTGGGTGGGGAGTGCAATATTATTGAGGATTGCATTTCATCTATAAATATTTTATGTTTTTTTTCCCTTCAGAAATAAAGAACATTTTACTTATATGTATATGCAACACCATTCATTCATTGTGAAGATAAATACGTATATACAAGTCAACCACAGTGCAGTTAGTTATGACAATGGATAGTTCCCTGACCCTAACTTTTATTTGAATAAAAATAGGTTTGACCACAAACAATGACATGTGCTCCTTTGTTAACATCGTATTTGTGGGACAAAATCTAACTGTAATCTATTGTTAAGATATGCTAATAGGTGGGTCATGGAACTATGCATTACAATCGTCGTATGGTACGAAATTTTACTCGGTAAACAAAGTAATTTAACTAAGTAAAATGTGTATTTCAATGATACTAAAGTTAAAAAAAATATGTTAATTAAAGGATTTATACGCGAAAGATGTTGTATCAACAAGAAAAACATCCATAATTATACACCTTTACATTCTCGTTCTGAAGTTTTTGTTTTCATTATCGGTAAAATTCAAAATGGCAGCTGCACTCGAATCGCCGAGCGGGCGTTTTTTTTTAGAAGTTTGATATTTATCAGACGATACGGTTGCTTTAATATGCATAAATTGTCTTGAAAAATATATCAAATTAAAGAGTTGACTTTATACCTTTTAAAAAACGTGCCAGATTTCACTACCTTATTACTCAGAAATTAATTGACATATACGTTAAGTTAAAAAACCGCGATAAAGTTCATTCTTTTCTGTAAATGGTGATATAATTTTTAAATCTAAAAAAAAAGTGTTTAATAAGCAGCAACTGCGATCATTAAACATTCGTGTAATCAATTCTGCATCAGTAATTACATGGTATCCCGAAATTACACAAAATTTACTTACCTGGAGGATTTTACACACAACTAGGACAAAAATAAGAACAAAACAACAAAATCATATACATCATTGGAAAGATAATTTTATATACATTTAAGATATGTAAGTTTTATATTGTTTTGATATTTTTTTTCCCTTTGAAAACAGACTTTTTGTACACTGGGTATACCAATTTTGCAGAATTTTTAACTGGCTATGCTGATCAGCTGGGGATACTATTAAATACTAAAAGACAATTTTAAAAATAAATAACTTTTTTTTTCAGCGTAGCTGTATAAAATTGATTTTGACCTACTTCTTAAACCAATCAAATTTGGGTATGCAAATGAAGCCAGAGTAAAAGTAATGCTATCATTGTATATTTTATTTTTAGGATATCTAGGATATTCCAACTTAAAATGGGAGTTTCAGGTTTTATATATCTTTCTGCTTGATATAACAGGTTCTCATGAAAGGTAACACAGCACTTCCTTATCATTTATGGAATGCTGCTTTGGTAATATAAATCAAAACAATTACATAAGAAGCAGGCGTATGTCTATTTTTAGACCACATTTTCCCCTAATTTGTAAAAGTGGACTCGGCCTTCAGGGGAGGTAACTATTGCAGAAGAGATGAGCAGTTTATTGCGCAGATTTTTCAAACAATAATCTGATATACGCGATTTATGATCTTAGGTTTCACTTGGTTACATACGAATTGTCTTTACTTTAAAAAAAATCATCAAGTACATAATATTTATTGGGAAGTAGGTAGATTAGCCTTTTTTAGCTCACCTGAGCACAACGTGCTTATGGTGAGCTTTTGTGATCACCCTTTGGCCGGCATCTGGCGTCTGTGCATCCGGCGTCAACAATTTCCTTTATACAACATCTCCTCCTAAACGGCTGAATGGATTTATGATGTCCCCTAACAAAGTTTTTCAAATTATTTTGATTGGTTGAAAAAGTAGGTCACAGGAGCTAAAAATAGTTAAAAATGCAAACTTTGAAAATCTTCTTCTACAAAACTGCAAAGCCTAGAGCTTAGGTATTTGGTGTGAAGCATTGTCTAGTGGATCTCTACCAAATTTGTTCAAATCATGACCCTGGGGTCAAAATTGGCCCTACCCTAGGGGTCACTTGATTTTACATAGGCTTATATAGGAAAAGAACTAGAAAATCTTCTTCTCAGAAACCACAAGGCCTGGAGTTTAGATATTTGGTGTGTAGCGTTGTCTAGTGGATCTCTTCAAAGTTTGTTCAAATCATGGCCCTGGGGTCAAAATTGGCCCTGCTCCAGGGGTCACTTGATTAAACATAGACGTGTATAGAAAAAAACAACCCAGAAACCGCAAGGCCCGGAGTTAAGAAATTTTGTGTAACATGGCCTTATGAGTATCTACCAGGTTTGTTCAAATCATGGCGCTGGGGTCAAAATTGACCCCACCCCAGGGGTCTTTTGATTTTACATAGGCTAAAATAGGAAAATCTAGAAAAATCTTTTTGTCAGAAACCACAAGGCCTGGAGTTTAGATATTCAGTGTGTTACATGGCCTTAAAGACATATACCAAGTTCGTTCAAATCATGGCTCAGAACTGGCCCTGCCCCAGGGGTCACTTGATTTTACATAGACTTATATAGGGGAGTCTTTAAAAGATCTTCTTGTCAGACACCACAAGATCATGGGTTTAGATATTTGGTATGTAACCTGGCCTTGTAGACCAGGACCAAGTTTTCAAATCATGACTCTTGGGTTAAAATTGGTCCCACTCTAGGTTTCGCTTGATTTTATAGCTTTAACCATCAAAATTTTGACCACAGTTACAGTGTTTGTGTGGAATTAAGATTATTTTGCTGTACTGCATCAATTGTATTCAGTATGACTGTATTATAAAAGGCAATGAAGGTAATATTTCTCAGGTGAGTGATTCAGGGCCATCATTGCCCTCTTGTTTTTAGTTTGTAAATTAAATCCGTTTTTAGCTCACCAGAGCACGAAGTGCTCAGGGTGAGCTATTGGGATCATCCGTTGTCCGTCGTCGTCTGTCGTCCGTCGTCAACAATTTGCTTTAAAAGACATCTCCTCTGAAACCACTGGACAGAATTTGATAAAACTTGGCATGTATGATCCTTGGGTGGGCCTCTACAAAAATTGCTCAAATAAAGTTGATCCATGAAGAACTCTGGTTGCCATGGCAACAAATAGAAAAAAATAATTGAAAACTTTGAAAATCATCTCCTCTGAAACAGGACAGAATTTGATAAAACTTGGCATGTATGATCCTTGGAAGGGCCTCTACAAAAATTGCTCAAATACAATTGATCCATGAAATACTCTGGTTGCCATGGCAACAAATATAAAAAAATAATTGAAAACTTTGAAAATCATTTCCTCTGAAACAAATGGTCAGAATTTATTTTCCTTTGGCACAAATAGTCACCTCATGAATGTGTACCATAATTGCTAAAATAAAGTTGATCCCTTGAAAAATGAGGCCCCTATGGGGTTGGCTAATTTCCTTATATACTCTATATAGAAAACATCAAAATACTTTTTTTATGAAGCCAGCTGTGAGAATTTAATTTCCTATGGCCCAAATGGTTACCTCATGATTGTATACCAATATGGCTAAAATAAAGTTAATTCCTAAATAAATGAGGTCCCTAGGGGGTTGGCTAATTCCCTTATATGCTCTTTATAGAAAACATCAAAATTCTTCTTCTGTGCAAAGGCCAATTTGGGGCCGAAATTTGGCCCCATTCCCATCCGTAAAAGTATATATTTTTCCTCAACTGTAGGTGAAAGAAATAAAAGGAATCTGAAACGATATTAAAGAATTTTCGAAATATTTTGTTACAGATTGTTATTTAAAAGTTTAATCATGTTATGTAAAAGTTAAATCAACCATTTTAACGAACTGCTTTCATTTTCTTCCCATACAAAAAGCACTGTGTCTTTCAAACTATCATGATAAATTCAGCTAGTTTATTTTTCGAACACCATTCACATCGTGTAACTGCAACTGATAATACAATATATTATATTATCTTCAATTAATAAATTTCAGAATTTTACTTCCATGAAAATAATGGTCAGGATTGATTTCTTGAATGTCTACCATGATTGCTAAAATGAAGTTGATCTCTGGTTTGTCATTTGATTTCCTTATAGAAAAAATTGTCTTGAATATGCTGAATTACACTGGTGAGCGTTTATGGCCCTTGGGCCTCTTGTTTTATATAGTCTTCACAATACCTCCCATAATCTTGGTATTTATAACATTTTTATAGTTTTTATAATAGTTTTAATCTGTTTTACATGTTGCAAGTGACAATTATTTAGCTACACCAAATATCTTTTTTTCTTGTTATTATTATTCACACTTGGTTTTACTTTTTTTGTCAGGTTTGGAATTACATGTGAAAATTACTTGATTAAAGGAGTATGAGGGCACTGAGATAATTATATTGGAATATCTAGAATTGTAGAGAATTTGTTTACTCTTTCTTATTATATATATTAGTTATATGAAACCCCACTATATAGACAATAATAATAACCCTAATTGTTTTTAGCTCACATGAGCACAACGTGCTCAAGGTGAGCTTTTCTGATCGCCTTTTGTCCAGCGTCCGTCGTCCGTCGTCCGTGCGTGCGTGCGTCCGTGCGTCCGGCGTCAACAATTGCTTCAAACAACATCTCCTCCTAAACGGCTTGGCCAATTTGAAAAATATTTTGCAGGAATGTTCCTTGGATGAAGCTCTACTAAAGTTGTATAAATGGTTCTGGTCCATTGCATAATTAGGTCACAGGAGCTAAAAATAGATTTTAAAAATGCAAACTTTGAAAATCTTCTTCTGCAAAACTGCAAGGCCTAGAACTTAGATATTTGGTATGTAGCATCATCTTATGGGCCACTACCAAGATTGTACAAATCATAGCCCTATGGTGATAAATGACCCCGCACCAGGGGTCACTTGTTTTACATAGAGTTATATAGAAAAATCTTCAAAAATCTTCCTCTATGAATCCATAAGGCCTAGAGCTTAGATATTTGGTATGAAGCATCATCTTATGGGCCACTACCAAGATTGTACAAATCATAGCCCTATGGTGATAAATGACCCCGCACCAGGGGTCACTTGTTTTACACAGAGTTATATAGGAAAATCTTAAAAAATCTTCTTCTATGAATCCATTAGGCCTAGAGCTTAGATATTTGGTATGTAGCATCATCTTATGGGCCACTACCAAGATTGTACAAATCATAGCCCAATGGTGATAAATGACCCCACATCAGGGGTCACTTGTTTTACATAGAGTTAAATAGGAAAATCTTAAAAAATCTTCTTCTATGAATCAATAAGGCCTAGAGCTAAGATTTTTGGTATGTAGTAGCATCTAATGGTTCATTACAAAGATTTTCAAAGTCTTGGCCCTACGGTGATAAATGACCCTGCGCCCAAGTCTTCTCTGAAACCATATGGCCCATTGCTTAGATATTTGGTGTGTAGTATTGTCAGGGGTAAAATGTTTTAGATTAAGTTATATCAGAATCCTTGTCTGTTTAAAAACCTTGACATCAGTTGAAGCAATGGTACTCAGGTGAGCGATTCAGGGCCTCATGGCCCTCTTGTTAAACATATATTGATTTTAAGAGTTCATTCTTAATTAATATCCCATGCCCCTATGAAATTTTATCAGCCAAAGTAAAACAAACAGGCTGATCAGGTTTTATACTATTTACTACTCCTTGGTACTTTGACATAAGGAGGGAATACTGTAAGGCATATTCTGAGAGATAATTGCTTTCACTCTGATCTGGCTTTATGGTGATCAAGCATGGTGTAAAATAGTGTCTAAGGGTGAAGGTTGATATCAGAAGAGTTTTAATAAGTGATAAGCCTTCTAGCTGTTTCCTCTTCTCCCCCTTACTATGTAGTTGCCAGGCATCATGGTAAGATGTTTTTTCAGCAACAGATTACCTTGTCCCCAAGCTGACCACCACACATTCTATGTTGGGACAGAACTGTCACAATTTTTTAGCTCACTGGGACAAAGTCCTCAGAGAGCTATTAGATTGGGTAATGTCGTTTATTGGGTGGAAGGGTGGCGTCAAATTTAAGTTTCCGCACGGTAACTCCTGAACAGGTTGAAAGATTTAGATAATTTTTGGTACACTTGTTTATCCAAATAAATGAATAATGAATGGGCAGCAGGCATGATGAAAACACTTTACTTTTATATGGGTTTTGCTTTTTTGATCGATGAATGTCCGGCGTCCGTCGTCTGTCGTCAACATATAACTTAAAACGACATCTCCTCCTAAACCACTGGGCAGTTTTAAAGAAACTTAAAAGGAATGTTCCATGGGTGAAGCCCTTTCATAGTTATTCAAAGAATTTGATTCCATGCAGAACTCTGGTAGCCATGGCAACAGAAAGAAAAAACATGAAAATTGTGAAAATCTTCTCCTCCAAAACTACTGGCAAGATTTCAAAGCTCTTTGGCACAGATGTTCCTTGGGTCACTCTCTACCAAGATTATTCAAATTATTTTGATCAGTTGAAAAAGATGGCCGCCAGGGGGCAGGGCCCGTTTTCCTTATACGAGGGATGTTCAAATTGAAATGCAACTCAGGTTATCTTATGTAACTACGCATGCTTTTCACAAAAAACCTACTTGGATCGCCTAGGGGCATCAATTATCTCTCGGTCGATACCAGTTTTGTGTAAATCTGTCCTCTCTTGCCTCGGCTACACAACGAGAAACATTGCACACTCGTACATACTAATGATAAAATGGTTGGTAAAAAATCTGCGTTTGCTGCCCAAATACGGGCCTACATCAAAAACCGCTGTTTTCTGGTATAGGTCCAAAAGAGATATTTCTTGAAATATGCTCAATTTATGGACCTAGTGAGCTGTCCTATGCATGGGTTACTAGGTGGTGCAAGAAATTAGCAAGTGGAATAACGTCCTTGCAAGATGCACCATGTGGCCATCGCAGAAAGACAGCAACCAGTCCCAAAATGGTAGAAAAAGTCAGAGAAATTGTATCGACAGATGCAAGATTCACTGTTAGGGAAATAGCCCGAAAGATAGGCATCTCAAAAGGGGCAGTTCATTCAGTTCTAAGGAAGCACCTTAAAATGAATAAGATAACTGCGCGATGGATACCCCTTTTGCTCACAGAGGAGCAGAAGCGCCTCCGCGTGAAAATGGCAAAATCTTTGCTGAAAATGTACCCAAAATACAATAATCGCTCGTTTGCCAATATCGTCACAGGTGACGAGACATGGGTGCATTTCTATGAGCCGAAACGAAAACATGAAAACAAGATATG
The DNA here is from genome assembly GCA_021229015.1 of Solen grandis. NCBI lineage: Eukaryota > Metazoa > Mollusca > Bivalvia > Adapedonta > Solenidae > Solen > Solen grandis. The sequence continues at coordinate 46,652,034 of CM037781.1, forward strand.
GGCTACAAAAGACTGTCACAAAATAATTTTGACGTGGCCTGAAAATAAGTGTAGATTTAGAGTACATTGTATTTGTTACGTAGGCCAGAGTGGAACTGTGTTAACCGATTTTGGTTATATAAGGTTTATCACAGGTTTCTTTTATTACCTTTTGTTCAGAATGAGATATGATTAGGGTTTGAAATGGTTATATCAACTGTTTTGCTAAGTTTTAAGTGTATTAAGAGAGATGTTTAAGGCTTAGAAGTTTAAACCTATAGTTTCTTTACATAAGCCCTTTTTATCAGTATACCTCAGTGTTGTCAGTGTTTCTCGGGATGCACGGGATTCAGCGATTTACAATTTATTGCACGATTCACGTGATATTTGTTTTTTAAGAGTAAATCGTGAGGTTTTAGTATGTAAGTTGATTTGTATGGAGCCTCAGTGTCAGATATCGATGGGAGCTACGGAAGATGCCTAGTCCAGTCTAGAATATTCTGACCAAATTACACTACGGAGCTTGTGTGAGTAAAATTTTATTTTGTATTTTATTTTTGCAGGTAGATATGAAACTTAGATTTTATTTTAAACATTTATTTTGTAGATTGTATTCTTTCTTCTCAGGGAAACAAGTGTACAGTCGTATTTAATTTTTGGTAGTTTTCGAAGTTTTGGTTCTATAGGCCAAGGAATCTAAGTACATGGCTCTGCATTATCATGTATATTTGATGTAATTTTGAGAATAATTATATTAGTTTATAGGTATGTCCTTAAATTTGATATTACCTGAATATACAGGGAAGCATTTGTCCAACAGTATTTGTTTTGTAATTAAGAAATGTGGAGTTGTATGGAATATCTGTCTGGTATATAATTGCTAATGAGGACGGTTCTGTTTTTAATGCACTGATGTAATTAAGAAATGTGGGGATGTATGGAATATCTGTTTGGTATATAATTGCTAACAAGGGCAGTTCTCTGCGTTAATGCACTTATGTAAAACCATAATATTGTTGTATGGTATAAAATGCATGTATGTAATACCAGAGATTTGTTATTTAGTATGAAAGTAGTATTATAAAGTATTACAGTGTCTGCACATTATATTTGGTATGATAAGTAAATAAGAGCTATTTATTGTTTGTAGCCGTATTTAGTTGGGGCATGGTCCCTATGTAAGCTGGATGGTTACAGTCGATAAGGGACCCCGTTGGTAGACTACGTCGCAAGGACAGGAGAATCTACGTATGCGTCATATGGACGACAGGGTGTCTACGGTGGACTAAGTCGTATTTAGTTATGTAATCTGAGTGGTCACAGGGTGTCTACGGTGGACTAAGTAGATCACATTTACTGAAGGGACAGCGACGACAGGAAGTCGGTCCAGTGTTCATCGATAAGAGCATGTGATATAGTTTATGAGTACTGTGCATTTAGGAATCATTTTGTGAGTGTGGCACATTGAAGTCTGTTCATATCAGTAAGCCATTGTGTAGATTAATATGCGGGTTTAGAGTGAAGACAGAACATTCAGTGCAGTTTTTTTGTGTTTTTTTCTAATGTTCTCATTGTATATATTTTTATATTAAATGTAATTTTAAAGAAAAGTTGTTTGGTATTTATTCTACCATAGAAAGTTGTCAGCCCTTGGTCATTTTGTTACAAAGACATGAAAAAGCCATGTATAGCCAAACGCACAATGAGCGTCAGAAAGGTTATGTATGCAGTTTTCTTCACAAATCAAGGTCCTGCTATACAAATTGCTGTTCTGAAAGGTAAATTGGTCAATAGCAAGTTCTACAGAGGGGCTGTTCTAAAAAAGTTGAAGAAATATTTCAATAGACGCAGGCCAGCAACAGGTTTGTCGGGGGTCAAGTTGCTGTATGGCAACGCGTCTAGTCACAAAGCTGCTATTGTACGCGATTTTTTAAGGTAGGAAAGATTGTAGAGCTTCCGCACCCGCCGTATTCCCCAGACCTTGCCCCCTGTGTCTGCTTCCTGTTCCCGAGGCTCAAAAAGTACCTTACTGGACGAAAATACAAAACACGAAAAGATCTTGGTTCAGCCATCTTCAGTGTCTCAAGGGTATACCCAGAAACAACTCTGAAACTGCCTTTAAAAATTGGATCAAAAGGCTGAAACTGTGCATAGCTCACGGAGGAGAATACTTTGAAGGAATCCCATAGTTGGTTTGTGAATATTAACAAATCCTTTCTAGATATGCTAGGAATTGCATTTCAGTTTGAACATCCCTTGTATGTATATAGTAAAAACTTTAAATATATTCTCCTCCTAAAGTATTGGCTGGATTTCAAAGTTATTTGGCATAGATGTTCCTTGGGTAACTCTCTACCAAGATTGTTCAAATTATTTTGATCTCTGAAAAACTTGGCTGCCAGGGGGCAGAGTCAGTTTTCCTTATATGAATATAGTACAAATTTGAAAAATCTTCTTGGCCAAAAATAATGGCTGGATTTCAAAGTTATTTGGCACAGATGTGCCTTAGGTCACTCTCTACCAAGATTGTTGTAACTTAGACATGGATTGCAGCATCTTCAAACAGCTTGGCAGTTATGTTAACCTCATTGAAGCGTAGTGTCGTGCAGAAGAGTTTGGACCCTATCCCAAAGGTCTAGGTCACACTATGAGGTCAAAAGTTGTGGATTTGGATTTGCTTTTTTGGGCTGTAAGTTAGACATGGATCACAGGGTTTTTAAATAGCTTTGTAGTTATGATTACCTCAATTAGACCTAGAGTTGGGCACAAGATTTTTGCCCCTAGCTCATAGGTCAAGGTCACACCTAGAAGAAAGATGTCATGGAGTTGGATTTGTTCGTCTGGGCTGTAACTTAGACATGGATTTTTAAATAACTTTGCACTAATGTTAACTCAATGAGATGGAGTGTCAGGCGCAAGAGTTAGGTCTGCAGCTCCAAGGTCAAGGTCGCACATAGAGATTAAAGGACATTTGCATGTCTGGGCTGTAACTTTAGACGTTGATGGCAGGATTTCCAAATAAACTTGCAGTTATGTTTACCTCAAGTGGACAGATTGTCATGTACAAGAGTTGTGACCCTAGCTCAAAGGTCAAGGTCATACTTAGAGGTCAAAGGTCATTTGCTTGTCTGTAACCTAAATATAGATAGAAGGATTTTCAAATAAGTTGGCAGTAATGTTTGCCTAAATGATCAGAAGTGTTAAGCACAAGAGTTGGGTTCATAGTTTCAAGGTTAAGGTCATACTTACAAGTGAAGGTCATCACACCGGATTTGCATTTTGGGGCTGTTCTTTTTCTCTTGATCAGAGGATTCTCAAATGATTAGGCTGTAAGTTTTGCCTCAATGAGATGATGATCACACGAAAGAGTTGGTCCATGGTCAGGGTCACATTAGAGGTGAAAGGGGCACCTTAGTCCGTGGGCTCGACATGTTGCCCTTGGGCATATAGTCCTTATATGTATATAGAACAAATTTGACAAAAATTCTCCTCCAAAAGTACTGGCTGGATTTCAAAGTTATTTGGCACAGATGTTCCTTAGGCCACTCTCTACCAAGATTGTTCAAATTATTTTGATTGGTTGAAAAACATGGCCGCCATGGGGTGGAGCCCGTCTTCCTTATATGTATATATATGTATATAGTAAAAACTTCAAAAATCTTCTCGTCCAAAATTACTGGCTGGATTTCAAAGTTATTTGGCACAGATGTTTGTTGGGTCACTCTCTACCAAGATTTTTTAAATTATTTTGATATGTTTATAAACATGGTCGCCAGGGGGCGCTAAGCCCATTTTCCTTATATGTATATAGTACAAATTTAAAATTATTCTTGTCCTAAAGGACTCACTTGATTTATGGCTGGCAGAGGGCAGAGCCCATTTTCCACAACATCATAAGATATTTGCTGTTTCCTTTCTTCCCACTAATACTTGGTTCTTGGTTTTTACAGTTGGGTTTCGGTCCACTGTTTAAAAGTTAAAGGAGAAGATTGAATCTCAAGACTGAACTGACATTTTTGCTTTGTTTATTCCTTTTTTTACCAGCATCTTTTAAATCATTGGAAAAGCTCAGACATTTGCACTTATATCAGCAGTCTCAATATTTATCTGCAAAATCATTGTTTTCAGAGTCCGTAGTGGCAGGAAATTATTACACTTTATTTTATGTAAAACCAGGTGATATCATGCCAGAAGGAAATTAATCTTTGAGATAGATGATGCATTGTATGATATAAGGAAAATATTGTATAGATCAGTTTAAGGTGGATAACAATATAAGGAGGAAGTTTATCAAGACAGTTTCTCACTAGTATGCTTGCATATAGTTTTTCTAAATAATTGAAAACAAAATGCTATAATATTTTAGCTCACCTTAGCACGTGTATTTGTGAATGAGCTTTTGTGATCCATCATCATCCATCTTGTGGCATGTGTCACCAATGATTGGCTTGTGAATAAGCTAGAAGCCATATTTTTGACCCAATTTTCATGATATCTCAGATATTTGGGTTAAAAAATGGGTCACTAGGTCAAATCATAGAAAATCATAGAAAATCTCAGAAAATCCTTGTGAACACACCACTCAATTTACATGAGATAATTCAAATTTTTGGCCCTAAATTCATGGAACTGGGTCAAAATGTTTGATTACATAAGATATTGGATGACTTAGAAACTGGATCGCATACAGTCAAAAAGTAGGTCACAAGGGCAAATATTAAAAGAACATATTGAGTATTCAAGATGCTACTTAATGTTCATTAAATTTGATCAGAATTTTTCTCTTCATATCTCAAATGAGTTTGATATTGGGTTACATAGAATTTGATATTGAGTCACATAGGGTCAAAAAATTGGTCACGGGGGGGGGGGGGGGGGGGGGCTTAAAACCTAAATGCAACATTTTTTGCCCCAACCTTCATGTTTGTCTACATCCAATCTTGGATGAGTTAGTAACTGGGTGACTTTGGTCACAAGGGCAAATATACAACAAAAAAACAACAACAAACCCTTGTGAACACTAGAGGCCACAGTTTTGGCTCAAACTTCAGGAATTTTCGTTATTCATATTTTTAAAGTCTAAGTTATGTGACTCGGTTAAAAAGCATGCCACCATGGCAAATCTCAGAAAGAAAAAAAACATGCCTCAATAATGGTCCAATCTTAATAAAACTTAATCAGAATATTTTCTACATTGAATCACAGAAAGATGAATTAAGAAATGGGTGATGCGGGATCGATTTTATAATTTTGCTTGATGATCATCTTCATACAAAATTACATCATATTGCCTTTAACAACAATCTTACTCAGGTGAGCGACTTAGTGCCATAATGGTCCTCTTTTATATATCCCCACCTTTTAGGGAACATGTAGATTTTCCTTTGATGTTAATTATGTCCATTTTTCAAACTCTTGTACCAGAAGAATAATAGTATAGTGTAAATGACGTTACTTCAGTTACATTCCTCCTCATATGTTGTTTCATGAAGCCCTGATTCTGAAAAGATGTCACTCCAGTTACAATTTTTTTCCAGCAGAATATTTTTATTTTTTTATTTTTTATTTCTTTTTTAACTGAAAATTATATAGATTTACAAATATTTACCGTCATATATATTTTCTAGGTATGTGGATTGCAAGCCACATATCTATCCTTTATACAAATAAGGACATGCATACATAGTTGATTCATGGATCTGCTTATGTTTTATGTCATCATGCTTGTCAGAAATTTTAAGTCACAAATTCATAGTCAGAAAAGATAGATTTGTTAAAAGAGTTAACCTACAATAGGACTGCAACGATTCATCAACAATTCGATTCGATACAATTCGATTATTTTAGTCTCGATTCAATTATTTTCATTTCGATTTTTGCTTTATTAATCCCCCGCCGTGAAGCGGGAGGGGGGTTATAGGAATGCCCTTCGTCCGTCCGTCAGTCCGTCCGTCAGTGTGTCCGAAACACTTTCGTGTCCGCTCCATATCTCATGAACTCTTGGACACATTTTCTTCAAACTCGGCTAAAGTGTTAACCTCATTGAGCTGATGTGCAGAAGGCATGAGTCGGTCATGCTGGCTCAAGGTCAAGGTCATACTTGCAGGTCAAATGTTATTTTCGTGTCCGCTCCATATCTCATTCAGGAGTGTTCTCCTTGCCTTACACAGACCACTTCTTGACCTGGATTGCACTTCCACAGTGATTTATTGTACTCGGTAAATAATAGTATGTCATGTTCACAATCATACAAATTATTTCATGATATATAAAGTTTTTAATTGAGTTACACATGTACTTTGTGGTTACCTAACACATCCTATACTTCATTGATGTTCACTTTTTGTACTGTTTCCTATGTAAAACTTGTCAGTAAACTTTTAATATATGTACCTCCGAATTCTGAGATTCATACATAACTCCGGAAAGTTAAATTGTCTTAAACTGATCTTCTATGTCTGCTTCAACCATGCCAGGTTAAGGTGAACATAATCCTATGACCAAACAAATTCTAATATTTGGCCAGCGGCGGGGGATATAGCTGTCCTTTGGACTGCCTTGTAGCATTTATTTCAGTAACAAGTCAGTAGAAGGACATAATGTTACATAACATCTGTAACATATCTTTTAGCAGTAATTCATTGATATTTGACTAGATTTTGAAACGAATATCAGTGGAACCACAGAAAGAGGTAAGAAGATTGTTTGGTTTTACTCTGTTTACCTGTCTATATCCTAATTATGAAATACAAATGGAATAAGTAAATGGTAACAAAATATGGCAAAATATTGACAAACATCATCAAACAACATATTTAACTATATCAACTGTATGATTGAAACAAAAATATTAAGTGTTAAAAAATATCAAGAGAGTCTTAACTCTCTTAAACCATTATTTGAATATAATTATAAAATGTTCACTATTTTGGTGATCAAAAACATCAGAACTAATAACAACTATATTTTTAGCTCACCTGAGCAAAACGTGTTCAGGGTGAGCTATTGTGACCAATGAATGTCTGGCGTCTGTTGTTTGGCGTCTGTCGCCAACATTTAACCTAAAACGACATCTCCTCCTAAATCAATGGGCCAATTTTAAAGAAACTTCACAGGAATGTTCCTTGGGTAAAGCCCTTTCATTGTTGTTCAAAGAATTTGATTCCATGCAGAGCTCTGGTTGCCATGGCAACAGAAAGAAAAAACATATGAAAAATTTGAAAATCTTCTCCTCCAGAACTACAGGCAAGATTTCAAAGTTATTTGGCACAGATGTTCCTTGGGTCACTCTCTTACAAGATTGTTCAAATTATTTTGATCCGTTGAAAAACATGGCTGCCAGGGGGCGGAGCCTGTTTTCCTTATATGTATATAGTAAAAACTTCAAATATCTTCTCCTCCAAAGGTACTGGTTGGATTTCAAAGTTATTTGGCACAGATGTTCCTAAGGTCACTCTCTACCAAGATTGTTCAAATGATTTTGATCCGTTAACCCTTTCCCTCATAGAGGAAACCATGAAAAGACCTATGCGAACAACATAAAACCAGATCAGCCTGCTAGTGATCAGGTTTTATGCTGTTCGCTGCTCCTCAGTGGTCTGGAAATGAGGACTTTATAATTAAATTTGGTAAGATTTAACTGTGGTTTTCTGCAGATCAGGCTTTATGTGGTACCTACTGAGTGCGTCAAAATGAGTCTATATGAGGGAAAGGGTTAAAGAACATGGCTGCCAGGGGGCAGAGCCAGTTTTCCTTATATGAATGTAGTACAAATTTAAAAATCTTCTTGGCCAAAAGTACTGGCCGGATTTCAAAGTTATTTGGCACAGATGTTCCTTAGGTCACTCTCTACCATGATTGTTCACATTATTTTGATTCATTGAAAAACAAAGCCGCCAGGGTCCCTTCCCATATCAATATTCAGTACATTTATAGCGAATTGTTTTATTAAGTCTGAAGAATATATCTTAATATTTTTAATATGAAAGTAAATTGATTAATACATCCTTTATCGTTCATTGTCATCTTGGCTTTAGCTTGAAATTAGTTACAGAAACAGAAAAAATTTGTTCAATATGATATATAGTGCTGTTAGAGTTTACTCTACCAATGACGTCATAGCAAAGGGAGAGAAGTCAGTTGATTTTTTCTCACTTAGGTCCTTTTTGCAACTTTGAATAGCTGAATTCATACAAACTTCAAATAATTTTTAACATATTTTTATACCCCCATAAACGAAGTTTGAAAGGGGGTATATAGGAGTCAGTCTTGTGTATGTGCATTGATAATCAGGTGGAGAGGTGCGTGACATAAATTTCACTTGAGTTATCTGGAGAATTACAGAGTTATTGCCCCTGATTCGACTCTAAATATCATGTGACGCGAACTTCTACAGTATTTAACCGATTCGGTTCAAATTTTGTGTGTGCATTGATAATCAGGTGGAGAGGTGCGTGACATAAATTTCACTAGAGTTATCTGAAGAATTACAGAGTTATTGCCCCTGATTCGACTCTAAATATCATGTGACGCGAACTTCTACAGTATTTAACCGATTCGGTTCAAATTTTGTGTGTGCATTGATAATCAGGTGGAGAGGTGCGTGACATAAATTTCACTTGAGTTATCTGAAGAATTACAGAGTTATTGCCCCTGATTCGACTAAATATCATGTGACGCGTACTTCTACAGTATTTAACCTATTCGGTTCAAATTTTGTGTGTGCATTGATAATCAGGTGGAGAGGTGCTTGACATGAATTTCATTGAGTTATCTCAAGGATTACAGAGTTATTGCCCCACATTTTACTCTAAATATCTTTTGATGCAAATTTCTTGTACATTTCTTAACCGATTCGGTTCAAATTTTATGTGTGCATTGATAATCCCCAGGAGAGGTTCATGTCATAAATTTCTCTTGAGTTATCTCAAGGATGGCAGAGTTATTGCCCTGGTCGCATTTTTGAATTATCTCCCTTTGCTTAATTCTGTTTTTCTTGTCCGGAACATAACTTAAAAAAATATACAAGGTACTGACTTGAAACTTATAATGTAAACAGATGGCGACTAGGAAAAGTGCAGTGTCTAAGAACTGTAACTCTACATGGTCCCATATTTTAATTATCTCCCTTTGTTTTTTCAGCTCACCTGAGCAAAGCTCAGGGTGAGCTATTGTGATCCCGTGAGCGTCCGTCGTGCGGCGTCAACAATTTTTAGTGTTTACACTCTATCACCTTTATTTCTTGAGCAATCATCTTCAAACTTTATGGCAATGCTTATAACCATAAGGTCTCGATTGAGTTCGATTATGGCTAAGATCCGTCAATTAGGTCAAGAGTTATGCCCCTTTTAATATTAAAAAAATGCATGATTTCACTTTGTTTACACTCTAGCATCTGCATCTTTTGAGCAATCATCTTCAAACTTTATGACAATGCTTATTACCATAATGTCTTGATTGAGTTCGATTATGGCTAAGATCCGTCAATTAGGTCAGGAGTTAAGTCCCTTTTAATATTAAAAAAATGCCATATTTCATTTTGTTTACACTCTAGCATCTTCATCTTTTGAGCAATCATCTTCAAACTTTATGGCAATGCTTATGACCATAATGTCTCGATTAAGTTCGAATATGGCTGAGATCGGTCAATTAGGTCAGGAGTTAATCCCCTTTTGATATAAAAAAATGCCAGATTTCACTTTGTTTACACTCTAGCATCTTTATCTTTTGAGCAATCATCTTCAAACTTTATGGCAATGCTTATGACCATAATGTCTCGATTGAGTTCGATTAAAGCGGAGATCTGTTGATTAGGTCAGGAGTTATGCCCCTTTAAATATAAAAAAATGCCAGATTTCACTTTGATTACACTCTAGCATCTTCATTTTTTTAGCAATCTTTTTTAAACTTTAAGACAATGTTTATGCCCATAATTTCGCGAACGAGTTCTATTATAACTGATATTGACAAGTTAATTTAGGAGTTATGCCCTTTTCACCATTAAAAAAGCCAGATTTCACTTTTACACTCTAGAATCTTTATTTCTTAAGCAATCATCTTTCTCAGGTGAGCGATCAAGGGCCATCTTGGCCCTCTTGTTTTTTGTCCCCAACATAACTCGAATATTAAGCATGGTATTTACTTGAACTTGAAATGTAAACAGGTGGTGACTAGGAGAATTGCAGTGTCCAAGAACTGTAACCCAACACTTTTAAACTACAGTGTAAAACAACCATAATTGACTTTCTATTCACTTTAAGTAAAGACTTTTCTTACTTATTACTTACTTATACTATGTGTACAGGTTATTATCTATGCTCCGCCTGGAGTCTGGCTTCTCCTGTATCAAAGCATTTTTTGGGGGTATTAATCACCGTCAGTGATATTTCTGGTTTGTACAGAAGGTTGTACACTAATATATTCCAACAAATAATAATGAAAATGAAATCTTTGGGGTTGACCTTTAAATTTTGTCTGTAACTCATGCACTAAAAGACATATAACCTTGAAACTTCATAGGTGGGTAGACATTATGGATGAGAATTGCAGTACACAGTAACATGATCCCTTTCCAATGTTTCTTTTTGGAGTTTTTCCCCTTTTATTAGCTCACATGAGCACAACGTGCTCAAGGTGAGCTTTTCTGATCGCCTTTTGTCCGGCGTCCGTCGTCCGTCGTCCGTGCGTCCGTGCATGCGTGCGTGCGTGCGTGCGTCCGTGCGTCCGGCGTCAACAATTGCTTCAAACAACATCTCCTCCTAAACGGCTTGGCCAATTTGAAAAATATTTTGCAGGAATGTTCCTTGGATGAAGCTCTACTAAAGTTGTATAAATGGTTCTGGTCCATTGCATAATTAGGTCACAGGAGCTAAAAATAGATTTTAAAAATGAAAATTTAAAAAATCTTCTTCTCTGAAACCACAAGGCCTAGCCTTTTGATTTTTGGTATGTAGCATGATCTTATGACTCTCTACCAGGATTGTACAAATTATGACCCTGGGGTCAAAATTGGCCCCGCCCCAGGGGTCACTTGATTTCACATAGGCTAATATAGGAAAAACTTGAAAAAATCTTCTAAACCAAGGCCTAACCTTTTATGGGCCACTACCAATTTCAAACATAGCCCTATGGTGATAAATGACCCCGCACCAGGGGTCACTTGTTTTACATAGAGTTATATAGAAAAATCTTAAAAAATCTTCCTCTATGAATGCATAAGGCCTAGAGCTTAGATATTTGGTATGTAGCATCATCTTATGGGCCACTACCAAGATTGTACAAATCATAGCCCTATGGTGATAAATGACCCCGCACCAGGGGTCACTTGTTTTACATAGAGTTATATAGGAAAATCTTAAAAAATCTTCTTCTATGAATCCATAAGGCCTAGAGCTTAGATATTTGGTATGTAGCATCATCTTATGGGCCACTACCAAGATTGTACAAATCATAGCCCTATGGTGATAAATGACCCCGCACCAGGGGTCACTTGTTTTACATAGAGTTATATAGGAAAATCTTAAAAAATCTTCTTCCATGAATGCTTAGATATTTGGTATGAAGCATCATCTTATGGGCCACTACCAAGATTGTACAAATCATAGCCCTATGGTGATAAATGACCCCACACCAGGGGTCACTTGTTTTACACAGAGTTATATAGGAAAATCTTAAAAAATCTTCTTCTATGAATCCATAAGGCCTAGAGCTTAGATATTTGGTATGTAGCATCATCTTATGGGCCACTACCAAGATTGTACAAATCATAGCCCAATGGTGATAAATGACCCCACACCAGGGGTCACTTGTTTTACATAGAGTTAAATAGGAAAATCTTAAAAAATCTTCTTCTATGAATCAATAAGGCCTAGAGCTAAGATTTTTGGTATGTTGTAGCATCTAATGGTTCATTACAAAGATTTTCAAAGTCTTGGCCCTACGGTAATAAATGACCCTGCGCCCAAGTCTTCTCTGAAACCATATGGCCCATTGCTTAGGTATTTGGTGTGTAGTATTGTCAGGGGTAAAATGTTTTAGATTAAGTTATATCAGAATCCTTGTCTGTTTAAAAACCTTGACATCAGTTGAAGCAATGGTACTCAGGTGAGCGATTCAGGGCCATCATGGCCCTCTTGTATAATTTTGTGTCCTTAAGATAACTCCTGTTTGACTCATGCTATTGAAATTAAATCCATTTATGAAAAGAAATTAATGAGAGTAAGTGTCATGCACAAAGTTCATAACTCTGGTCTAAGTATTTTTGGAGTTAATCCCTCTTTTCACAATTTCTTGACTGTAAGATAACTCCTGTTCTAGCTATGCTATTGAAACAAAATTTCCGTTATGGAAAGAAATTGATGAAAGGACTTGTGCATATGTCACTGTGTGCCTCTGTGTATGTGTGTGTGTGTAAGGGAAGGGGGTTGGGAGAAACATCAGTTTTCTACGAAAACAAATCTCTAAATGGAATTTCATTGTAACCTCATGACCCTCATCTGTACATGCTAAAATATAGTCAATCCCTTGAAAAATGAGGCCACCAGTAGGGTCAGGTGTTTTGGTTATTTACTATAAATTATGATGTTCAAGGTAACAAAATCCAATGACCTGAATTGTTTATTTAGGCTAATATATTTTGGTAAGCGTTCTAGGGCTACCATAGCCCTCTTTTTCCATGACCACAAAATTTAAATAAAAAGTCTTGCAATAAAATAAACAAATATTCTTTCTTTGATTTTATGATTTTAAATTGTTTCATGGCTTGATAGGAAAATCCTAGCTTATGATCAAAAGAAGACTATGACATAGAACAGTTCTGGGCCCAGGGTAGAGTTGTGTTCATGAGACAGGTGGGGTATTGGTGAACTCTGTATTTGGATTTAAGTTCTTTGGTTTAATTTTAATGTAGCTTGTGTCTTCATTTAAGGTAAAGTATAAAAAAATATAGAAACTTAATTGGATTCCCATTAGGCACTCTGTAGTACTAGCCCTCCCTTGTTGTAATGGAAACAAATCTTAGTCAACATGAAGTGGGTATTTAAATAGATCTGACTGGTTAGACTTGAGGCAAAATTAAATGTAAACTAGTCTGTAAAACAAGTGAATATGATTATTTCAAGGGAAAAAAGTGTCTTTTATGATGTGTGTCTATGAACACAATTTTAATGAAGTTTTTAATGAAACTTTTGCATTGAAATGTTTGAAAACTGATGCATTTATGTACTCTTAGACTTGTTTCCAGTAACAATATTGGCACTTACCATTAGATTTTCCATACCAGCCAAATATGTTGACCAAGCCATCCATTTGGAATTGTATTTTTGGTTTGAAATTTCAGCAGCTGAAATTTAAATATTCATTGTTGCTGCTTCTTTTTGTATATATTTTTTCTTTGCTGTGTTCAGCTGTAGATGATTGGGGGTGGGGGGACTGAACAAGGGTTTGATCAAGAAGATAAAATATGGTAACTACTAATGGTAACAGCATTAATTTTGTCATTGATCAGTTCTATTGTTAATTTCTAGCTTCATTTTTTGAAGGAAAAAAAATGGAACAAGTCATGACACTCTTGTTGGCGTTGGTTAAGTGTTTTAATTAGGCCCGTCCTCCTAAATTGTCAAACATAATCACTTCGAACTGGGAATTCTTGTACACTGTCAAAACAGGAACCCATTTCAAAAGGGCAATCAATTTTGGCACAGTTATACCCCTTTTTTTATTTAGAATTTTCTGTCTTATGATTTTTGTAAAGGTCAGTTGCTAAATATTGTTAAATTTGAATACTTTATCATTTTCAGTGTTGGAAATTATTTCAAAAGGTCAAGACTTAGTATAAACTCTTGAATTCATTTTTACACCAATTTGTTTCCTTATTCATCTTAGATTTTTCTTGCTTTCCATTAAAAACAGGTCAAATTCTCTTGAAACTGGGAATATTTTAGGTTAATCTTTTCCATGCAAGTTTTACCTTAATAATTACTAAAGCTATGGTAATGAAACTTTCACATGTGTTTGGGTTCAAAATTTTATGTATTAAATAGATGAAACAAACATTTTGTATACTTTATTTGGATTTATTTGTAATGAAAGCAATTATTATATACAACCTAGCTTTATTTGAGATGGTTAATTAAGGTTGCTGATGAAATTTCATAACCTGGGGTACAGTGGTGCTATTGTATCTGTTGTCAAAAGAGAGTATATCGTTCGTATCACATTGTATTCTCATATTGCATCATAACGTTTTGAATCCTATCCTATCACATCAAATGGCGTGGGGCCTCCGTGGCTGAGAGGGTAAAGTCACTGACTTTAGAACTCACTCAGCCCTTCATCGCGTGGGTTTGAAACCCGGCAGGGTCATTCGGATTTTCATGTGAGGAAGCCTTCCAGCTGGCTTGCGGTAGGTCGGTGGTTCTACCCAGATTCCTCCGTTCATTCGGGGTCTTCCTCCACCTGTAATTAGCTGGACGTCGCAATATGAAATACTGTCGAAGCGATGGTAAAGTCAAATAGTCAAGTCAAGTCAAATGGTGTAAGACAAGGATCCTAAAAAACGATTTTTTACCGGTTTTGACCGATTTTGATCTCAATCGACCGGTTCAGATTTCAAAAAGTACCAAAAAAATTGGTCGAAAAAAAATCCATAATCCTCGTCTAAAACTTTCAAAATCGGTCCAAACGGTTCATAATAGTCTCTCTTACACACCAATTGACCTACTTCTTGAATTTCCGGTGTGCCCTCGGGGCAGGTGTCAGTGGGGGTCAGGCAGGGACACCCGTCTAGGTCATTATTGGGCAGTTAAGATGAATGGATTGACGGTTTGTACTTAGCGGTTATTTGGACGGTGCCGTGTAATTATTTATGCCGTAATAATGGACCATTGCTTGTTTGCAAACTGTAACCGGTCGACTTTTAAATGCGGTAATTAATGACAATATCAAAGGCTAATCAAAATGTTTGATCTCCTTAGTAATTTGTAATTTGTAAGAACAAAATAAAAGAATTAAAAAAAACTGATAACTGTTTGGTGTTATTACTTACTTACTTACACACATGGTAGTGGCTAGCTGCAGCACAACGCATTTAAATAAAAAAAATAATCACAAATAAATAAAAGTTATTGACAAAAAAAATATATAAACACAAAGGCACATAATAAACAACACCAAAACGACTGCTTCCAACAATTTATTGATTCGTTAGAGTCATATACAGACCGTCATATACATGCACTTCCGGTAAACAAACTTTCGATTTCGTAGAGGTAAATATTGCAGAAAAATACCTTATTATGCCAACAGGATGCTGAAATATAATAAAAGATCTATTTTCACACTGCAAATGATTCAGGGTATGTTGATTGAAAATATCAATGTTATTTTTTTTTCGTTTATGTTTTTTTTCGGGGGGGGGGGGGGGGGTACGGAACAGAATTGTTGTAAAGGAGGGGGTGGGTGGGATTTTGCCGTCGACCGGTTGAGATTCCAAAATTTTAGGATCCCTGGTGTAAGACATAATGTATAGGATCGTATTGCAACATATTGTATAGCAATGGCATATCGTATATCATATATTACACAACGTATATCGTATCGAATCACTCCTAGCGTTTAAGCTGTTTTTTTCCTGATGGACAGATTTTTCTAAAATTTTGCACACAAATACTTTAGAAGAAAACTAAAAGATATTTGAATTTCGTTTTAGAGATTTAGCTTATGGTACAACATCACTGTTTGTTAATTTGTTGAAAAATCAAAGCATTGAAAAACTTGAAAGATTGAATTTTAAATACTTTAATTACAATATCATGATAATATTTTCAGAATATTTTATTATAATTTGTTACTTATAATGTGTTTATAAGTTACAAGTGAAAATACTGTCAAACATGCATGGAAAATAAACTACAAGCAAAATTATTCATTGTGTCTGGACCAAAAGATAAACAAAAACTGCCCAAAGGCAATGAAATTTTGTATATATTTTTTAGCTCACCTGAGCACATCCTTTATGTGATTATCTTATTAATGTGTTTAATAATGGAAAGAGAGAGAGAGCACATGAGTGAAAAGGTCCGGAAATAAGTTATTCCACGGAAGCATCATCTTGGACAAAATTGGAATTTGATCATGCATAATAGTAGGGCTTGCAAAGATTCATCAACAATTTGATTTGATATGATTCAATTATTTTAGTCCCGATTCAGTAACTTTCGATTTGATTTTTGCTTTATAGGGTCAAACATTATAATCATGAAGAATGATTAAAAACATTACTATTATTTCAGTAAAAAGTCAATAATAAGATATAATGTCACATAACATCCTTCACTGATTTACTGATATATAACTAGATTTTGAAACGAATATTAATTGAAAACAGAAACATGTACAAAGATCTTAATGCTCCTTAAGAAAATGGTTTGGTTTTA
>CM037781.1:46668545-46718545 GCA_021229015.1 Solen grandis
TGTGTTTTCTAGTTTTCTAAAAAAAAGAATTTTCAAGTTATTTCTATATTAGCCTATGTAAAATCAGGTGACCCCTATGGCGGGGCCAAATTTGACCCCAGGGCCATGATTTGAACAAACTAAGTATAGATCCACTAGACAATGCATGATTTATGATTTGAACAAACTTGGTAGAGGTCTATTAGCCCATGTTACATACCCAATATCTTAACTCCAGGCTTTGTGATTTCTGAGAAGAAGATTTTTCAAGTTTTTTTTTTTCTATATTAGCCTAAGTGACCCCTGGTGCTGGGCCAATTTTGACCCCAGGGCCATGATTTGAACAAACGTGGTAGTGATCTACTAGACAATGCTGCACACCAAATATCTAAACCCCAGGCCTTGTGGTTTCTGAGAAGAAGATTTTTCAAGTTTTTTTTTATATTAGCCTAATTGTTTAATCAAGTGACCCCTGGGGTGGGCCTATTTTGACCCCAGGGTCATGATTTGAACAAACTTGATAGAGATCCACTAGACAATGCTACACACCAAATATCCTAACTCTATACCTTGTGGTTTCTGAGAAGAAGATTTTTCAAGTTTTTTTTCCTATATTAGCCTATTTTAAATCAAGTGACCCCTTGGCAGGGCCAAATTTGACCCCAGGGCCATGATTTATACAAACTTGGTAGTGATCTACTAGACAATGCTGCACACCAAATATCTAAACCCCAGGCCTTGTGGTTTCTGAGAAGAAGATTTTTCAAGTTTTTTTTTATATTAGCCTATGTTTAATCAAGTGACCCCTGGGGCGCAGCCTATTTTGACCCAAGGGTCATGATTTGAACAAACTTGATAGAGATCCACTAGACAATGCTGAACACCAAATATCTAAACCCCAGGCCTTGTGGTTTCTGAGAAGAAGATTTTTCAAGTTTTTCCGATATAAGCCTATGTTAAATCAAGTGAGCCCTGGTGCTGGGCCAATTTTGACCCCAGGGCCATGATTTGAACAAACTTGGTAGTGATCTACTAGACAATGCTGCACACCAAATATCTAAACCCCAGGCCTTGTGGTATCTGAGAAGAAGATTTTTCAAGTTTTTTTTTATATTAGCCTATGTTTAATCAAGTGACCCCTGGGGCGCGGCCTATTTTGAACGCAGGGTCATGATTTGAACAAACTTGATAGAGATCCACTAGACAATGCTGAACACCAAATATCTAAACCCCAGGCCTTGTGGTTTCTGAGAAGAAGATTTTTCAAGTTTTTCCTATATAAGCCTATGTTAAATCAAGTGACCCCTGGGGCGGGGCCAATTTTGACCCCAGGGTCATAATTTAAACAGTCTTGGTAGAGAGTCATAAGATCTAGCTACATACCAAATATCTAAACTCCAGGTCTTGTGGTTTCTGAGAAGAAGATTTTTCAAGTTTTTTTCCTATATTAGCCTATGTTAAATCAAGTGACCCCTGGGGCGGGGCCAATTTTGACCCCAGGGTCATAATTTGAACAATCTTGGTAGAGAGTCATAAGATCATGCTACATACCAAATATCTAAACTCCAGGTCTTGTGGTTTCTGAGAAGAAGATTTTTCAAGTTTTTTTCCTATATTAGCCTATGTTAAATCAAGTGACCCCTGGGGCGGGGCCAATTTTGACCCCAGGGTCATTATTTGAACAATCTTGGTAGAGAGTCATAAGATCATGCTACATACCAAATATCTAAACTCCTGGTCTTGTGGTTTCTGAGAAGAAGATTTTTCAAGTTTTTTTCTATATTAGCCTATGTAAAATCAGGGACACCTTGGCGGGGCCAAATTTGACCCCAGGGCCATGATTTGAACAAACTTGGTTGTGATCTACTAGACAATGCTGCACACCAAATATCTAAACCCCAGGCCTTGTGGTTTCTGAGAAGAAGATTTTTCAAGTTTTTCCTATATTAGCCTATGTTAAATCATGCGACCCCTGGGGCAGGGCCAATTTTGACCCCAGGGTCATAATTTGAACAATCTTGGTAGAGAGTCATAAGATCATGCTACATACCAAAAATCAAAAGGCTAGGCCTTGTGGTTTCGGAGAAGAAGATTTTTAAAATTTTCATTTTTAAAATCTATTTTTAGCTCCTGTGACCTTTTGACCAAACAAAATAATTTTAACAACTTTGGTAAAGGGCCCAATAATGAACATTCCTGTAATGTATTATCAAAATCAAGTGAGTAGTTTAAAAGGAGATGTTGTTTAAAGAAATTGTTGACGACGGACGCACGGACGACGGACAAAAAGCGATCACAAAAGCTCACCATGAGCATATTGTGCTCAGGTGAGCTAAAAATAAAAGAAGATGATTTTAAGATTGAATGAGCGCTGTAACCCTAACCTAATCCAGGTGATGTGACCTTGACCTTCAATCTAGCAATCTGGTACTTGTTTGCAACACACTGTTTTGTTCTAAGGATCCCTTGCGCCAAGTTATTTCAAAACATGACTATACAAAACAAAGTTACAGTCCAGACAGGACTGCAACTCAACGAACTGCTGTGACCTTAACCTTGAAGCTAGCAACTTGGTTCTTGTTTGCAAAAAACCAAAGGGAAGGTCAACCGAATGCTGTGACCTTGACATTCAAGCTAGCAACCTGGTTCTTGTTCGCAACATATCATTTTGTCTTAAGGATCACTTGTGCCAATTTATTTCAAAACACAACCATTCACAACAAAGTTAAAGTCGGGACACAATTTTAATGTCAACTGAGTGATGTGACCTTGACCTTCAAGCTAGTGACCTGGTTCTTGTTCGCGACACATCACCTTGTGCTAAGGGTTACTTGTGCCAAGTCTCAACCATACATAACAAACTTTTTATGCTTTACTGTGTGTGCGTACACGCATGAGCTTTCTTTTTTTTTTTTTTTGGCTGTAATAAAAGCATTAAAATGCTGCATAAATAGAGTTACATATATATGTACATTCAAAACACAGCATTAGCAAAATCATGTAAATGTGCAGGCATTTGCAAGGCTGCATTAAAGACAGAATACTCCCTCTCTCAAACACAGTACAAGAACATAACATGTTGATCAAATCATTATCACATTGGTATGCACAATTCTTTCTCAGACACTACCAACATTATAAGCATGAATATCATTTCTAAACAAGAGAACTTCAATGTTTCACTGCCCTACTTTGAAGTTTGTTTTAGTTGACATGTGAAAGTCTAATTTTGGGTATATTGCAAAAGGGCCATAAAGTACCAGTGGTCTGAATAATATCTGCCCATGAAGGAAAAAGGGGATACACACAAATTTATTTACAATTTCTTTACATGAAAATCATGAAAATCGACTTTGTGTGTCTATTTTAGGTTAGTATAAGAGTTGGGAATCAGTCAAAAAATAATTTGTCCATCAATCAGCCCCACTTTCTGAATGATTAATCATTGACTTTTATACTTATACTTTATATAGACTGTATTAAAATTCATAGCATGTATATGAGGTTATTATAAATATTAAACACATTAATATAACAAAATTTTAATGCTTTTGTTATATTGTGAACTATTTTTCAGTTAACAAGTCAGAATATTACTGTAGCAATGCAGACCAAAAGGGGCAGTAGCAGATGGTGTCAAACTATATTAGCCTACATCTAAGTTGTTACCAACCGAACACCTCTACTATCAAAAACCATCAAATGCCTAGAAAATGTTGACGAATAAGAAATAGTAATTATCTGTTGACAGACTGATTTATCAGTCATAGCTAGTACCATTTCACAACCAGGGTTCATTCTAGAATGCACCTTTGCTTATTTGGCACATAGAAATATTTTTAAGCGCAAAGAAAATGCCGGTTAAATGCGCTGATCGGGTGCACTGTCTGCCGAGAAGAAAAGCGTCAACGAACAGAACATAATTCTGATCATATAATATTATATAATCAAGTGCACTATCAAAATTATAGCCGCTTTTAAAACAGCTTTTCTGACTGACTGTGTTGGCAATATTTTCAACATGTTAACATATTACAACCAATCAAAATCAGCGTTTCTTTTCCAATGCCAAATTTGAAAAGATGGCCAAAATACGATTTAGCGCGACTATGGTCAAAGAAACAAAAGGCAAGTAGTGATGATAATAATAATAAATTGCTGGAAAATGATGATCAAAGAGGCCCATAGGTGATACTTGAATGGATACGTCTGATGCAGTTAGTGTTAGTTCGTCACAAGAAAGTAAGCATCTAGGCTTTTTCAAAACACTTTACTTGGAAAGTTTTCTTAGTTGAGATACAACAATTAAAGTATAATATACTGTGACTTATGCAAAACAAGAAAGTCAGTAGAACTGACAGATGCTCCCCGAAGAACTTCATTGTTACAAATAAGGCCTTGGTCAATGGGTGGGAGGATATGCTTAAATCCCCATTCCTAAATCATATCTATTCTCCTCATCAGATGAGATGTTTTACTAACTCTAATTTGGAGACTTAGTAACAGTTTACTATTTAATATGATAATACGTGTTACTCATCACATCTTTCATTGATTTTTTTAAAGTTTTTATACTACTGAAAATTAAGTCATACATTTCAATGTGTGCTCATATTAAAGAGGTTAACCAACACTCTTGACATATGACTGGATATTTGAAATAGTGTATAATGGCCTAAACAACAATTAGCTGACATGATTATGATTGACATTACTAGCATATTGAATTTTGTGGGGTTTTGTTTAAATGATATCTCCTGTTAAATTAGGCAAATGACATGAATTTCAGTCAACAACATGGTAGTAGGGGCCATAACTCTCTTAAAAATTGAGGAACCAGGTCACGTCGAAGATATGCGTATCTACTCTTGGTAATAAAGCTTCCCATAAAGTTTCATTGAATTCAAGCCATTAGTTCCTGAGAAATAGCCCGGACAAGAATAAAACTATGGCCAAAAAGTCAAGGGGCCTTAAAAAAAATTTAGGAATCGGGTCATGCTGACGATATGCGCTCTCCTCTTGGAAAAATTAGGCAAAAAAACTCTTGAAAAATTGAGGAACCAGGTCATACTGACGATATGCGTATCTACTCTTTGTGATGTAGCTTCCCATAAAGTTTTGTTGAATTCAAGCCATTAGTTCCTGAGAAATAGCCCGGACAAGAATCATGCAATATGTACTATAGGCCAAAAAGTCAAGGGGCCTTAACTCTGTGAAAAATTTAGGAATAGGGTCATGCTGACGATATGCGCAGCTCCTCTTGGTAATAAAGCTTCACATAAGGTTTCGTTGAATTCAAGCCATTAGTTCCTGAGAAATAGCCCGGACAAGAATCATGCAATATGTACTATAGGCCAAAAAGTCAAGGGGCATTAACTCTGTGAAAAATTTAGGAATCGGGTCATGCTGACGATATGCGCATCTCCTCTTGGTAATAAAGCTTCCCATAAAGTTTCGTTGAATTCAAGCTGTTAGTTCCTGAGAAATAGTCCGGACAAGGAAAGTGGGACGGACGGACGGACGGACTGACGAACGGACGGACGGACGGACGGACGAAGCGGCGACTATATGCGTCACCTTCGGTGAGCATAAAAACTGAATAAATAATCAAAATTCCCAGACTAAAGGATCAATGCAATATCATTCAAGTATGCTAACCAGGCATGCAGAAAGAAGAGATCATATGGGTAAAATAAAAGCTGAATTAACGAAACCGGAGTTTTCTGCAGCAGTATATTTAACTACAAAAGTGCTCTTAAATAATGGAAAGAGAAGAAGCACAAAAGGCTTTTTAATGACTAATGATAGTGACTGTTTGTCATAACCAAAAGCATGATGTTGCTCAACAGACATAAACTAGAAATGTGTCCATAGGACACGAATGCCCCCACCTAAGTGCTTTGTCACAAATCTGAAATATGTTTTTTTGTTGTTGCATTTAACGTTCCACCGACAGTATTTCAGTCATTTGAAGACTATGTCTACTTGAGACAGGTATAGTGCTGCCACACTGCAATATCACTCCATAGACATGTGGCATAATAGCACACCCAGTCACATTATCCTGACACCGGGCCAGCCAGTCCTGGAATCACCCATATACTAATCGCCAAGCAAGGGAGCTATACCAGTACCATTTTTATTGACTTTGGTATGTCAAGGCCGGAGATCGAACCCACGACTTCCCTCTCCCCCAGTATGAAAAATAACAAAGGGCAATGACTCCTAAGTGATACAAAATAGAGTTATGGTTCTTGTGCAATGCACTTCTCTTTATCAAGCTCTATCTGCCTATGAAGTTTCATGTTGATACCTCTTATAGACTTTGAATTATGCTCCGGACAAAATGTAAGTATGAAAAATGACAAAGGGCAATAACTCCTTTATCATACAAAATAGAGTTATGGTTCTTGTGCACTGCACTTCTCTTCATCAAGCTCTATCTACCTATATAGTGTCATGCTGATACCTTTTATAGCCTTTGAGTTATGCTCCTGACAAATTTAAGTATAAAAAATAACAAAGGGCAATAACTCCTAAATCATGCAATATAGAGTTATGATTCTTTGCCTGCACCTCTCTTCATCAAGCTCTATACTTATACAGTTTCATGTTGATACCTCTTATAGCCTTTGAGTTATGCTCTGGACAAAATTTAAGTATGAAATATAACAAGGGGCAATAACTCATAAATCATGAAATATAGAGTTATGGTTCTTGAGCACTGCACTTCTCTTCATCAAGCTCTGTGTAGCTATGAAGTTTCATGATGATACCTCTTATAGGTTTTGAGTTATGGTTCGGACAAAATTTCGGGACTGACGTAAGTACGCATCCACGTACGGACGGAAGGACAAAGGCAAATCTATATCCCCCCCCTCCCCCACAATAAGTGGAGGGGGCATAAAAAGTTAAAAAATTTAAACAGTTCCCAAGTTTTAGTTTTCTTCACAGTAAATGGATGTTTCAAAGATTTAAGCAATAAGGAATGACATTTAAGAGGTATTGATCCCTTATAAGTCACTTTCTGTTTATTAAGATGTATTTTGTATTGACCCCTGTTTTTGGCAATGTCCCCACTTTTTTACCATCATTGGGCCCTCTGACCCCACTGATTAAATATCTAGAATGAACCCTGCACATCTTAAGTTATTCAACACTGATCATTTATCTTAATTATCCTTATTAGAGCAAGCAACCGTCAGCTTTCTCCCTTTTATACACCTTTCTGATGTTCAGAGATATATCTAAATTGAACTAGAGATTTGTTTCCATAGAAAACTGTTGTCTCCCCCCCACCCCCTTCCCCTCACACACACATATACACTAATGCACACAGTGACATATGCAAATAGTTAAAGTTAAAGGGCTGACTATATTGTTAAAGTTCCGTACAGAGTTATGGATCTTGTGTGTTTTTACACTTACTCTCATTAATTTCTTTCCACAACTGGAATTTTGATTCAATAGCATAAGTAGAGTTATCTTGCAGGCAAGAAATTGTGACAAGGGGGAATTACTCCAAAAATACTGAGGCCAGAGATATGAACCTTGTGCAAGATACTTTCTCTCATTTCTTATTTCTTTCCATAAATGAAATTTAATTTCAATAGCATGAGTCAAACTGGAGTTATCTTAAGGACACAAATTTGTATAAAAGCAGAAAAACAAGAGGGCCATGGTGGTCCTATATTGTTCACCTGAAAACCACTGTTCTAAAAGAGCAATCTTGGTAGCCATAGAAAATCTCAGCCAAAACATTTTAAAATCTGGCAGTAGTTTTGGAGAAGATGTCTTTTAAAGTTTTCACTATATAAAGGCAAATTAGCCCGGCCCCTGGTGGCCATGTTCTTTTTTCCGATATCAGAATAATTTTAGCAATCATGGTACAAGGTTACTCAAGGAACATCTGTACCAAAACATTTTGAAATCAAGTAAGTAGTTCTGAAAGAAATGTTTTTCTTTTAAATTTTCTTACTTTTTTTCTTTCCATTGCCATGGCAACCAGAGTTCTACATGGATCAAGTTTATTTTAGCAATGAATGTGAAGGTTCACCCAAGGGTCATCCCTGCCAAGTTTTATCAAATTCTGTCTAACAGTTTCAGAGGAGATGTCGTTTACAGTTTTCACTATGTACGTATAAGGCAAATTAGCCCTGCCCCTGGCAGCCATGTTTTTTTACGAATTGGAATAATTTTAGCAATCTTGGTAGATAGTTACTCAAGGAACATCTGTACCAAAACATTTTGAAATCTGGTCAGTAGTTTTGAAAGTGATGATTTTTAAAATTTTCATATTTTTTTCTTTCCGTTGCCATGGCAACCAGAGTTCTACATGGATCAAGTTTATTTTAGTAACTTTTGTTAAGGTTCACCCAAGGATCATCCCTGCCAAGTTTAATCAAAGTCTGTCCAGTGGTTTCAGAGGAGATGTCGTTTAAAGCAAATTGTTGATGATGCACGACGGACGACGGATGCAGGGTGATCACAAAAACTCACAATGAGCACATTGTGCTCAGGTGAGCTAAAAAGAAACATTGGAAATGGTTTATGCTCGAGTGTACTGCAATTCTTTTCCATAACGTCTACCCACCTTCAAGCTTCAAGATTATATGTCTCATAGTGCATGAGTTACGTTCTGGACAAAACTTAATTGAATAGGAAATTAAACAACGAGCAATAACTCCAAAAATATGATGCGCAGCAAAGTTATGGTTTTTTGCCCTGCACTTCTCCTCCATGATATCTATTCACCTGTGAAGTTTCTAGTTAATAGCTTTAATACTTTTTGAGTTATGCTCTGGACAAAAAATTAAGTATGAAATTTAACAAAAGGCAATAACTCCAAAAATATAATGTGCGGAGTTACAGTTCTTTTCACTGCTATTCTTCTCCATGAGATCTATCCACCTGTGAAGTTTCTAGTTAATATCTTTAATACTATCTGAGTTATGCTCCGGACAAAAAGTGTGACAGACGGACGGACGGACGGATGGACGGGCGGACAGACAGACAACTCCGAAAAAAACAATATGTCTCCCCAATATAAATATGGGGAGAGACAAAATTATCAAATATGCAATAGCTATAGTGGGATATGTTGTGATCAATAATTGACCTGGTTTATAAAAGAAAGCACATAAATATAGGTTACAGCCATAAATCTGCATAAATATTAAATAGATCATATCATAATGTACATGTATATAAAGTTACAGGAAGATGTGAAGTCATCTTCATAGAAAAAAAGCTTAAACACAAAGGTAAACCTGAGGCAGAACAATAGATTTTACCACATTTATCCAACCATGAAATATAGGCCACAGCAATAAATTTGCATAAATATTGAATAGGTCATATTACGATGTACATGTGTACATAGTTTCATAAACATGTGAAGTCTTCTTCTTGAAAAAAAAAGCTTAAATGCAAAGGTAAACCTGTGGTGTGACCAACGGACATATGGACAGACGGACGGACGCACAGACCGAAAATCTATATGTCCTGCAACAAAGTTGGCGGGGGGCATAAAAAAATGAAAAGGTTGTGGTAAGCTGAGAGACATTATTACTAACAGCATGTTATGCTCTTGTATGTTCTCTCCTTGTGCCATTCAAGCAATTTCCTCTATGGAAGGCAACACCTAAATAAATCTATATATAAATGAAATAAGCAGTTACACTGTATTTATTTAAGGAATCGTATAGTATCAAGGTATGGTTAAGATTATTAATTCATGTAGTATAAAGCTTGATCATCATTGTATTTCAGGATGATCTGCAATAAATTAAATTTCCATAGAGGCAAAGCTTAATGAAGTATTTTCTCTCGTTTCCTGGGTTGTGTACACAGTCAAGTAAGACCTGTAGAGGCAACCCTGTGTTTTAATTCATGAATCATATTATGTATCCTAATTGGCTGCAGAGGAAATGCAATGATCTAACAATAAAGAAGCATGAGGCTGAGGAAAAAATCTTGATCAACTTGCTGAATTGACAGTCCTTTCACTTATAACACCAGTGTCAAATTCCACCAACAATTTTTAGCACTAAGTTATATTTAAATTCTTAAATTAGGTAGAAATGCATTTCCTGCTTTACAAAATATTCAAGAACATGACTAAGTTGACATAAATAATTACCTTATTAACTGACAATATTTGTGAAGAAATGAGCTGTTTTGATACTTTGGAGAAAAAAGAATTGGGAAATAAATTTGCCATAATTAAGTGTTTAAGATATACTTATCACAAGTACTGTCAGTGGAATTTGTGCCAGGTTCCTACACCAGCAACCATACTTTTACACTTAGTAGCATTTAAAATTAAGTAGGGAAATATTTCATCATTCTTGTTTCCCTAGGAAAAAAAAGTGTTAGTCAGCATGTTTACTGTTTATATCAGCTTATTTATTTACTGAGCTGTTTGTTTGAACTAGAATGATGGAACTTGTTCCTACCTTAATTAAGTATCATTTATAGTTTTGTATGGTTGGCAGAATTGGGGCCTGGACCTGCATGTCAATATAATATTATCAAATCTTATATACTTGAACACTAAAAATGTCTTGAAAGCTTATAATTTTTAGAATTAATAAGTGCGAAAAAAAGTATAAGTGTTAAAAAAATCAGTGTTACCCACAGGTCTGGCCACACACAGAATACTATTCCATGCCCTATTAGACACAGGACACCAGTGGCCACACAGAACGCTATGTAAAGCCCTGCCCCATTAAACACAGGACACCAGTGGCCACACAGAAAACTATGTGAAGCCCTGCCCCTTAAACACAGGTCACCAGTGGTAACACAGAATTCTATGTGAAGCCCTGTCCCATTAAACACAGGACACCTGTGGTCACATAGAATGCTATGTGAAGCCCTGCCCCATTAAACACAGGACACCAGTGGTAACACAGAATTCTATATGAAGCCTTATCCCCTTAAACACAGGACACCTGTGGTCATATAGAATGCTATATGAAGCCCTGCCCCATTAAACACAGGACACCAGTGGTCACACAGAATGCTATGTGAAGCCCTGCCCCATTAAACACAGGACACCAGTGGTATCACAGAATGCGATGTGAAGCCCTGCCCCATTAAACACAGGACTCCAGTGGTCGAATAGTTACCTTGGTGCTCCGGGTTGAGCGGGGATCCAGGTATGTACGTAACTTGGTGAGGTAGACGTCAGGAGCGTCCTTGGCATGAACTTTTTCCTGAAACACACATCGTCTTAATTACCAAAACACACTAATTGATACCAAATAATTTTATAACTATGCTGGATAATGGTGTGACATACAATGGTGAAGGTACACGGGAAGTTTGGGTTTGTATGCATTATGGGGAATGGCAACTTTTCAGGGTCTGAGATATACTGAACAAAGTTAACAAAGAGCAACTCTGAAACATGCAGTTGTAGATTTATTGTTCTTTTGCTGTGCACTTGACCTTAATGAGATCTGTATCAATATATGAGGTTAAAACCTCCCTTGGGTCATTTCGTTATGCTTCTGACAAGAAATTCTAATGACAAGAGGGCCATGATGGCCCTAGTACACTCACAAAGAGTACCATCAGCTTAATTAAACAAATCAGTTTAAGCTTGATTGAAATTTCAACTATAAACAATTTCAAACTTTCTATACTGACTGAATAAGAAAACAAGAGGGCCATATTGGCCCTGAATTGCTCACCTGGTATCATTAGGCTATGTAAAATCAAGTGACCCCTGGGGCGGGGCCAATTTTGACCCCAGGGTCATGATTGAACAAACTTGGTAGAGGTGCACTAGACAATGCTACACTACAAATATCTGAGCTCTAGGCCTTGCAGTTTTGCAGAAGAAGATTTTCAAAGTTTGCATTTTTAAAATCTATTTTAGCTCCTGTGACCTACTTTTTCTACCAATCAAAATATTTTGAACAATCTTGATAGAGGGCATCATAAGGGTGATTCCTGTGAAGTTCGGTCAAAATCCATTCAGCAGTTTAGGAGATGTTGTTTAACCCTTTCCCTCAGAGGAAACCATGAAAAGACCTATGCGAACAACATAAAACAAGATCAGCCTGCGAGTAACCCTCAGGCTGATCAGGTTTTATGCTGTTTGCTGCTCCTCAGTGGTCTGGAAATGAGGACTTTATAATTAATGTGGTTTTCTGCAGATCAGGCTTTATGTGGTACCTATTGAGTGCATCAAAATGAGTCTATATGAGGGAAAGAGTTAAAGGGAATTGTTGACGCCAGACACACACACAGACGCCGGACAAAAGGCGATCACAAAAGCTCACCATGAGCACAAAGAGTTAAAGGGAATTGTTGACGCCGGACCGGAAAAAAAACTTACGTATATATGAATTAAATCAAACACATTAAAACAATGATTTGAATCAACAATACAAAAACTAGAACTCCGCGAGTCGAATGTGTCGCCTGACGATGACCTATCTGTTGACAGTAAAGATGCCGATATGTCACTTTCTTTTAAAGATGGGGTATTAATGCGCAATGATGTTGCCATCAAACAGAGAAAGGCTTATAAAGATCAAATAAAAAATGTATGATTCTTGTGCACTGCACTCTACATCATTGCAAAAAACATACATATCAAGTCTCAAGTCATTTAAACTTATGGTGAAAAAGATATGCTCTGGACAAGAAATTCTCAAAGAAAATCTATCAAAGGGGAACAACTCAAAAAGCACACAAGGTAGAGTTATGGTTCTTGCGCACTGCACTCCGCGTCAGTTCAAGAAACATACATATCAAGTCTCAAGTCATTTAAACTTAAGGTGAAAAAGATATGCTCCGGACAAGAAATTCTCAAAGAAAATCTATCAAAGGGGAATAACTCAAAACAAGAGGGCCAAAATGGCCCTTGGTCGCTCACCTGAGAAAGATGATTGCTTAAGAAATAAAGATGCTTGAGGGTTAAAGTGAAATCTGGCTTTTTTTTATGGTGAAATGGGCATAACTCCTAAATTTACAAGTCAATATCAGTTATAATTGAACCCGATTGTGAGATTATGGGCATAAACATTGTCTTAAAGTTTAAAAATTATTGTTAAAAAAATGAAGTTTGTAGAGAATAAACAAAGTGAAATCTTGCATTTTTTGTATTAAAAGGGGCATAACTCCTGACCTAAATGACCCATCTCAGCCACAATTGAACTCAATCGAGACATTATGGTCGTTAACAATGTCATAAAGTTTGAAGATGATTGCTAAAAAAAGGAAGATGCTAGAGTGTAAACAACATGAAATCTGGCATTTTTTATATTAAAAAGGGCTTAACTCCTGACCTAATCAACTGATCTCAGTCATAATCAAACTCAATCAAGACATTATGGTCATAAGCATTGCTAAAAAGTTTGAAGATGATTGCTCAAAAGATGAAGATGCTAGAGTGTAAACAAAGTGAAATATGGCATTTTTTTTAATATTAAAAGGGGCATAACTCCTGACCTAATTGATGAATCTCAGCCATAATCGAACTCAATTGAGACCTTATGGTCATAAGCATTGCCATAAAGTTTGAAGAGGATTGCTCAAAAGATGAAGATGCTAGAGTGTAAACAACTTGAAATATGGCATTTTTTTAATATTAAAAGGGGCATAACTCATGACCTAATGGTACGATATCAGCCATAATCGAACTTGGCCGTGATTTTATGGTTATAAACATTGATATAAAGTTTGAAGATAATTGCTCATGAAATGAAGATGCTAGAGTGCAAACAATGTGAAATCTGGCTTTTTTGAATTTTAAAAGGGGCATAACTCCTGACCAAATGTTCCGATATCAGCCATAATCGAACTTGGCCGAGATTTTATGGTTATAAACATTGTTTTAAAGTTTGAAGATAATTGCTCATAAAATGAAGATGCTAGAGTGCAAACAAACAAATTGTGGACGACGGACGGACGGACGGACGGACGGACGGACATTCATCGATCCTAAAAGCTCATCCTGAGCACACGTGAGCTAAAAAGCACAAGGTAGAGTTATGGTTCTTGCGCACTGCACTCCGGGTCATTGCAAGAAACATATATATTAAGTGTCAAGTCACTCAAACTGATGGTGACAAAGTTATGCTCCGGACAAGCAGATGGGGACGCGGCTGCCGCCAACGCTGCCAACAAAAGTAACCCCTATATGTCGCCTGACTAGTCAGGCTACACAATAAATTCAATAAAGGAAGGAATCAATATTCTATATGTAAAGAGTATTAGTGCTATAGAGGCTTCATTTTTCAAGGGTTCAACTTCATTTTATGAAATATGGTAGAGAAAATTAAGGTGACTATTTGTGCCTGATGGAAATAAGTTCTGACCATTGGTTTCAGAGATAATTTTGAAATTTTCTAAAAAGAGTATATAAAGAAACTTGCAAACACTGTGGGGGTCTCATTTTTCAAGAGATCAACTTCATTTTAGCAGTTTTTGTAGGTGACTATAAGGTGACCATTCGTGCCAAAGGAAAATAAATAGGGCTGTAACAATTCATCAACATTTCAATTCAATACGATTCGATTATTTTAGCCCCAATTCAATTATTTTCGATTCGATTTTTTGCTTTAGAGGGTTAAACATAATAATTATCAAGAATGATTAAAAACATAACATTTATTTCAGTACAGAAAAAGATATAATGTTACATATCACCCGTAACATAGTGTTTAGCACTAGAATTTCAGTAAAAATAAAGCAATCAATCCTAATTTTATTAGATACATTTTACCAAGATCATAGAGGCCTATAGACTAGCAATTTAATAGTTCTACAGACTTATGTTAAGAACCACCACTGACAGTAAAATACTGGTAGCCTACAATGTGTTTGAAATTAAATGTATACCGTCTCATATCAAAGTTTATTTAAAATAAAATAGAAATAAGAAGTTGAACATTGTCTTTTCTTTAATTTTAGAGAACAAACTAACCTGCAATTGACCTTCCTTTGTATAAAACTCAGTTTTGGGATCTACAATGTATTAGAATAAGACTCAGATAACCTCAGATCTGTCATTGAAAACTTACAACCGCATCTGTACCGATTCCTTCACAGGTTTCGTTGTTTTTGAGTTAGATAAATTTGTGTCAGCGAGGATGACGCTTCAAGTGTTGTAATAGATTTGTAGTTGCTCCCTGTTTAGGGTAATTAATGTCAGTAAAACAAAATTAACACGTGGCCTTTTAAAAAAATGTGTTATTTCTAAATCTGAAATATTTCCATACTTTAGAATTTGTCTTCCTTGGAGGATAAAATAATGTAAAAGATGAAGACCTGTCGGCTGGGTCAGCCATCTTTAAACAATGTGTTTAGCTAAACCGGCCTTTTCAATTGGATAATCGTGATAAATCTAACCAATCAATATGCATGTTCTATCGGCGATCCTAAATCCAGATCTCTTCAGATTTTTTGGTTCAGATTTGTACGGATGATCTGCCTCGTATATTGCAGGGGCTGAAACCAGTATCGAATCGTATCCGACACTATGGGAATCGAGACCAACTTGACTGAATATCGATGCATCATATCGAATTGTTGCAGCCCTAAAAATAAATTCTGACCATTTGTTTCAGAGGAGATGATTTTCAAAGTTTTTTTAAGTAAAATGGTAATGGATGCCATGGCAACCAGAGTTCTGCATGGTTCAACTAAATTTAAGCAAATATAGTAGACTAATAATAGGAGACCCTTTGCGCCGAATGAAATTAAATTCTGACCACTGGTTTTGAGAAAAAGATTTATGAAACTTTCTATATTGAGTATATAAGGAAACTAAGCCAACATCATGGGGTGCCTCATTTTTCACACTGCACTTCTCTTTAATGAGGGCTATCCATGAATGTAGTAATGTAGTACTTACGAGTCTTTGAGTAGTGCTCCAGACAAAATTAATTATGAAAATTAATAAATGGCAATAACTCTGAAAGTAGCAAAAGCAAAGTTATGCTTCCTGTATACTGCACATCTAACCATATGTGAAGTTCACTCAAGACAATGTGTGAAATGGACAAACGGACAAAGAAGTGACGTCATATTCTCATCCACTGGGAAACATATATAACAGGAATTATCATTGAAGATGATGAATACCCCCAGATACCACTTTGTCACATTTATTGTATCCAATCTGTCAAAGACGTATTAGACACAGTTGATTAAAATAACAAGAGGGCCATGATGTCCCTAAACTGCTCACCTGAATTCAACTGCTACAGAGAAACTGCATTAGTACAGATAAAATTAAATAATATATAATCATGTTAGTTAAGAAGCAAAGGATCAAAAATATGTAAGATGGCCCTGTGTCGCTCATCTGAGTAAGACTCCTGTGTAAGGCATGATTATAAAAATGTGGCATCTAAAGTGTTTGCAATATTTTTCTAACATTTGACTAAGTGACCTAGATTTTGATCCTACCTAAATTTGCACTCATCTGGGATTTCATGCAGCCATCATTCTTATCAAGTTTAATAAAGACTGGGAAAAAATGTAGCCTCTAGAGTGTTCACAAGGTTTTCCTAAAATTTGCCCTGGTGACCTACTTTTTGACCCCATGTGACCCAGTTTTGAACTCATCTGAGATTTGATGTAAAAACATTCTGACCAAGTTACATGAAGGTTAGGCCAAAAATGTGGCTTCTAGAATGGTCATAAGGTTTTACTATGATTTACCCAGATGACCTACTTTCTGATCCCATGTGACCCATTTTCAAACTCATCTGACATTTCATGAAGCCAAACATCCTGACAAATTTCCATGAAGATGGGCCAAAACTGCCACCACTATTGTCTTCACAATGTTTTTCTAAGATTTTCTAAGATTTTACCAAATGACCTAGATTTTGACCCCATGTGACCCAATTTCAACCTTATCCAACATATAATAAAGACAATCATCCTGACCAAATTTCATGAAGATTGGACCAAAAATGTGGCCTATAGCATATTCAAAACATTTTTCTAAGATTTGAGCTGATAACCTAGTTTTTGATCGCACGTAACCCAATTTCAAACTCATCCAAGATATCATGTAGACAAACATCTTAACCAAATAATATGAAGATGGGCTAAAACTTTGGCCTCTAGAGTGTTCACAAGGATTATCTAAGATTTGACCTAGTGACCTAGTTTTTTACCCCACATGACCCAATTTCAAACTCATCCAAGATTTATGTAGACAAACATCCTGACCTAATTTTATACAGATTGGGCTAAAACTGTGGCCTCTAGAGTGTTCACAATGGGTTTTTTTTAAGATTTGACCTGGTGACCTAGTTTTTGACCCCACATCACCCAATTTTGAATGTAACCCAATTTTGAACTCATCCAAGATATCATGCAGTCAAACATCCTTTCCAAATTTTATGGAGATTTGGCTGAAACTGTAGCCTCTAGAGTGTTCACAAGGGTTTTCTAAGATTTGATCTGGTGACCTACTTTTTGACCCCATGTCACCCAATTTGAACTCATCCAAGATATCATATAGACAAACATCCTGACCAAATACAGGCTGTCGACTGAGTTTTAATCAAAATATAGGCAAAATAGAGGATTTTTTGTCTCAAAAATATAGGAGTTCAAGACCATTTATTGGACAAAATATAGGAATTTTCAAGTATAAAGTCTTCACTCGGAAGGCATGTGAAGTGAAAATCTACTTACTTGTTTAACAGTACTGGTTATAACCATTAAACTTGAATTTTACTTAAAGCAAATATTTCTACAAAATCTTCACCAAGCAACATACACACTGGCCATCACCTTTAACAGTGCTCCAGCCAGAATTTTAAATGCACAGGGTGCTTAAGACCAAAAATTTCGCTGACTGGGAGAGAGGTTTGAGGGATCTCCCCCAAGAAAATTTTCAAAATTAGACTCTAAATAATGTCTCCTAGGGATTTCCAGATAAGAATCTTTGTTCTTATTCCAGTCAAGAATGCATTAATTACCAGATTATGTTTTGACGAAATATTTGCATAATAATTATCTGGCAAAACACAAGGTGCTGTGCTTGGCAATCTTTGCTCAAAATGTGCCTGATTTTTTTTTTAAATACCATCGAAGAATAAACCCAGGTCATAGCTCACAATGTCTCTAGAACCTACTTGTCCATCTTTGAGCGCTGAGCAATCTGGCATTGTGCAAAGTGCTTTGAATACTGTGCATGTATATAAGTGCTCCTTATTTATAAAATGCAGTTCACATGATTTCGATCCATATTATTGTTGTAACCCTATTTGTTATTTCGTATACCTTTCTGTATTTATTGAAATAAGCGATTGAATAAATAAAGAACAAGTGACAGGAATTGTCACCAAACTAGGTTTTCTTTTTGCAATGTTTTCGTCCCAGTACAGATTATTTGTATCAGTCAAATAATATTGTGCTCAATGTCTACTAAATCTAATGCAATTCTGTATAAAGCAAACATACATAATATGTGCAACAAGGATTTTTAACTTACATTTATCCACATTAACTTTGAACAAGACATGAATATGATGCAACAATCTGATTCTGAAAATGTCACTTAAGCATTCACTTTAACTAAATTCTACTTTATTTTTTTTTTGTGGGGGTATATAGGAATCACCAGTTGTCTGTCTGTCTGTCTGTCTGTCTGTCCCATTCTTGTAAGCACAACTCCTAAACCTATTTGACCACCAAAAGGGGAGATAATCCATTTTCAATTTTTTTAAACAAAAATAGCTTGTAAGCGCAACTACTCCTAAACCATAAGATGGATGTCACACAAACTTTACATAACAATGGCACATCATATGTAAATATGCATGAAGTATGGGATTTCATATTTGACAACTGAAAGGGAAGATAATCCATTTCATTTTTTTTTAGCAGCTAGTGTGTGTAAGCATGTGAAGATGAGGACGAAACATGGATATTATGAAAAGGAACAAAAAGTTTATTACTTAATAATTTAGACTTAAACCATTTGCAGGTGGGAGAGGTATCTCTTTGTATGTTAACACACAATTCTAATTTATTTTTTTTTCCTCAATAACATAAACATGTTACAAATAATGATGTACTACTACAACAGGCAGAAAGTGTATAAGATAAAAGCTAAAAGGGAATTCTATATGGTAAATGTATATTATTATCTTGATAACAATATATCAAGATATTTATATATATTTACAACTACTATATATTTGCATCTCAATATAAATTGATCCCATTGATATGCAAAAACTTGAATCAATAACAGATCAAATAAAATTTACTTATTCCGGAGTTATGCTCCATATCAGGAATTTTTACGAAGGGGCAAACATGTAACTCCAAATTTATGAACCACAAAGTGAGGTTCCTATACACTGCATTCCGCCTCAGTGAGATGTATGCACCTATAAAGTTTCAAGTCAATACCTCTTATAATGTAGGAGTTATGCTCCGGACAAGGAATTTTATCAAAGGGGCATAACTCCATCAAAAATGGTCAAACTGCAAAACACAGGTAATATTCTCCAGGGTGACTTAGTGAAGGTACTTCTGTTAAAGTGTGGACAAAATTTATTAAGAAATGTAGAAGTTGTGCACCAAAGAATATTTCCCTTTATATTACATCCGTTAAGGGGCAAAGGGCCATAACTGCATAAAAAATAGTCGAACAACAAAACCTTGACAATATGCACCAGGTCACTATGTAATAATGCTTCTGTAAAAGTTTGGGCCAAATCCATTGAAAAATGTAAGAGGAGTTGCGCACAAAAGAATATTTCTATATATATATATTACATATGTGAAAAAATAACAAAGGGCCATAACTGCATCAAAAGTATTCGAACCACAAAACCCTGACAATATGTGCCAGGCCACTATGTTATAATGCTTTTGTAAAAGTTTGGGCCAAATCCGTTGAAAAATGTAGGAGGAGTTGCGCACAGAAGAAATTGATTATGCCCGCCCGTCGACATACCCCAATCTTATAACCAGAGTTTTCCTTCGGAAAACCTGGTTAAAAATATGCTACTTATGGATTATTATTTATTAATTATATATTCTACAAAATTGTGTCATCTTCGTTAAGATATCGACACCATATTAATAGAATGATACAGGTTAGATTTCTTGTTCTCAAGCCAAAAATACCTCATTTCGGATTGGTCAAATTACGGACATCTCGAAGTCTTATATTTGGTCCCATGAAATTGAGGATAACGAGTGCTGACTGTAAAATATTTCTGCAGAGTTCTTTGTATCAACAAACTTTGACCACAAATCTTCATTGTACGGCTGCTTTTTCAGGTTAAAAAGGTCTATGAAGCTGGCATTTCAGTTGCATGTTGCTCAAATAACTATTAAAGCAGGCATTTAAGACATGCCTCAGAAAATTATGAATCCCAGTTATTCTTCTTAATATATATACCATATTGATAACTGTATTTATAGATTTCTTCTGAGGATATGAAAAGGGCATGGTGAATCTCCCTGAAAAGGGTAGCAGAAAACTGTTGTATGTAAGATTTGTAAACGAACAGCATTTCTAATATCTTTCAGAAAAAATAAAGGAATTTCAAATCAGTTGTTTTTCTATTACATGAAAAGTTTTCATATTCTGAAATCTAAATACATACTTTAAACAAGAGTGTTGTTTTGAATATGTGTCACCTGCTGAAGCATGACGGAAAAAGTGTGACAAACAGATCCCAATGTGCTTACAGCAGGTGACACAAAAAATATGTAGAAATGTATTTTCCAACTGACAAGATATTCTCCAGGAAACATTTGTCAAAGTTCTGTTGCTTATGTAGACTTACTAATGTAGAGACTCAGATTAAAATCCTTGTATACAGATGATTACTGTTTGATCAGATTTTTCATAACAGATATTACTTTAGTATCTCCATGACCATTTAATAACTATTTCATAACACACTTATCAAAACTTTCATGATATTATCAATCTGACTTTTTTCTTCCTTAAATATCTATATCTAATATTTTTATTGAAATATAATGAAATCTCCACTCACTTTACTCTTCACCATGATCATAAATATTGTTAAGTACTAAGTTTACCTTAATTTCAAGTCATGATGTAAAATCTGAATTTATAGTTTCCTGACGTCAAATCTGACGTAATATAACATCACATGAATATGAAATTCAATGCATTCCAAAGCACATGGTTTGACGCATATGCAATTACATTTTCATGGTCCTGGAAACTTTACAACATATATAAATGTAGGCATAGATCTAAGAAATTCCTTTTCACCTTAAGACATCATATGACGTCAAATGACGTTCATCTTCTCAGAATGTAAAAGACACTTGGAGACTTATAATCTGTGCAAATATCAATTTTCTAACTCATCAGGAAGCGATTTTATACGCATTTGAAAATTGACGCCAATGGTTCGAATCTTGGATTCGCCATAAAATCTTTGCCTTTGCGAATTTGGAAAAACGGACACCGGGATGCACAACTAGAGCGTAACATACACATTTTGTGAAAATTTGATGAAAATCGGTCCAGAAATAATGGCTGTAGACCGTGTACAAACATTTTTAGACGACGTCAAGTTTGACTTCAAAACACGTCATAAGCAAATGAAAATCATTGGAATGCAAAATGTTAAATGTGAAACATGTGCTATTAAATTTTCATTGTGTTCGTACATTTGTAACATGTAGAATTTAACACGTAAAAATTGGAAATTTCTTTTCACCTCATGACGTCATATGCCGTCACATAACATTTATCTTCTCAGAATATGAAGAAGACGTAGAGACTTTTATTCTGTCCAAATACCAGCTTTCTATCTCATCTGAAAGCGATTTTATACGCATTTGAAATTTGACGTCAATGGTTCGAATCTTGGATTCGCAATAGAACCATTACCTTTTTCGAATTTTGAAAAACCGACACCGGAAGGCACAACTAGAGCCTAACATACATATTCTGTGAAATTTTGATGAAAATCAGCCCAGAAATAATGGCTGTAGACGGCGTACAAACTTTTTCACCTGACGTCAAATCTGACGTTATATGACGTCATATGAATATGAAATTCATTGAATTCGAAAGCACATGGTTTGAAATATTTGCCATAAAATTTTCATTGTTCTTGGCCATTGGCAACACATCGAAATTAACACAAATAAAAGAGGAAGAAAAAAAAAATAAGAACTAGATGTCATTCGTCTAAACGAATGATAGGACTTTCTGCAACCTGTGTTAATGCAAAAAGCAGGAGATAGAAGTTTCATGTAATAACTCACCTCTGGTAGTATTTCATGTTCATGCTGAACAATTGACATTATATTCCGCGAAAAATAAGCGTTTAGTTACGAGAAAAAAAAAAAAAGTAGTAGTAGTATGCGTATGACGTCATATGACGTCACGACTCAAAATATATTAAGAAATTATGCAGAACTGCAAACTGTAAGTTTCAACTTTCTATCTCATCCCGAAGTTCTTTAACCCTAAAATGAAAATTTTGGTCCTATGTTCGAATCTTACTTCAGCCACAATAATTCGGTTTTTCGGAATTAAGGTTAGCTGACAAAATATTCACACCTTAGATTCAAGATGTATCATCTGTAAAAATTTGAAGAAAATCTGATCAAAAATGGCGGCTGTAGAGCGCGAACACCATTTATCACTATTTTTAACTCTGACGTCATGTGACGTCATAGGGTGCTGAAAATGCTGTTGCTCAAAAGCGCATACTTTACTGCAATAACTCTGAAATTTTCATTATTCTGAACAACTGGCATCATGTCGAAATCATTGCCCCAAATTAAAATTAAGTGGTATGTTTATGACGTCCTATGACGTCACGATTCAAAATATTTGTAGAAATGCTGCAGAACTGCAAACTGTGTAAGTTTCAACTTTTTATCTCATCCTGAAGCTCTTCAATCCTAAAATGAAATGTTTGGTCCTATGTTCGAATCTTACTTCAGCCACAGAACTTCGGTTTTTCGGTAAGCTGGCAGGATATGCACACCTTAGTTTCAAGGTGTATCATCTGTGAAAATTTGAAGAAAATCCTACCATAAATGGCGGCTGTAGAGTGTGAACACCATTTTTCACTATTTTTAGCTCTGACGTCACATGACGTCATAGGGTGCTGAAGATGCTTTTCTTCAAAAGCGCATACTTTACTCTCATAACTCTGAAATTTTCATTATTCTGAACAACTGGCATCATGTCGAAATCATTGCCCTAAAATGAAAATTAAGAAGTATGCTTATGACGTCACATGACATCATATGACGTAACGACTCAAAATATATGTAGAAATTCTGCAGAACTGCAAACTGTGTAAGTTTCAACTTTCTATCTCATCCTGAAGCTCTTTAATCCTAAAATGAAATTTTCGGTCCTATGTTCGAATCTTATTTCAGCCACAGAACTTC
The DNA here is from genome assembly GCA_021229015.1 of Solen grandis. Lineage (NCBI taxonomy): Eukaryota > Metazoa > Mollusca > Bivalvia > Adapedonta > Solenidae > Solen > Solen grandis. The sequence continues at coordinate 46,691,931 of CM037781.1, forward strand.
GGTCTTTCGGAATTTCGGTTAGCTGACAGGATATGCACACCTTAGTTTCAAGATGTACCATCTGTGAAAATTTGAAGAAAATCCGACCATAAATGGCGGCTGTAGAGCGCAAACACCATTTTTCACTATTTTTAGCTCTGACGTCACATGACGTCATAGGGTGCTGAAAATGCTGTTGCTCAAAAGCGCATACTTTACTGCAATAACTCTGAAATTTTCATTATTCTGAACAACTGGCATCATGTCGAAATCATTGCCCCAAATTAAAATTAAGTGGTATGCTTATGACGTCCTATGACGTCACGATTCAAAATATTTGTAGAAATGCTGCAGAACTGCAAACTGTGTAAGTTTCAACTTTTTATCTCATCCTGAAGCTCTTCAATCCTAAAATGAAATGTTTGGTCCTATGTTCGAATCTTACTTCAGCCACAGAACTTCGGTTTTTCGGTAAGCTGGCAGGATATGCACACCTTAGTTTCAAGGTGTATCATCTGTGAAAATTTGAAGAAAATCCTACCATAAATGGCGGCTGTAGAGTGTGAACACCATTTTTCACTATTTTTAGCTCTGACGTCACATGACGTCATAGGGTGCTGAAGATGCTTTTCTTCAAAAGCGCATACTTTACTCTCATAACTCTGAAATTTTCATTATTCTGAACAACTGGCATCATGTTGAAATTATTGCCCAAAAATGAAAATTAAGAAGTATGCTTATGACGTCACATGACGTCATGACTCAAAATATTTGTAGAAATGCTGCAGAACTGCAAACTGTGTAAGTTTCAACTTTCTATCTCATCCTCAAGCTCTTTAATCCTAAAATGAAATTTTCGGTCCTATGTTCGAATCTTACTTCAGCCACAGAACTTCGGTCTTTCGGAATTTCGGTTAGCTGACAGGATATGCACACCTTAGTTTCAAGATGTACCATCTGTGAAAATTTGAAGAAAATCCGACCATAAATGGCAGCTGTAGAGCGCGAACACCATTTTTCAATATTTTTAGCTGTGACGTCATGTGACGTCATAGGGTACTGAAAATCATTGAAATCAAAATTTCCTCACGTGACTAATAAGGCATAAAAATTTCATCGTCCTAGGACTATTGCAACATACAAAAATAAGCGTTTAGTTAAAATTATTAAAAAAAACTAACTAATTAAATTAAAAAAAAAAAAAAAAAAATTTTTCGTTGATACGAATGATAGGACTTTCAAACGTTAGAGCTTTATATTGCATGGCAAAATTAACTAAACATCAATTCTTATTTTGACATCACTTTCTTACAATTTGACTTATTTCAGTAATCTAGTTACCAAAAGAAATGTCTTTAAAATCCATTCAATTTGTAGCAAATTTATTTGGGTCTATCATTAAATAGCATAAACGAATTTTGTTTTTTGCATTACTCCATGATTTTTGGGTCAATTGTTAAACTTAAAGCATCAAAAGAAAGACCCAACATTGCTCTACAAACATTATTCATTTTTTTTGGAAATCAAAATATTTGAGATATACACTGTTAAACGCATTGAGGCTAACTGAATTTTCATATTTCAGCCATAATTCAACTGATTCAACCCCGATCATTACAAGCTGAAAGGTCTTTCAAAGCACTTCAAATTATATGCATAGTGTCTATATAGAATATTTGTTGTTTAAGAGATATTTAAGGCCAAAGAAAAAAATCGATAATTTAAATTGAAGTAAAATTAATTTTAATTAGTAAATACTTACCTGTTATTACTTCAGGTATGTGTCTATTTGTGCACAGCTTCCAAAACAGAGTCCGCAAAATAAACCATTCCCTAAACCCCCTAGTTACCAGAAGTGTAACCCCCGTTCTCCAATTGTGTATGAAGCCATCGAGGGATACAACCACCAGCAAGCGGGGAGGGAGGTGGGACTCTGTAATAACAGGTAAGTATTTACTAATTAAAATTAATTTTACTTCAAAAATTTCATTTTAATAGCATAAATACGTTACCTGTTATTACTTCAGGTATGACTTCGTCGCTAAGGTGGGAGGTTGCTAATGAAGAACCTTGATTGCAGCGACACCCGAAGTAGAAAACGACCAAAGCCGCCGATGGTAAACGCTCTCGAAAGAGCGAAAAACGTCAGACAGGATGACTAAACTACTGTCTGAGCTACTACAAGCGGACCCAAATCCGCAAGGTTTTGTGATTGGTTAGCCAGTGAGCGGAGATAAAAGGAAGAAAACGTAGTAGAGGACTTCCAAGAGGCCGCTTTAAGAATATCATCCATGGGGGATTTATTCAAGAAAGCCCAAGAAGCAGACAAAGCACGGAGCTCATGTGGTCTAATTCTTAAAAAGGATAGATCCCTGTCCGAAAGATCCGAATAGGCAAACTTGATAGTTGAGGCTACCCAACGAGATATTGATGCTGCCGAAACTTCGCCCCCCCCTTTTATTGGGAGGAAAAGACGAAGACGACGACCCCGTAAAGATTTAACCTTCTGAAGGTAAAACTTCAAGGCTCTAACCGGACAAAGAAGCCGATCACCCCTAGCGCAAGACCTAGCAAGGCTCGGAATATCTACCGGAGGGGAACAGACCGAAGGGAGTTGGGTTTTCGCAAGGAAACCAGGTTGAAAACTCAAGGATACAGAGCCATCAGATTTGTTAAAGCGTAAATAGCCTTCCTCGGTAGAAAAGGCATGAATTTCACAACGACGCTTAGAAGACGCCATTGCTATGAGAAAGACCGTCTTCCATGGTACGTGCAGGAGTGAAGCCTCAGAAAGAGGTTCAAAAGGTGCCTTAGTAAGAGCCAGTAAAACACAAGAAAGATCCCACTTGGGAGTTAACGAACGAGAGACTGGCCTAGACAGTTCAAACAAACGAATAATTTCCGAAAGATAAGGATCCGAACCAAGGGAAGAGGATCTGTGAAACTTTAGAGTGTTCGATAACATGGACCTATAACCCTTGATAGAACTGACCGCAAGTTTTTTCTCGTTAAAAAGAAAAACTAGAAAGTTAGCGATTTCTCTGACAGGAGCCTTGACCGGATTAATCTGCCGTGCGATACACCAATCACGGAAGACCTTCCACTTTGCCTGGTAGACAGATCGAGTAGATTGTCTCCTGGCCTTAGAGATAATAGAGGCAACTGTTGCCGAAAATTTCTTCTGTCTAACTCGCTGTTGGATAACATCCAAGCGGGAAGACGAAGAGCGTAGGGATTCTCGTGTAGGACCCTGTTCCGACCTTGTGACAGAAGGTCCGGAACCTGGGGAAGTTCTACAGGATGGTCTATCAGAAGATCCAGAAGATCCACGAACCAAGATCTCGTTGGCCAAAGTGGAGCTACAAGGAGGATCCTGCACTGAGATCGCAGGATTTTCCTTAGAACTAAGGGAATCAGAGAAAACGGTGGAAACGCATAAGCAAATAGATGATCCCAGTTCACAGACAGAGCATCTATCGCCCAAGCCCTGTGATCCGATACTGGTGACACAAACAGTGGAAGTTGGTTGTTCAGCCTGGTTGCAAATAGATCGACAGACGGAGACCCGAAAATCGCAAACAGAGCTGTTGCGACCCGAGGAAGTAACTTCCATTCCGAGGGGAGAAGAGAATGCCTGCGTGATAGTTGGTCCGCTAAGACATTTAGACGACCCGGAAGATGTCTGACTTGAATGAGTACCGAAGACACCTGACACCAATGAAGAAGGTGCCATGTTTCCATGCACAGAGAAGGCGAGTGCGTCCCCCCTTGTCTGCGGATGTAAGAGACAACAGTCGTGTTGTCCGTAGAGACTAGAACAGACTTGCCTCGAATGAGAGGAGAAAACTGTCGTAAGGCTAGTAGAACCGCCTTGAGTTCCAGGTTGTTGATATGTAGAGAACCGTCCCGAGGGGACCAAAGACCGAGGTTGTGAGACCCAGAGGTTCCAGATGAGCACCCCAGCCTGACAGACTGGCATCCGAGAAGAGGAACAGTTCCGGTTGAGGAGGAGAAAGAGGAACACCCTCTCGGAGAAACGAGGGGGAATTCCACCAACTGAGATGATGAACCAATTCCGGGGAAACCGGAAGAATGGTCTGTAAATGGTCTCGACTGGGACGCCAGATCGAGAGTAGGATAAATTGAAGAGGTCGCATGTGAAGGCGGCCCAGCGGAACAAGATCCGCTGCTGCATTGAGTACACCGAGAAGTGATAGAAATTCGCGAGCTGAGATCGATTGCCGACGCGAAAATCCCCGAACCAGAGTTAGAAGAGCCAGAATTCTGGGTTCCGGAATTCTGATCCTGTTTAGGTCGGTCAGAAACTGCCTCCCGACAAACGTGAAGTTCTGGGATGGGATCAACTCCGATTTCTCGGAGTTGAGGATGAAGCCTAGCCGGAGAGCTAGGTCTGTCACCCATCAAAGTTCGTCGAGAAGAGCGACTGGGTCCATGTGAAGAAGAAGCCAGTCGTCGAAATACGCCAGAAGGCGTGAGCCGCGAAAATGAACCCTGGCGACCAGAACCGAAACTATTTTGGTGAAGATTCTGGGGGCCGAAGACAGGCCGAACGGAAGAGCCCTGAACTGGTAGACAGTTCGACCATCCGTAAAGCGAAGGTACTTCCTGGAATGGGGATGGATAGATACATGGAAGTAGGCATCCGATAAATCCAGGGAAACAGCCCAGTGACCGGGGAGGACGGCTGCCCTGATCGACGAAGTTGTTTCCATTTTGAAGTGTTCCTTCGGAATGAAGGAGTTTAGATGAGATAGGTCTATGACCGGTCGAAAACCGCCGTCCTTCTTGGGAACCAGAAAGAGACAGCTGTAAAACCCCAGAGAGGTTAGAATCGAGACCCTTTCTACCGCTCCTTTTTTCAGAAGATCTGAAATAGCGAGTCCCAGACGAGGATGATTGGAGGAGAGATGAATGGGGGAGCGTGACAGTGGAGGGGGACGACTGAACGGAATCCGATAACCGTGTCTCATGATAGACAGGACCCACTGGTCGTCTGTAATTGTCTCCCATTGCTGAATGAAATGAGTGAGTCTGCCGCCTACTGGAAAGGGCAGAAACACTCTTCCTCCTAATTGAACGTCTGGAAGAGGAAGCGGAAGAAAGGACGCACCCCTAGGGCTTACTCCTACCCCTTTGACTGGTAGAGGTAGAAGAAGGGGTGGGGGGCGATGAAGGAGGAAATCGTGGTCGTTGAGGACCAGATTGGCGGGCACCCCTGGAAGAGGGATTACCTCTGAAAGAAGATTGAGGTTTACCCTTTTCCGAGTCCTTCGGGGATTTACCGGTAGAAGCCGAAGGCTTCTTCGGTATCCGGAATTTAGGGGGAGCTGAAGTAGGAGTGCGGGGTTGGAAGGCCACCGCTCCGTGCATTTGCTCCTCCCTGGAGGCATCTGCTACTTCCTTGATTCGGCCCCCAAACAGGGACGAAGAAGAAAGAGGGGCCGACCTAAGCTTTTCTCGAGAAGAGGAGAGAAGCAGCTTGTTGGGGCCGTCCAGGATGGCATCCCGCCTGCAGCGAGTCATCTCTGAAGAGAGAGAGAGAGATAGCAAAATAGAATGTTTTGCAGTCGCTGCTAAGGCCTCTAAAAGAAGCCTGACGGAAGAAGATAAGGCATCTTTTTGCTGTAGTTTGACCGAAAGTGCGGCCACGAAGGAGTCAGCGTGAGACGAGATGCCGGAAAGAAAGCGGGAGCGTTGCTCCCAGCGATCCAAGACCTTCTGCTGAAGTGGTAAAGAAGAGGGGACCTTGAGCCGATAGAAAATTCACCCTCCGAGAACTTGTAGGTCTTGGGGTTAAAGCCCAAAGGCCGAAGGTCTGAAGTGGGAATAAACCAGCCCGGTCCTGGCTTGGAGGAGGAGGAGGATTCGAAATCCTCCAGGGCCGAACGGACGACCGGAGAGAAAGGAAGCAACTCCGATTCGACTGATTTGGCTTCCTTAGGTTTACCGACGAGGTCGAGGTAACCCTCGCACCTCTTACGGGAGGGAGGAGGGGCCGGTTTGCACACCGATTCAGGTAGGGTAGCAAAGACCTCCTGAACAGCCCTGTCCATGGAAAAACGACTGTCGTCTGACTCGTCCTCCTCGTCAGAGAGAGGATTGTCAGTACGAGGTTCAGAAGGGGCACTGGATCGGCGCGAGGTGGCCGAAAGAGGCACATCTTCGGCAAATAAGGAATCCTCCTCAGGAGCATGAAGGGAAATTTCGTCCTCCAAGTGTCCGCTCAGAGCAGCCCCACTGGTAGGAGGGTTACGAGCGGAGGGAGGAGGCCCAGTCTCAGGAGAAGGACGAGATGGGGGAGCATCCTGAGGGGGAAAGCCCATAAAGGGAAATGGAGGAAAGAAGGGCCACATAGGGGGCTGTGCAGAAGAAGCGCCCTGTGGCCCCGAGGAGGGAGAAGACTGAAGGAACAGTCGGTGATCTAAGGTCTCTGGTGGAAGAGAAACCCCATCCCTCCTAGAAGGAGCAGGCTCGCCCGGTATGACAGGAGGGGAGGCAGAACTGAAGTGCCTCGCATAGTCCCCCATCATGCGGGACCACCACGTGGAAGGATCGAAGGTATGAGGCTGCGATGAAAAATCCGCACCTTGATCCTTCGAAGAGCGAGACGTGGCCGAGCGTAAAGGGGACCGGTCCCTAGGAGCAGAGCTAGGGGACCGGTGACCGGAAATGCCCGAGGAACGTTTGGGGGGCCGTTTCTTGGGCACCCTGGAACACGAGGGAGCAGGTGGCCGACGCGGAGAGACCGCAGGGCTGCCTGAGGAAGAACTCGAGTCCGAACTTTTTCCAGTTAGGAACGGCGAAGATCGGTGACCCGCACGCCTAGAGTGGTGAGCCGACCTGACCGGTGATCGGTGACGATCTTTTACCGATGACCGGTGGGTGACCGGTCCCGTGTCATAGACGATGGTCGGTGACCGGTCTTGACCGGTGACCAGTGGCTAGACCTGACCGGTGACCGGTCGCGAGCCTTGCTATGACCAATGTCAAGCAAATGACCGGTCATGCCCGGTGACCGGTCGGAGTAATCTCCTTGTCTGCCACCCTGGGGCTAACGCAAAGAGAGCCGTACAGGGAGCTAGGAGACGAAGGCGGCCTCTCCGGAGAGGGGCGGGAAGCCTTCTTCCTGGGAGGGGGAGAGGGAATCCGACCCCCAGCAGCACTAAACCCAGAGAAGGAGGAGGAAGATGAGGCCTTCCTTTTCCGGGACGAATAAGATTGTCGTGAAGAGGCTTTCTTCCAAACCTCTTCGGACCAGGAAACACAAACAGTGCAGGTGTTATCCCTGGAGCACCCCGAGCATGAAAGGCAGGACTGGTGGGAGTCCCAGGACGCCTTGACAGCAACCCCTAGACTGCGACATTGAAAATTCAATACAAAGAAAGAACAATGTAAGCAAAATAAAACGGGAAGACCGAAAGAAAACCCGTACAAGAAGGGTCTCGAAACGAGACAACAGCATATATACAAAATCAAAATAATACCAGTGTCACGGGAGCCGAAGCACGGAAACCCGTGACACAAGGCAAAAAATCCCGATACGGGACAAGGAATGAAAATTCTACACGTCAATAGAATAAACAAACAATATAAAAACACAGCCGAGGCTATGAAAAGAAGTATGCAGAGCTATAGAGCACAGAAGCTATCAAGAAAGGTGACACGAGGTTACCCACTAAAACTTGATGGCTTCCAAAACACAATTGGAGAACGGGGGTTACACTTCCGGTAACTAGGGGGTTTAGGAAATGGTTTATTTTGCGGACTCTGTTTTGGAAGCTGTGCACAAATAGACACATACCTGAAGTAATAACAGGTAACGTATTTATGCTATTAAAATGACCTTGATCGTTGCTTTCTTTGGAAACGAAAGTAGCATTATGCCATAGCATCTAATGCTGCACATTCAGTAAAAATTTCATGCAAATTAAACAAGAGGCCCATGATGGCCCTAAATCGCTCACCTGAGATAAATAGGTTGACCCAAGGAACATCTGTACCAATTTATTTTAAAATCTGGCCAGTAGTTTTGAAGAAGATGATTTTTAAAGTTTTCTTTTTTTTTCTTTTTGTTGCAATGGCAATCAGAGTTCTATATGGATCAAGTTTATTTTAGGAACTTTTGTGGAGGTTGACCCAAGGATCATTCCTGCCAAGTTTAATCAAATTCTGTCCAGTGGTTTCAGAGGAAATGTTGATTAAAGTTTTCCCTATATACATATAAGGCAAATAAGCCCCGCCCCTGGCGGCCATGTTTTTTTACGGATCGGAATAATTTTAGCAACTTTGGTAGAGGTTGACCCAAGGCACATCTGTACCAATTTATTTTAAAATCTGGCCAGTAGTTTTGAAGAAGATGATTTTTAAAGTTTTCATATTTTTTTTTCTTTTTGTTGCCATGGCAACCAGAGTTCTACATGGATCAAGTTTATTTTAGCAACTTTTGTGAAGGTTCACCCAAGGATCATCCCTGCCAAGTTTAATCAAATTCTGTCCAGTGGTTTCAGAGGAGATGTTGTTTAAAGGTTTCTCTATATACATATAAGGCAAATAAGGGCCGCCACTGGCGGCCATGTTTTTTTACGGATCGAAATAATTTTAGCAACTTTGGTAGAGGTTCACCCAAGGAACATCTGTACCAATTTATTTTAAAATCTGGCCAGTAGTTTTGAAGAAGTTGATTTTTAAAATTTTCATATTTTTTTTTTCTTTTTGTTGCCATGGCAACCAGAGTTCTACATGGATCAAGTTTATTTTAGCAACTTTTGTGAAGGTTGACCCAAGGATCATCCCTGCCAAGTTTAATTGAATTCTGTCCAGTGGTTTCAGAGGAGATGTTGTTTAAAGGTTTCTCTATATACATATTAGGCAAATAAGCCCCACCCCTGGCCGCCATGTTTTTTTACGGATCGGAATAATTTTAGCAACTTTGGTAGAGGTTGACCCAAGGAACATCTGTACCAAATTATTTTGAAATCTGGCCAGTATTTTTGAAGGAGATGATTTTTAAAGTTTTCAAATTATTTTTCTTTTTGTTGCCATGGCAACCAGAGTTCTTCATGGATCAACTTTATTTTAGCAACTTTTGTAGAGCCTCACCCAAGGAACATTCCTGTCAAGTTTCATTAAATTCTGTCCAGCGGTTTCAGAGGAGATGTCGTTTAAAGCAAATTGTTGACGACGGACGACGCATGACGGACGACGACGGACGAAGGGCGATCACAAAAGCTCACCTTGAGCACTTTGTGCTCAGGTGAGCTAAAAAAATCAGGCCTATGGCCGTAAAAACCGTTTAATTTCAGTAAAAATAGTGTTTAGGAATTGTAACGACACATGACGTAGAGACTTATATTCAGTCAAAATTTCAGCTTTCTAACTCATCTGGAAGCGATGTTATGCGTATTTGAAATTTAACGTCAATGGTTCGAATATTGGATTCGCCATAGAACCTTTGCCTTTATGAATATGGAAAGACGGACACCTGGCTACATAATTATAACGAAACATACACATTCTGTGAAAATTGAATAAAAAATGGTCCGAAAAAAATGTCTAGACCGCGAAAAATCTTTCGTAGACAACGTCATGTTTGACGTTATAAGACATTATAGGCATAAGACAATCAATGAATTGAAATATACAGTATCTGAAATATATGCCATTAATTTTTCATGCCCCTGGGACTTTTGCAACATATAGAAATAACGCATAGATATTAGCAATTATTTTTTACCTTATGACGTCATATGACGACAAATGACGTTCTGCCTTATGGAATAAAAAGAAGTTATAAAGATTAATTTTCAGTTCAAATATCAGCTTTATAATACATCAGGAAGCGATGTTATGCGTATTTAAAATTTGACGTCAAAGGTTCGAATCTTGGATTTGCCATATAACCTTTGACTTTTTGAATTTGGACAAAAAAACACCGGATGCACAACTAAAGCGCAACATGTACATTCTGTGAAATTTTGATGAAAATCGGTCAAAAAATAATGGCTGTAGACCGAGTAAAATCTTTCTGTCCTGACGTCAAATATGACGTAATATAACGTCACATGAATATGAAATTCAATGCATTTCAAAGCACATGGTTTGAAGCATATGCAATTACATTTCCATGTTCCTGGAACCTTTACAACATATATAAATTTAGGCATAGATCTAAGAAATTCTTTTTGACCTTAAGACGTCATATGACGTTCATCTTCTCAGAATGTAAAATACACTTAGAGACGTATAATCTGTGCAAATTTCAGCTTTCAAACTCACCAGGAAGCGCTTTTATACTCATTTGAAATTTTGAAATTTGATGTCAATGGTTCGAATCTTGGATTCGCCATAAAACCTTTGCCTTTTCGAATATTGAAAAACGGACACCGGGATGTACAACTAGAGCCTAACATACACATTCTGTGATATGTTGATGAAAATCGGTCCAGAAAAAATGGCTGTAGACCGCGTACAAATATATTAAGACGACGTAAAGTTTGACGTCAAAACACGTCATAGTCAAATAAAAATTATTGAAATGCAAAATGTTCTATCTGAGGCATACGGTATTAAATTTTCAAGGTGCTCGGACGTTTTAAACATATAAAAATTAACACGTAAAAATTAGAAATTTCTTTTCACCTCATAACGTCATATGACATCATTTGACGTTTATCTTCTGAGAATGTAAATAAATCCTAGATACTTATGTTCTGTCCAAATATCATCTTTCTAGCTCATCTGTAAGCGATTTTATACGCATTTGAAAATTGACGTCAATGGTTCGAATCTTAGATTCGCCATAAAACTATTGCCTTTCCGAATTTTGAAAAACGGACACCGGGATGCACAACTAGAGCCTAACATACACATTCTGTGAAATTTTGATGAAAATCGGTCCAGAAATAATGGCTGTAGACCGCGTACAAACTTTTTCACCTGACGTCAAGTTTGACATTATATGACGTTATATGAATATGAAATTCATTGCATCCGAAAGCTAATGGTTTGAAATATATGCCATAAAATTTTCATTGTTCTGGGCCAATGGCAACACATCGAAATTAACGCAAACATAAGAGGAAGACAAGAGGCCCATGATGGCCCTAAATCGCTCACCTGAGATAAATAGGTTGACCCAAAGAACATCTGTACCAATTTTTCTTTTTGTTGCCATGGCAACCAGAGTTCTACATGGATCAAGTTTATTTTAATGACCCAAGGATCATCCCTGCCAAGTTTAATCAAATTCTGTCCAGTGGTTTCAGAGGAGATGTTGTTATAAGGTTTCTCTATATACATATAAGGCAAATAAGCCCCGCCCCTGGCGGCCATGTTTTTTTACGGATCAGAATAATTTTAGCAACTTTAGTAGAGGTTGACCCAAGGAACATCTGTACCAATTTATTTTAAAATCTGGCCAGTAGTTTTGAAGAAGATGATTTTTAAAGTTTTTTTTTTTAGTTTTTTTTTGTTGCCATGGCAACCAGAGTTCTACATGGATCAAGTTTATTTTAGCAACTTTTGTGAAGGTTGACCCAAGGATCATCCCTGCCAAGTTTAATCAAATTCTGTCCAGTGGTTTCAGAGGAGATGTTGTTTAAAGGTTTCTCTATATACATATAAGGCAAATAAGCCCCGCCCCTGGCGGCCACGTTTTTTTACGGATCGGAATAATTTTAGCAACTTTGGTAGAGGTTGACCCAAGGAACATCTGTACAAATTTATTTTAAAATCTGGCCAGTAGTTTTGAAGAAGTTGATTTTTAAAGTTTTCATTTTTTTTTTTTTTGTTGCCATGGAACAAGTTTATTTTAGCAACTTTTGTGAAGGTTGACCCAAGGATCATCCCTGCCAAGTTTAATCAAATTCTGTCCAGTGGTTTCAGAGGAGATGTTTAAAGGTTTCTCTATATACATATAAGGCAAATAAGCCCCGTCCCTGGCGGCCATGTTTTTTCACGGATCGGAATAATTTTAGCAACTTTGGTAGCGGTTGACCCAAGGAACATCTGTACCAAATTATTTTGAAATCTGGCCAGTAGTTTTGAAGGAGATGATTTTTAAAGTTTTCAAATTATTTTTCTTTTTGTAGCCATGGCAACCAGAGATCTTCATGGATCAACTTTATTTTAGCAACTTTTGTAGAGCCTCACCCAAGGAACATTCCTGCCAAGTTTCATTAAATTCTGTCCAGCGGTTTCAGAGGAGATGTCGTTTAAAGCAAATTGTTGACGCCGGACGACTAACGACGCACGACGCCAGACAAAGGTCGATCACAAAAGCTCACCTTGAGCACTTTGTGCTCAGGTGAGCTAAAAAGTGATGTGGTACAAAAAACTTAACCAAGATTCTAAGTGAAAAAGGGCATAATTTGGTCAAAATCCATGACATAGTTATCCCCTCTTGCCTACAGGTTGCGATGGTGGTCATATTCAAGTATTTTAAGTATCAAAACAATACCTTAAGGGATTCAGTGAAAAAAAAAGGTGGTACAAAAATCTTAACCACTACGGCAATGCTGAGGCTCGTGTGAGTTGAACAGCCCTCCTTATTCTTGAATAGTCAAGCTAAAAATCTTTCCTATGTAAGAATATATGTAAAATCTAGTGAACTCTGGGACAAAGCCAATTTTATTCCCAGGGCCATGAGTTGAACAAACTTGGTATATGTTCATAAGGCCATGTTACACACCAAATATCTAAACTCTTGGCCTTGCGAATTTTTTGAAGATTTCACTTTCAAAATCTACTTTTAGCTCCTGTGACCCAGATATGCAACAGACCGGAACCATTTGAACAACTTTGGTAGAGCTTCATGCAAGGAACATCACAGGCAATTTTCATCAAATTTGACCCAGTGGTTACGGAGGAGATGTCGTTTAAAGAAAATTACTGATGTCGGACGCATGCACGGACAGACACCAGACAAAAGGCGATATCACAATAGCTCACCATGAGTACGTTGTGCTCAGGTGAGCTAAAAAATTGATTCCGGGGGCCCCAATTTTGACCACAGGGCCATTATTTGAACAAATTTGGAACAGGTCCACTAGGCCATGTTACACACAAAATATCTTAAGGCATTGTGGTTTCAGACGAGAAAATTTTTCAAGTATTTTCCTGTGTAAGTCTTTACATCAAAAATACAATATAAATGTTTCCTTTATGTTTTTATGTTTTTAATATCTTTAAAGTTTATTAATAATATTTTTGTTTTCTTTTCTACATCATTTTAATTGTAAAGCACTTTTGAACGTATCTTAGATATGAAAAAAGTGCTATATAAATATGGCATAATACTACTAATAACATGAGCCATAATTCCTAGCTGAATTGGCCAATATCAGTCAATCGAACTTAGTAGAAAGATTATGGCTATAAATATTTTTATTAAGGTATAAGAAGATCGTTAAAGAAATGAAGATGCTAAAATGCACGCAAATGTAATCTGGCATTTTTTAATCATTCAAGGGACATACTTCAGACCTTATGGGCAGATATCAGCCATAATCAAACTTAGCCAGAAGATTATGTTTATAAACATTATCATGTTTGAAGAAGATTGATTAAACAAGAGAGCTTTGATGGCCCTTAATTGCTCACCTGAGTGTTATTGCTCTGGAGGGCATTAACACTGATGCTGACGAGAGGGTTACTGACAATCATGGCATTTTTTTTCTTTGAAACAGATTCTGATTAATGAGCTTTTAAAAGGACTGGTCTGTTTTTGTTCACTTTATACATAAAAGGCATAAAACATCAATGCCAAAATATATTAAAATCTGGCCAGTAGTTTTGGAGTAGATGTTTTTTTTCAAGTTTTCACTATAAACATATAAGGCAAATTAGCCCTGCTCCTAGCAGCGGATCGAAATAATTTTGAACAATCTTGGTAAAGGGTTAATCAAAAGACATCTGTGCCAATTTATTTTAAAATCTGGCCAGTGGTTTTGGAAGAAAAGGTTTTTAATTTTTTTTTCTTTCTATAGCCATGGCACCCAGATTTCTGCATGGAATCAATTACTTTGAATAACTTTGAAAGGGCATCACCCAAGGAACATTCCTGTAAAGTTTCATCAAAATTGGCCCAGTGGTTAAGGAGATGTTGTTGGTGCTGCACAGACAACGGATGCCAGACAAAAGGTGATCACAATAGCTCACCATGAGAATGTTGTGCTCAGGTGAGCTAAAAATGAAGATAATAGAGGGTACACTAAGTGAAATCAGGCATTTTTTATCATTCAAGGGCCATAACTCCAGACCAAGTAAGCTGATATCAACCATAATCGAACTTACTTGAAAGATTACGGTATGTTTATAAATATTGTCATTGAAGAAGATTGATTAAGAAATAAAGATGCTAGAGTGTACACAAGGAGTGATATGGCAATTTTTTTTTATCATTCAAGGGACATAACTCCAGACCTTATCGGCAGATGTCAGCCATAATCGAGATTCGTCGAGAGATTATGCAGGGCTCAAAATTAACATTAATTAGCAAAATGTGAGTAGAAAATGAAGTTTGTGAGTTTTGTTTTAAACCACTTGCATTTTTTGCTAGTGAAAATTTTGGCTTCAACATTTTCTAAAACATGTGTAAATGAGATAATTTCAATAAAATAAGGGCGCCGTGGTCCAGTGGTAACTTTCCGATTACGGATCCGAAGGTTGTGGGTTCGAACCCCGTTGGAGGCAAGAATTTTTCACAACCTTCCCAGGCACAAAGTACTGGTCCAACCCAGGAACCGTCGAGAGGGATTTATATAAGTTGTAAGAACTTGTTTCCCAATCGACGTAAAATAAATAAGTTTAAACTAATAAAATAACCAATAACATCTTCAAAACTAAACAATCTTGGATTGTTTCAAATATCACAAGCAAAATTTAGACAGGTAAATTGACCATGAAAGTAAATTAATTTGCGAGTAAGACAGTCTTTCTTTAAGGGCACTTACATTTTTTGAAGCCCTGGATTATGGCTATAAATACTGTCATTAAATTTGAGGAAGATTGATTAAGAAATGAAGATGCTAGAGTGTACACAAGAACATGTTGATGGACCTTGAGCACTACACGTTCCAGACTTTGAGTGGATCCAAGCAACAGTTTTGAAATTATGCTCCAAGCATATTTTTTTTTAAAGGAAAGCAGTCGAGAAATACTGCAGACAAATCTCGTCTACAGACAGACCGACAAACATGACACCAATATAGCCACCATTTCATTCGTATCTAGGGGTATAAAAAGAATCAATCTGGAAACAGATGACTGAATGTAAAATGTTCAGAGACAAGGAGAGATTTCCTGCATACTGTGTACAGCACCACAAGTGGTTTGCAATTTATATGCAGATATTTATTCCTGTTCCAATTAGGCAAATTGTTAGCATTATAATGTCATAAAACATGACTGGCATTTTTTTCAATCATACAAATGCAAATTTTTCCCAAACCTGCTGTAATTTTATAGGAAATATTTCTACAGATTAAAACTTATTACTGTTGTATGAGTACATATTCCTTGACTGGAAAATCTGGTTTGAGTTGAAGAACAATGAACTTAAAACCAATATCTTGCAGCTGTATGAATTTGATTTATGAAGATTCTGGTTTGAAAAAATGATAAGATGGAAAATTTAGAAACCTACAGACAACAAATAAACATCAATCCCACATAAAGTGACTATAAGAGCAGTGACCTTAACATGCATAAAGAAATACAAGAGCTGAATAACTCTCAAATCTCAAGTGAAATATGTGTCTAAGACAGGAACTAATTACTGAGAGTAATGGGTTTTAACCACACATGAAGAACAAATTTCCCACAAGTCACAGTCCTGGTATTCCAGGGGATTGAGACTTCTATGATACATATGCAGTGACTATATAATTAGTCCTGAAACAAACACTATGTTCGAATGAACGCCATGCCCCGGGGTAGCTTAGACCTTGAGGTCATGGTCATTTGATGGTCAAGGTCACCTAAGATGTTTTCCTTACAATTGTTTACACCTATCCTCTATATGAAGACTTAATTTAATCATTACATCAAGAGTATTCCACTTTTCCAAATACTGTTTAAAGTACAGTGAAACCTCATTAGTCCGGACACTTTGGTCCTTGTTTAAATTTCCGGATTAATGAATTTTCCGTATTAATGAATCAATCCATATCTCTCTTCTTTTTTCTTTCTTTCTTTCATACTTTCTCATTGTACACTGTGTGTGTGTGTGTGTGTGTTTATGTTTGTTTTCCATTAATAATAATTAGGACTTTCTGCCTACAGGCAGAAAGTCATATTGGGTTTGTACTGTTTTTTTATTATTCTTCTGCTTCTTCTTCTTCTTCTTCTTATTCTTTTTTTCTTCCTCTTATATTTGTGTTAATTTCGAGGTGTTGCCATTGACTCAGAACAATGAAAATTTTATGGCATATATTTCAAACCATGAGCTTTCGGATGCAATGAATTTCATATTCATATAACGTCATATAATGTCAAACTTGACGTCAGGTGAAAAAGTTTGTACGCGGTCTACAGCTATTATTTCTGGATCGATTTTCATCAAAATTTCACAGAATGTGTATGTTAGGCTCTAGTTGTGCATCCCGGTGTCCGTTTTTCCAAATTCGAAAAGGCAAATGTTTTATGGCGAATCCAAGATTCGAACCTATGACGTCAAATTTCAAATGCGTATATAATCGCTTCCAGAAAAGCTAGAAAGCTGAGATTTAGGCTGAATATTAGTTTCCAGATCTTCTATACATTCTGAAAAGATGAACGCGATATGACGTCACAATGCTCTTAAAACTTTCGTATTAAAACTTAACAGTTTTTAAGCCCTGTAGGCTTTATTTTTTGCATGATTTACTTGAAATTTTGTCTGAAGATGCAGTATTAGAATCTATAGAGCCATGTCACTTCCGTTTCCGGAAAATCCCAAAGGTCAAGGTCATATATCAATTATCGGGTTTTTCTTCGGCCTTAAATATCTCAAAAACGGTAAATATTCTATCGAGACACTATGCGTATATTTTGTAGTGCTTAGAAAGACCTTTCAGATTATATTTAGTTTTTGATGATCGGGGTTGAATCGGTTGAGTTATGGCGGAAAAAACAAAATTTGGTAACCCTCAGTGTGTTTAACAGTTTATATCTCGAAATTCTTTGATTTTTGAAAATATGATGATGAATATTATTTGTAGAGCAATGTTTGGCCGTTCTTTTGAAATTCGTGCATATAGCTTTGGTGATTTTTTCATTTTTCAGGAGGTTTAAGTGCTTCTATCTCAAAAGTATTGAAAATATTCCTAAACATAAAGCGTGTGAAATGTAGAGAATTTTCAGACGATTATTTTGGTACCTTAAGTTTTGAAATTGATTCAAAGTATAAGGAAGTTACATCAAAAATAAGAATTTAAACATGTAGAATATCAGCGATTCTGCCGTGTTGTCAAAGTTTTACGGCTAATATCTTAAAACTCATTCGAAATAAGTGCAAGTGAGATGTAGAGATTTTTAAGACGAATATTTTGGTACCTAGAGTTTTAAAATTGATTAAAGTATAAGAAAGTTACATAAAAAAAAAAGAAGAATTTTCGAAAAATATCCTACTTTCACGTCATTTGAAGCATTTTCGGAAAATGTAAGTTTACAGCTATGAATTAGTCATATAAAGTGCAAAAAAACTTTTTACTTATATTATATTGATATTACTAGCTAAACAAGCGTACCATTCCACGTGACCCGAGTGGTTAGAGCGTCCGCCTCGGGAGCGGGAGGTCGTGGGTTCGATACCCGACCACGACATACCAAAGTCGTAAAAAATGGTACTGTTATAGCTCCATTGCTTGACGCTCAGCATATAAGGGTAAGTGCAGGACTGGTTAGCTCGGTATCAGGATGATGTGACTGGGTGTGGTATCATGCCACATGTCTACGGCGTGATACGGCAGTGTGGCAGCACTATACCCGCATGAAGTAGACATCGTCTCCAAATGACTGAAATACTGTCGGTGGGACGTTAAACCCAACAAACAAACAAACAAACTTAACAAGTGTTGACAACGATTTAATGTTGTGTCAAATCATTTTATTTATGTTACTTATACATATCAGGTGCTGCATTGCATTACCCATAATCCTTTGAGCGTTTTGACACATGTCATTTAGACTGTTGTTTAAACATCGCAATTTCCCGACTTTACTGTTGCATCAATCGATAAATGCTGTACAAGTTATATTCCAAATTTATGATAAATGATAAGCTATGTGAAAATATATGTTATAGTACATTGTAACTTTATTGCCAGCTTGAGATACAATGGGCGTGTATAAGTGTAGACGTTTGAAACAAAATGATCAACACATATCATCCGTTCAAGACGCTGCAAGCTAATTTGTCCGTTAGCTAAAAGGGCCAAATGGAGTAACTTTGTTTAGAGTTTGCCCGCTATTTCTATCTAATCAGTGAGCCCAAATTTTCAAATTCCTGGTCGATTTAATTTGTTAAGAGTTCGAGATTTTGCGAGACTTGTCTACTTAATTGTGATTTAACTGTTAAGAGTTTACGGCAAAATGCGCATGTCATTATTTCAAATTATGCTCCGTCCTATTCACGTGATATCATATATGGCAGTGTTTACTACACTGATCCCTACACACGAGGTGTGCACACTGGCCCATGTTGACGTCTTTTGTAAACATTTAGTAAAGTTGCTTAAATAATCATGTTTATAGATAAACATTTACATAAGAATGAGGAGTTTCGGAAATATTTTTTTGCAAAAGGATAATTACCAGCTCGATCCATACGGACTCCTAAGGAAAGAAAAAGATGCTAAATTAAATACTAAAATACAAGTACAGTTTATTAGGTTTAATGTCCCACCAACAGTATTTAAGTCTTTTGGAGACAATGTCTACTTGAGACAAATGTAGTGTTGTCACACTGCACAGTATCACGTCGTAGACAGTTGGCATGATACCACACCCAGTCACATTATCCGGACACCAGGCCATCAGTCCTGGAACTACCCTTAATAAGCTGAGCGCCAAGCAAGGGAGCTATACCAGTACCTATGTTTACGAATTTGGTAAATACAAGAATTGAAAATGATATGTTTTTAAACAACTTACAGATCATGTATTGACTCGTTTGATTTGGAATTTCCAGGGTATTCCTAGCCTTGATATCTTCCGCTGACACCGACTTTTTTTAAACGATTATTATTTACATATTTCGTTCTTTCCTTAATGTCAGTCAGTTGATAATTTCTGATGTATTAACTAATTAAAACAAGATAAATAAATAACAAGAGGGCCATGATGGCCCTGAATCGCTCACCTGAGTACCATTGCTTCAACTGATGTCAAGGTTTTTAAACAGACAAGGATTCTGATATAACTTAATCTAAAACATTTTACCCCTGACAATACTACACACCAAATATCTAAGCAATGGGCCATATGGTTTCAGAGAAGACTTGGGCGCAGGGTCATTTATCACCGTAGGGCCAAGACTTTGAAAATCTTTGTAATGAACCATTAGATGCTACTACATACCAAACATCTTAGCTCTAGGCCTTATTGATTCATAGAAGAAGATTTTTTAAGATTTTCCTATTTAACTCTATGTAAAACAAGTGACCCCTGGTGTGGGGTCATTTATCACCATAGGGCTATGATTTGTACAATCTTGGTAGTGGCCCATAAGATGATGCTACATACTAAATATCTAAGCTCTAGGCCTTATGCATTCATGGAAGAAGATTTTTTAAGATTTTCCTATATAACTCTGTGTAAAAAAAGTGACCCCTGGTGGGGGGTCATTTATCACCATAGGGCTATGATTTGTACAATCTTGGTAGTGGCCCATAAGATGATGCTTCATACCAAATATCTAAGCTCTAGGCCTTATGCATTCATGGAAGAAGATTTTTTAAGATTTTCCTATATAACTCTGTGTAAAACAAGTGACCCCTGGTGCGGGGTCATTTATCACCATAGGGCTATGATTTGTACAATCTTGGTAGTGGCCCATAAGATGTTGCTACATACCAAATATCTAAGCTCTAGGCCTTATGGATTCATAGAAGAAGATTTTTTAAGATTTTCCTATATAACTCTATGTAAAACAAGTGACCCCTGGTGCGGGGTCATTTATCACCATAGGGCTATGATTTGTACAATCTTGGTAGTGGCCCATAAGATGATGCTTCATACCAAATATCTAAGCTCTAGGCCTTATGCATTCATGAAGAAGATTTTTTAAGATTTTTCTATATAACTCTATGTAAAACAAGTGACCCCTGGTGCGGGGTCATTTATCACCATAGGGCTATGATTTGTACAATCTTGGTAGTGGCCCATAAGATGATGCTACATACCAAATATCTAAGCTCTAGGCCTTATGGATTCATAGAAGAAGATTTTTTAAGATTTTTCTATATAACTCTATGTAAAACAAGTGACCCCTGGTGCGGGGTCATTTATCACCATAGGGCTATGATTTGTACAATCTTGGTAGGGCCCAAATGATCTACATACCAAAAATCAAAAGGCGGCCTTGTGGTTTCGGAGAAGAAGATTTTTTCAATTTTTCCTATATTAGCCTATGTGAAATCAAGTGACCCCTGGGGCGGGGCCAATTTTGACCCCAGGGTCATAATTTGTACAATCCTGGTAGACAGTCATAAGATCATGCTACATACCAAAAATCAAAAGGCTAGGCCTTGTGGTTTCAGAGAAGAAGATTTTTTAAATTTTCATTTTTAAAATCTATTTTTAGCTCCTGTGACCTAATTATGCGATGGACCAGAACCATTTATACAACTTTAGTAGAGCTTCATCCAAGGAACATTCCTGCAAAATATTTTTCAAATTGGCCAAGCCGTTTAGGAGGAGATGTTGTTTGAAGCAATTGTTGACGCCGGACGCACGCACGGACGCACGGACGACGGACGACGGACGCCGGACAAAAGGCGATCAGAAAAGCTCACCTTGAGCACGTTGTGCTCATGTGAGCTAAAAACAGCCATCACATAAATTAAATGTCCGTGCCTCTTGATTGAAATCTGAAAAAGAAATGAGCCGATGGTAAAAAAACACACGAAATTTATGTGTTACATCCATATTTGGAAAGCACGTGCACGTGTGTGAATACTTTAACAACACGCTGATGTAACATTTATATGACGCCATCTCCTAATATAGCAGTGTAACGCAGTAATAGGGCGGGGCAGACTCTAAGTTAGTCAGTGTTTATTAAGAGAGAATTTAACAGTTAAGAAGCCGCCACTCGCTACGCTCGTTCTGGCTTCTTAACTGTTAAATTCTCTTAGAATTCTCTTAGAAAACTAAGCAATTATTTAAGCACTTTTGGAAAATACCCTACTTTCACTTTTACGTAATTTTAAACATTTTCGGAAATTGTTATTGGCAAAGGCCAAGAACAATGAAAATTGTATGGCAAATATTTTTGAATGCAATGATTTTCAAATTCTTAGGACGTCATAAGACCCTAGATTTTGACGTCAGTTTAAACTTTCGTATACGCTCTGCAGAATTTATTTTTGAAGCGATTTTCTAGTACATTTCACAAAAGGTTAAAGGCTTTTCTTGTGCATCCTTACTTTCGTTTTCAAAATATTGAAAAGACCACAGGTGCTTGAAACAAACTTTTTTTATGTTCTATATGGGCTATATACTATAATAAGATATATATCATATATAGGCCGATTATGTAAAATATTTGATTATGTGACTTGCGCCTGTGGAAAAGACGAAGGTTCTGTGGTGAAACCAAGTTTCGAAAATATGACCTCGAAATTAAGTTTAGTATTTCAGAGACCCCATTCGAGGTAAAAAGCTGAAATTCACACATGTTGTAATTCAAAATGTTTTCTTTTAATGGGATTATAATATGTTTTCAGTTCTGGAGCAATAAATTCAATGTGATCCCAATGGTCCAGAATTACAAAAAAAATGGCATATGTTAAATATACTGAGTTTTCATATGCAATAATATTCTTATTCCTATGACATCAGAATAGACGTCAGATCAAAAAGTTTGTAAACGCTCTGCAGACATTATGAATTGATGAATTCTTCTAAAATTTCAAAGAATGTATAGGTTACACACTAGAAACCTAATGTTTTCTGAGTATTACGTACCTATAATTTTCAGTTTGACTGAGTTTTGAACGGTTTGCAGAAAGTCCTATCGTTTGCCGTGCAAACGAAATCTAGTTATTATTAATATTTTTTTTTTTTTCTTCTTTTCTACGCTTTAATTTCTATATGTTGCTATGGTCCAAGGACGATGAAAATTTAATGGCATATACTTAAGTTGCTGAAATTTTGATTTCTATGATTTTCATATTCCTATGACGTTGTCTACAAAAGTTTGTACGCGGTCTACAGCCATTATTTCTGGACCGATTTTCATCAAAATTTCACAGAATGCGTATGTTAGGTTTTAGTTGTGCCTTCCGGTGTCCGTCTTTCAAAATTCGAAAATGCAATAGTTCTATAGCGAATCCAAGAATCGAACCATTGACGTCAAATTTCAAATGCGTATAAAATCGCTTACAAATAAGCTAGAAAGATATTTTGGACAGAATATAAATCTCAAGGGTTTCTTTACATTCTCTGAAGATGAACGTCATATGATTATTATTAAAATTTTTTTTTCATATGCTTCAGATAGAACAGTTTGCATTTCAATAATTTTCATTTGTATATGACGTGTTTTGACGTCAAACTTGACGTCGTCTAAAAATGTTTGTACGCGGTCTACAGCCATTATTTCTGGACCGAATTTCATCAATATTTCACAGAATGTGTATGTTAGAGTCTAGTTGTGCCTTCCGGTGTCTGTTTTTCCAAATTCGAAAATGCAAAGGTTTTATGGCGAATCCAAGATTAGAACCATTGACGTCAAATTTCAAATACATATAAAATCGTTTCCAGATGACTTAGAAATTTAATATTTGAATAGTATATAAGTCTCCAATTTACATTCTATGAAGATGAACGTCATTTGAGGTCATATGACATCATAAGGTCAAAAATAATTTCTTATATCTACGCGTAAATTTCTATATGTTGCAAAGGTCCCAGGGGAATGAAAAATTTATTGCTTATATTTCGGATACTGAATATTTTATTTAATTGATTGTCTTATGACTATGAAGTCATGTCGTCTAACTTGACGTTGTCTACAAAAGTTTGTTCATGGTCTACAGCCATTATTTTCGGACAGATTTTTATCCATTTTTCACAGAATGTGTAAGTTTAGTTATAGTCCAATATTCGAGCCATTAACGTTAAATTTCAAATACGCATAACATAGCTTCCAGAAGAGTTAGAAAACTGATATTTGGACTGAATATAAGTCTCTACGTATTTTTACATTATGAAAAGATGTACGTCATATGACGTCATGTGAAGTTACAAGTCCTAAACACCGTTTACTGAAATGAAACGGTTTTTACGGCCTATAGGCCTTATTTTTTGTTTAATTTGCATGCATATTTTTACTGAAGGTGCAGCATTTCATGCTATGGCGTCATGTTACTTCCGATTCCAAAGAAAGCAATGGTCAAGGTCATATTTCAATTATCGATTTTTTCTTTGGCCTTTAATATCTCTAAAACAATAAATATTGTATCGAGACACTATAGCATATTCTTTGTAGTGCTTTGAAAGACCTTTCAGCTTTTAATGATCGGGGTTATGGCTGAAAAAAGGTAATTTTGTTAGCCTCAATGCGTTTAACAGCTTATATCTCGAAAACTTTTGATTTTCGAAAATATTAATATGAATATTATTTGTAGAGCAATGTTTGGTCGTTCTTTTGATGCTTTAAATTTTACAATTGACACAAAAAGCATGGAGTAATGCAAATAACAAAATTTGTTTATCTTATTCTATGATAGACCCAAATATATTGCAATCATGAATGAGTTTAAAAATTTGTATAATTGGAAAAAAAGCCATACGATATAAATTTTTAAATCCTATCATTCGTATCAACGAATGATATCAGTTTTTATTAGGACTTTCTGCCTATGCAGAAAGTCCTATTGGGTTTGTACTGTTTATTAGGACTTTCTGCCCTTTCGGCAGAAAGTCCTATTGGGTTTGTTATGTTTTTTATTAGGACTTTCTGCCTACTGGCAGAAAATCCTATTGTGTTTGTACTGTTTTTTTATTATTCTTATTCTTCTTCTGCTTCTTCTTATTATTCTTTTTTTCTTCCTCTTATATTTGTGTTAATTTCGAGGTGTTGCCATTGACTCAGAACAATGAAAATTTTATGGCATATATTTCAAACCATGATCTTTCGGATGCAATGAATTTCATATTCATATGATGTCATATAACGTCAGATTTGACGTCAGGTGAAAAACTTTGTACGCGGTCTACAGCCATTATTTCTGGACCGATTTTCATCAAAATTGCACAGAATGTGTATGTTAGGCTCTAGTTGTACATCCCTGTGTCCGTTTTTCAAAATTCGAAAAGGCAAAGGTTTATGGCGAATTTAAGATTCGAACTAATGACGTCAAATTTCAAATGCGTATAAAATCGCTTCCAGAAGAGCTAGAAAGCTGATATATGGAGTGAATATTAGTCTCTATGTCTTCTTTACATTCTAAAAGGATGAACTCCATATGACGTCATATGACGTCACATGACGTCATTATGCTAATAAAACTTTCGTATTAAAACGTAACGGTTTTTAAGCCCTGTAGGCTTTATTTTTTGTATGATTTGCTTGAAATTTTGTCTGAATGTGCAGTATTCAATTCTATGGAGCCATGTCACTTCCGTTTTCGGAATATCCCAAAGGTCAAGGTCATATATCAATTATCGTGTTTTTCGTCATCCTTAAATATCTCAAAAACGGTAAATATTCTATCGAGACACTATGCGTATAATTTGTAGTGCTTACAAAAAGACCTTTCAGGTGATATTTAGTTTTTGATGATTGGGGTTGAATCGGTTGAGTTAAGGTGGAAAAATGAAAATTTGGTAACCCCCAGTGTGTTTAACAGTTTATACCTCGAAAACCTTTGACTTTTGAAAATATGATGATGAATTCTATTTGTAGAGCAATGTTTGGCCGTTCTTTTGATGCTTAAAGTTTAATGATTGGCCAAAGATTCATGGAGTAATGGGGTAAAAAACGAAATTCGTGCATATAGCTTTGGTGATTTTTTCATTTTACAGGAGGTTTAAGAGCTTGTATCTCAAAAAGTATTGAAAATTTTCCTATACATAAAGCGTGTGAAATGTAGAGAATTTTCAGACGATTTTTTGGGTACCTTAAGTTATGAAATTGATCAAAGTATAAGGAAGTTACATCAACAAGAGGGCCAAGATGGCCCTAAAGACGCTCACCTGAGGACATTTGTGCTGACCAAGTTTGAGGAAGATTGAATCAAAATTGTGGCCTCCAGTGTGTAAACAAGGTTTTTCTAAGATTTGACCTACTGACCTACTTTTCAATCGCTTTTTAGGTCTGTTAGATTAATGATCTTCGATAATTCGTTGAAATTTCTGAAGAGAATCGTATACCTACCAAACTGAAACCGGAAATGGAGGGCTGAATAGTTTCCTAATTTTTCATTGGTTAATAATATTATAACCTAAAACGACCGAATGTGTTTTTATTACCAACAATACGATTATCTGTACTTTCATATCTTTCTTAAAGAAAACCTTTATTTAATATACAATTGACACAATATATTCTCTTAGTCTTTTTATCATTTTATTTAATCGTAGATACTGATTTTAATATAAAACATATATCAAGTATGTAATTTAAAGTAAAAAGTGATTCAATCAAGGGCCAAATTTTAACCATTATCTAGTCATAATCTCTCAAACTAGTAATATTGCAAAATATTTTTTTTATGATTGGTCTATAATTATGAATTATGTGGGTACGGACCACCAGACAATATTTCACATCAAATCTATAGATTAAGCTCTAGGTCTTTTCCTATGTAACTCTATGTGAAACAAGTGAGCACTGGTGCGGGGTCATTTATCACCGTAAGGCTATGATTTGAAAAATCTTGGTAATGAACCATTAGATGATGCTACATACCAAATATCTAAGCTCTGGGCCTTATGGATTTACAGAAGAAGATTTTTTAAGATTTTCCTATATAACTCTATGTAAAACAAGTGACCCCTGGTGCGGGGGCATTTATCACCATAGGGCTATGATTTGAACAATCTTGGTAATGAACCATTAGATGATGCTACATACCAAATATCTAAGCTTTGGGCCTTATGGATTTACAGAAGAAGATTTTTTAAGATTTTCCTATATAACTCTATGTAAAACAAGAGGGCCATGATGGCCCTGAATCGCTCACCTGAGTACCATTGCTTCAACTGATGTCAAGGTTTTTAAACAGACAAGGATTCTGATATAACTTAATCTAAAACATTTTACCCCTGACAATACTAAACACCAAATACCTAAGCAATGGGCCATATGGTTTCAGAGAAGACTTGGGCGCAGGGTCATTTATCACCGTAGGGCCAAGACTTTGAAAATCTTTGTAATGAACCATTAGATGCTACTACATACCAAAAAT
>CM037781.1:46718645-46768645 GCA_021229015.1 Solen grandis
AAAACCACAATGTAAATTCTTAAAGACAGGTTTTTGCAAACAATAAATATTGATGTGAACCATAATTAGACTGCATTTTTATTCTCCTCAGCTACAGATCTTGGGGGCAAATTGTTTTCTTCTGTGTGTCTGTATGTGTGTCTCTCTGTCTATCTGTCTGTCTGTCAAAACTTTTTAGTATTGTCCAAATTTTTTGAACCATTGCTCACACTAACTTTAAACCTTACATACATGTAGTCTTTCACTCACGCAAACTTTTGAAACTGTATTCCTACACATGACAGACTTCCGGTGTGGGTATTGATCACCTTTAGTGATAATATTTTTTTTTGGTATGCTTATAAGCCCAAATCCTATGTGTGAACATTCGTTTTATGTGTCATGTGAATACATCCTGTGTCAAAGATGGGGGTGGGGGTATGAATCACCTTCAGTGATAGTTCTAGTTCTATATAAAAAAAACTGATACAGTCCAATAGTAGACTAGTCCTTGTATTTATTGTGTACAATCTGTTTGCAGGGCTGGCTAGGAGCTAAGGAGTGAACCTGTATCAGAATGAAAACTTGGATTTCAACACTGCCATCATGTCTTAACAACAAAGCTTGACAGTGAGTAGCTGTTGGACCAGATTGGGACCAGTGATATTAATCACTTTCAGTGATAATTCCAGTTAAAATAAAAGAAGCAGCTCCTAATAATGTGAAGCAGGGCACAAGATAGGGTATCTTTATGATGTGTAAATCAAGGCTCCAGCAGTTAAAGGCTGATTGATAGAAATAAACAGCACATTGGATCCAGCATGACCCCCTAGATCAGTTAACAGCCTCCGTGAAATATGTGATTCATATCATGATTTCCCGTGATTTACAGATTCTTATGCCTCCCCAATGCAGCATATAGATTTTCAGTTTGTGCATCTGTCAGTTCTTGCATTCGTTTTCTGTCCATCACACCTCAGGTTTACCTTTGCATTTTAGCTTTTTATATGCCTGTCAAATAACAGGACTTATTTTAGATTCACCTGCAGCAGCTGGGCTGTATCGCGGCATCCATGGATGTTCGTTCTCTGACTGTTATATCTCAGCCACTTGATAACCAGATTGTCCCAGAGTTATGGCTCTTGAATTGATGAAAAATTGCTAAATGAATAGTGTCTGCTCTCTTACTCGACAAACATGAACCGATCTTTACCATACTTAGTCACAATGTATATGGTTCCAGATAACCTGAGGGGCATCCGTGGCCGAGAGGGTAAAGTCGCTGACTTTAACACTCTCTCAGCCCCTCACCGCGTGGGTTCGAATCCCGGCAGGGTCATTCAGATTTTCATGTGAGGAAGCCTTCAAACTGGTTTGCGATAGGTCGGTGGTTCTACCTGGATGCCTCCGTGCATTCGGGGTCTTCCTCCACTTGTAATTAGCTGGACATCGCTATATGACTGAAATACTGTCGAAGCGACGGTAAACTCAAATAGTCAGTCCAGATAGCCTGGAGTTATGACCCTTGAATTGATTAAAAAATTGCTAAATTAACAGTGTCCGCTCTTTAGCTCTAACAAATATGAACTGATCTTGTCCAAACTTGGTCACAATGTGAATGGGCACAATATCTCAAACAAGTTTGATAACCATCCAAAATATCTTAAACACTCCAGAGTTTGCCCTTGAAATGATGAAAATGGTAAAGTTAACAGTATCTACTCTCTAACACTGACCAACATAACTGATCTTTTCCAAACTTTGTCACAATGTATATTAGCACAATATCTTAATCAAGTTTGAAAACCAGTCAGAATGTCCCAGACATTCCAGAGTTATGACCCTCATAAACATCTCATAAACTGCCAAGCAAATTTTAATGAAACTTTACCATTATAATTAGCATTTGCTGTTTGCATAAAGAAAAAAGTCATTTAATAGCTCCAAGATAAAGAGTAAATACTTTTTGAAGGATATGGATTGGTCATTTAAGGCAAAACATTGCTTAAAAGATATGGTTCGGGCAAGTTTCACTATAGCTAAATTCATTTTATCCACTAAGCAAGATGCCCGCCAGAGATAAAAATCCAAACATGTTGTCCACATTTAGTTTCTGTACTTTCTAGCACCTTCAGTTCTAAAGCTATCTTCTTCAAACTTGATTATAGTTATAATCTCTTGGGCAAGTTTGACTATGGCTGATATCTCTCCATTTTGTCAGGAGTTATGGCCCTTGAATTATCAAAAAATGCAAGCACTTATTTCTCAAGCAATCTTCTTTATACCCTCGCAAACTAAGTTTGAGAGGGGGTATATACATGTAGGAGTCAGTCTGTCAGTCCGTTGGTCTGTCCGTCCATCCCAAAATCTTGTGACACAAACTACTTCTACATTTCTTAACCGATTCGGTTCAAATTTTGTGTGTGCATTGATAATCAGGTGGAGATGTACATGTCATAAATTTCACTTAAGTTGTCTCAAGGATTGCAGAGTAATTGCCTTGTTTCTATCTGGCATATATTCTTCACGATTGGGGGGGGGGGGGGGGGGGGCAGCATTGCTTGCTATACTGACAAAGCCTTGTTCAATTTTTGTTCTGTACCAAAAGAAAAAAAAAGGTGTTATTAATTTTTGAGGTATGGCATTTAATATAAAATTATCCTGATATTTCTTTATTTCTACATATAATCATTTATTGATTTTAGCAGAATATACATATTTACAAATCTGTATGAGCCAGACTCACAAAACATAGCAGGAATGTTCATCAGCATACACATTTGGACACATGATGTTTTGTTTGTTGTTTTGCACAATATGTGTTAAGTTATGGCCCTTGAATTACATAAAAATTAGATATGTCACAGTAATATTCACCAGCAAGTGAAGCTGTTCACATATCTCCAAAAATTTGAGTAATATTGTTAGGGTCACTTTTTCTTGTTGATGTCAGCATTGGTTAAGGTTTTTGTTCAGGTTCATTTCTCCATACCCATCAAACATAATTATTTTAAACTTGGAATACTTGTTCACTATGAAAAAGGAACCCATTTCAAAGGGGCAGGTAACTCTAAAAATCATTTTGGAAAAGTTATGGCCCTTTATCAACTTAAAATCTGCAATCTGGTTAATTTTTTTTTGAAGGGAATATAATAGACAATTTTCTAGAAATTGAGCTAATCAAAAAAATTAACCAGATTGCAGATTTTAAGTTGATAAAGGGCCATAACTTTTCCAAAATGATTTTTAGAGTTACCTGCCCCTTTGAAATGGGTTCCTTTTTCATAGTGAACAAGTATTCCAAGTTTAAAATAATTATGTTTGATGGGTATGGAGAAATGAACCTGAACAAAAACCTTAACCAATGCTGACATCAACAAGAAAAAGTGACCCTAACAATATTACTCAAATTTTTGGAGATATGTGAACAGCTTCACTTGCTGGTGAATATTACTGTGACATATCTAATTTTTATGTAATTCAAGGGCCATAACTTAACTAATATAGTGCAAAACAACAAACAGAACAAAAATTGAACAAGGCTTTTGGCACAGTTATGGCCCTTTTTAAACTGCAGATTTTCTGTATTGGTTAAGATTTTTCCAAACATATTAACTTCAAACTTGGAAAACTTATTTATATCTATAAAGGAACCCATTACAAAAGAGCCCTTCACATTTGGCTATCAAAATGGGAACCCGTTTCTAGTGAGTAGGTAACGTTAAAATTCATTTTGGCATGGTTATACCTCTTTTCTGACTTAAAATTTTCTTGGACAAGTTGTTTTTCTTAAGGTCAATTTCTCCATAACCATAAAAAAACAATCATTTCAAACTTGGTATACTTGTTCAGCATCAAAAAAGGAATGATTTTAAAAAGGCAGGTAAATCTAAAAATAGTTTTGGCACAGTTATTGCTCTTTTACAACTTAAAATTTTCAGTTATGGTTTAGATCAGTTTCTCAAAAACACTCAAACATATTCACTTCAAAGTTGGAATACTTGATCACTTTCAAAGTTAGAAAAGATTTCAAAAGGGCATGTAACTCTTAAATTCTTTTTTGTACAGTTATGACCCTTTTAAACAGATTTTTCTTTTCTGTTCATTTTAAATGGAATATTTAAGGTAAATGCTTTTCAAGTTCATATCTTAGTAAGTACGAAAGTTAGGGGACTGAAACATTCCATAATATTATGTTTTCAGGCTCAATACCTGTCACATGTGTTTATCTCACTTGAGCACATGTGCTCAAGATAAGCTATTAGGATCGATGAATGTCTCATCTGCCTTCTTTTGTCCACAATTAATAGTTTGTTTGCACTCAAGAATCTTCATTTCTTAAGCAATCATCTTCGAATTTTATGACAAAGTTTATAGTCATAATCTCTCAATAAAGTTTAATTATGGCTGAAATTGGCCAATTAAGTCAGGAGTTATGGCCCTTTTAATGCCACATTTCACTTTGTTTGCACTCTAGCATCTTCATTTCTTAAGCAATCATCTTAAACTATATGACAGTATTTATAGTCTTAATCTCTAGGCTTAGTTTGACTATGGCTGATATTGGCTAATTATTTAACCAATTTTTAAATTTTAAGTACTGTTTGGTATGTAGAATTGAAACTAACTTAATGTATTTATGAATGATGTATTCAGTACAATTATGTCATAATATAGTAACTTGTGCAGGCAATGAAGGCAATAATTTTCAGGTGAGAGTCTTCAGGGCTATCTTGGCCCTCGTGTTTTATGTTAACAATAAAAATAGTATTAGCTAACATTATACTGTCTGGTACTCAGAAATGTGGATTGTGATGTCTTAAAACAGTTTTTTTGCACTATTCACATTATTCTATTTTTCTGGAGCCATATCGCCTGTTACCTAATTTGGTTAAAGATAACAGTTTGACAAATTAGCCTGTTTGTTACTTAATGCAAAGGGATTGCTATATCTGAATCACATGTCAAGGTTATTATTGAATGTGAGAGACAGCTGTGTTATTATGCACATTTGTATCTGGTACACAACAAAGTGTTGTGATTTTCATTTGAATATTATTTTTTTTTTAATATCATGAAATTTTATTGATTAATTTATATTTTATGTTATATATGTCTAATGATACTGGTAATATAAAAGTGGATGGAATTTTGAATAGTGTAGTTTTGTTCAGTAAATTGGGGGGGGGGGGGGCAACTGTGTGAGGTATAGCATGATGTTACATTAGATCTAGAAAATCAAATCTCTAGGAATATGGTTAACACAGTAAATAACGCCAGAGTTTTTTTTTATTTTTAGATTTACAGACCAGCCTTCTCCAAGTTTTCCCCAACCCCCCCCTAAAAAAAAAATGTGCTTGTTTTTTTTCAACTCAACTTTTTTTTTTTTGGAGCCAAAACGCAAACTGCCACGTATCCACATATTTTGGGAGCTGTCTTTTAAACGCGACATTAATTCAAGCGTTTACTATACTGAACGATATTGAGCGAAGTATGCCAAATGTTTAAATCCCATATAATCAAAAAGCAATTATATGACATAGATGAAACAACATGTCCATGTGCTCGCTAGTCTTGTTTTTGTTTCTTTACTCTTTATCTATTCATGTACGTAGAATGCCACTTCTGGGATAGATTCTACAGAGGTGGAGTATGCAGTAGAGCTGAGGGATGGCTAGCTCTACTGTATTAGCG
The DNA here is from genome assembly GCA_021229015.1 of Solen grandis. NCBI lineage: Eukaryota > Metazoa > Mollusca > Bivalvia > Adapedonta > Solenidae > Solen > Solen grandis. The sequence goes on from CM037781.1 coordinate 46,724,319, forward strand.
CACATAATTTGATATTCTTGGTGGTTCATATCCACAAGTGTTTAAGAAAAACGAATTTTTAAATTGTTCATTGCTTGTAAAAATAAATTTAAATGATCTTGATTTATTAACGATACATCTGTCTAATACATCAAGTCACAATATGTTTTAGTTTAAACTGATAATTATAAAGTTGATTATCAAGTTAACAATGTTGACATCCTGTCATATTGAAACGAGTTGAATCACAGCATGGATAACCCCCAATCAAATTTAGTGGTTGGTACTTTACATTCTAAGGACTGTACAGCACTACATGATGTTTAATTTAAGATGTTATTTTTATGTGTTTCATTGAGGTATAAAGGACTATACATGTACTAAGGTAACATATTAAAAGGGTACTTTTGGTCTACATCTTAATTTTTTTTTTTCCCTCCTCCTACCCTAAACTTTTAGAAAAAAAATCCGTAAATCTATTAATAAAAAGAAAACTGGCCTAAGGAAGGAAACATTCATCAGACATGTACAGTACGGTATCACCATGTCATATTTTGTTGTCAAATTCAAAATAAAACTCTTGATTATCAGTTTATACATTTATATCAGGAAGAAAAACACAGTACTGAAATGCTACAAAATCAGTGATAATGGAACCATTGTGTGCCTGTGTTTATATGTGTATGTGGTTAAACAGTGAGATAAATTGATTTTGGATACCTGATAAACTTAACTGTCTGTAAGAGCTCATTACTATACTGTTATGTTAGGTCAACATACTTGCATCAACATTTCATATCATGAATTTAATCCTCTGGTTCCCCATCATATTAAGGGATATATTTATACCCCTTGCACAACGAAGTTGTAAGGGGGGTATACTGGATTCAGCTTGTCTGTCTGGCCGTCCATCCGTCCGTCTGGCCGGCCGTCCGTCTGTCGTTTTTTTTGTCCAGGATATAACTCAAAAAGTATGAAAGGCATCAGGATGAAACTTCATATGTAGATAGATCTCATTGAGGGGGAGTGCAGTGACCAAGATCCATAACTCTCTGTCACGTACTTTTGGAGTTATTGTCCTTTGTAAATTTTCATACTTAATTTTTGTCTGGGCTGTAACTCAAAAGGTATAAAAGATATCAAGATGAAACTTCATATGTGAATAGATCTCATTGAGGGGGCATGCAGTGACCAAGATCCATAACTCTCTGTCACGTAATTTTGGAGTTATTTTCCTTTGTAAATTTTCATACTTAATTTTTGTCTGGGCTGTAACTCAAAAGGTATAAAAGATATCAAGATGAAACTTCATATGTGAATAGATCTCATTGAGGGGGCATGCAGTGACCAAGATCCATAACTCTCTGTCACGTAATTTTGGAGTTATTGTCCTTTGTAAATTTTCATACTTAATTTTTGTCTGGGCTGTAACTCAAAAGGTATAAGAGATTTCAATATGAAACTTCATATGTGGATAGATCTCATTGAAGAGAAGTGCAGTGCCAAAGTACTGTAACCCCCATTTGCGTCATTTAAAATATTCCTGTGACAAAACAGCATGCGGGGGGTATTTTCGCCATGATAATGGCAGTTCTAGTCTCTTTAGTGGAGTTTTCATTGGTCATGTTTATTATGATAATCATATCATTTTTATAATGCAGTCTTAGAACTTTACTTTCTTCTGTCTGTCAGAAAAGGGCAGTCCTTCAACTTTCCTTGCCCAGAGCATAACTCTAAGACACTTAAAAATATCAACTTCAAAATGGTCAATTGTAAACTATTTTTAGCTCACCAGAGCACAACATGCTCAAAATGAACCGTTGTGATCTCCCTTTGTCTGTCATCAGTCATGCGTCATCAGTCATGTGGTATCAACAATTTTCTATAAAAGACAATATAGCCTCTGAAACCCATCAGTAGAAATTGATTAAACTTGGCATGAATGGCCTTTCACAAAAGTTGCTAACATAAACTTGATCCATGCAGAACTCTGGTTGCCATGGCAACCATCAGAATTTTACTTTAAAAATTTCAAAGTTCTTCTCTGAATCCAACAATTGCTACCATACCTCTACTATAATGGTAAAATAAGGTTTATCTTTTGAAAAATGAGGCCCCTAGGGGGTTGTCTAGTTACAGTATATAAACATTTTAAATTCTCCTCCAGTGAACAGAATTTAATTTCAGTTTACACAAGTGGCCACCTCATGGCTGTCTACCATAATTGCTAAAATGAAAACGATCCCATAAAAAACGAGACACCTAATGGGTCAGCTTGTTTCCTTATATAGTACTCATAAAGAAGATTTAAAAAATCTTTTTCTATGAAACCAATGACTATAATTTCCTTTGGCATGTCTACCATTATTGCAAAAATAAAGTTGATCCTTTGAAAAATGAGGCCCCTAATTGGTTGGCTAATTTCCATACATACTCTATATAGAAAATTTCAATATTCTTCTTCTATGAAACCAATGATTAGAATAAATTTTTTTGGGGTTCCTGGTGGAAAATTAAAATAAAGATGATCCCATGTCCTTGAGCTCAAAATAATTGTGATGTAATGGGCACATTTAGGCAGGTATCTCTTAATTGGGCAATCAAACATTAGGTAACATTTGTCACTGACCAAGCAGGAAGTAATGCCTCCGGCATCAGCTATCCCGCTTGAGTAATGATCATTTAAATATATTAGTTAAGATCAAACCAATGGCTGGCCTTCTCGCCTGATTGAATCATTCATTCAGGGCCAAAGCCTGGCCCTTGACATTCAGGAGTCAGCTAGGCAGTTCAAGATGATAAGTCAGGTTTGAGATCTCAAGAGGCCAGTCTTGAGTTTAAGTTGAATACATGGATTAATCATGGGCGGTATGGCCTTGTACATAGAGTGTGTTGTGTTGAAGACTTTGTACATCACTGAAGATACGATCATGTGCCTGAGTTGTGAAATCATTTGATATTTTATGTCTACAGGATTACATCACATAATCATAAAAAATATTTGGATCTTAAATTCAAAAGTTGTTTAGATAAAATGAATCATGGAATGAAGTAAGACCATATGAAACAAATTGTTGATTATGGGAGCTTCTCCAAAATTGTTACAGTCTTTATGGGATTTTTTTTGTGGATGATATGTATGAATTGAATGTTATTTGTGAACCATAGATTGTTATGAATAAAAATATTTATGAAATAAAGAAATGAAAAGGGGTAATTCTGTTTTCATGTTGTTTTTACAAACAAATTTACTTACCAGTTATAACAAGCTGTAACATATATTCATCCTTAATTCACCATAATTTGCATATTTTATTATACTACCATAACAATCTGCCGGCTACTTCTCTATAACAACTGGATGTATTTCAATGAAATTTGCTGGGATTAATCATTACACATTGTAGATTAGCAATGTCTATAACATGTTGGGTTATTTCCCCTTTTTGAAAAATTATGCCCCTTTGACCGTTTTGGTAGCTCATACATTGTCGGCTACTGCTTCAGAACTACTGGATGTATTTCAATAAAACTTGCTTGCATTCAACATTGAAGATGTGTGTAATCTATAACAGGTTGGGTTATCTCCCCTTTTTATGCTCCCCGAAGGGAGAGCATATAGTTGCCGCTTTTTCCGTCATAATTTTGTCCAGAGCATAACACAAAAACTATAAGAGGTATCACCATGAAACTTTATAGGTAGATAGATCTCAATGAGAGAAGTGCAGTGTACAAGAACCACAACTCTGTTTAGCATAATTTTGGAGTTATTGCCTTCGGGGGATATGGTAATAGTCTCTGTCCGTCCGTCTGTCTGTCCTTTCGTCCCACATTTTTGTTCGGAGCATAACTCGAAAAGTATTTGAGGTATCAATTTGATACTTCATAGGTGGAAAGATCTCATTGAGGAGGAGTGCAGTGCACAAAAATGATAACCCTACCTTTCATATTTTTTTAGTTATTGCCCTTTGTTGTTTTTCAGACTTAATTTTTGTCTGGAGCATAACTCGAAAAGTATTTGAGGTATCAATTTGATACTTCATAGGTGAATAGATCTCATTGAGGAGGAGTGCAGTGCAAAAGAATGATAAGTCTACCTTTCATTATTTTTTAGTTATTGCCCTTTGTTATTTCAGACTTAATTTTTGTCCGGAGCATAAGTAAAAATTATTTGAGGTATCAACTTGAAACTTCATAGGTGAATAGATTTAAAAATTAGTTGCTGATTATTGGGTAGTTGCCATTCAGTGTTATCTTTTATATATAGAAGATGATGCCTGTCCTTTAAAATACTAATCTGCAACCAAAGTGTACCAAGTTTCAAATAATCCTGTAAACCTATATTTGCATCACATGTACAAAAGTGCTGTCTCAGCAGGCACCATAAGGAAGTGAGCATGGCAAAAAAAGAAGCTGCATGATGAAAAAGTTTATGGGGTTTTAACAGGAAAACAAGTTCCTTTGATTGAAATGTGAACATTTTTATGCCCCCCCCCCCAAAAAAAAAAAGAAAATAATTGGGTGGGAGGGGGGGTTATAGGTTTGTTTTGTCCTTTCGTCCATATGTACATACGTCAGTCTGTCCCGAAACTTTGTGACACGCATAACTACGAAAGTATTTATACTACAGACTTGATACTTCATGGATATATTATTCAGGACATGAACTTGCACATCTGGGTATTTTCATCATAATGCCGTTGAATTTGACAGAGTTATGGGCCTTTGTTTTTAAAAAAATATGGAATTTTATGCTTATGATGCACGTAACTCTGAAAATATTTGTACTACAGACTTGAAACTTCATGAATATATTACTCAGGACATGAGCTTGTGCACCTTGGTATTTTCATCAAACCACCATTGAAGTTGACAGAGTTATGGGACTTTGTTTTTGAAAAATATGAAATGTTATGTTTGCGACGCACGTAACTCTGAAAGTATCTGTACTACAGATTTGAAACTTTATGGATATATTATTCAGGACATGACCTTGTGAACCTGGGTATTTTTATGGAACCTTAGTTAAAGTTGACAGAGTTAGGGGCCTTTGTTTTTGAAAAATATGGAATTTTATGCTTGCGACGCACGTAACTCTGAAAGTATTTGTACTACAGATTTGAAACTTCATGAATATATTTTTCAAGACATGAACTTGTGCACCTGGATATTTTTATCCCCCCCACCCCCACCCCACACCACCACCACCAAAAAGTGAGGCATATAGATTTGCCTTTGTCTGTCCGTCCATCCCAAAACTGTGACACAGGTAACTCTGAAGGTATTTGTGCTACAGACTTTAAACCTCATGAATATATTACTGTTGGCCTTTGTTTTGGAAAATGCGATGGGTGGGAGCATCTGTGTCCTCTGGACACATTTCTAGATGCAAATTATTTAATTTTTGTTAACACATGTGATCTAAAAAAGGAAAAAGTCATGTAAGATGACTAAGTAATGGAAACAAAAGCCTATCAGATATACATAGTTGGAGAACTCCAAAAAGCTTTAATGTAAGAAGGTGAGAAAAAATGTGCAGCAAGACTGGGACTCAAACCCAGGACTGCTTATACTGTCTCTCACAAATAAGGGTTCATACTCCCGTGCAAATTTGTAACTTGTCCCAGAATTTACGGAGATAAAATTGACATGTTCCTGTGTGCAACCAGACCAAGACTTCAGCCAGGGACCCCTTGCTTACAGGGCAAGTGCTCTACCGACTGAGCTACTGGACCGCTTACCGAAGTTACTTCTAGGCCGTTACATTATTTACAGAAATAAATGTGTTTGGGGATTGAAAGGTTTTATAAAGGCTTACAGAGGCTAAAGGTTAAATATTGTAAATGAAACCCTAAAAAAAATCACTAGAATGTACCATTTCAAACCTTTAAACTAAGTTTTCACAGGGGAGTTCCCCTGGATCCCTAGTCCAACCAAAACTACACACAGTCATGTACCCCATTATCATTGCTTGGGCAAGCCATTTTCATTTTAATATAGGGCCCGCCCCTCGCCCTTTATCTGACTTCCAGCAACCAGTACAGCATGAAGAGAAAATAAAGTTGTTTTTAACATGTTTCAAATATATACCTTTTTAATATCACATTTATAAGAATATTTCTCTCTGTTCCTCTGTAAATTTATCATCATATTTGAACTGACATTTTGTACAGTTATGAGCTTTAACCTTTATTGCTTCAACTCTTTTTCCAGTTACAAATAAGTAATCTTTCTGTTATGAGAAAACCGTATGAGATTCATGCAGATTCTAGTGTGTACATTTTCATTTGCATTTCAAAAAGTGATGTTGCAAAATTGCTTACCCACACTGAATTGTGTTGCCTTAAAAAAGAAGTGCCGTTAAACAATTGATCATAATGTGACTTCCTACAAACTACAAATAAGTGAATATGGGTTGCTTCAGATTTACACAAAATCAAAGATAAACTAGAACAGGTATACACTACATGTACATGAAACAGAGCCAGACAATAATAATGATAACTAGATTTTGTTTGTCCTGAACAAACGATAGGGCTTTCTGCTCTAGTGACCTCAAAATCAACAGGGTCATTTAATGACCAGGGGCAATGTCCTCAAAAGTTCACAAACTTAGATTTATTTCTTCTCAAATTATTGATTGGATTAGGATTTTACTAAGTGTCACTGTGACATTGACATTTTGACCTAATAACCTCAAAATCAATAGGGTTCATCAGCCTGCCGTGGGCAATGTCCCTACTTAGTTTCACAAACCTAAACCGGTTTTCTTAAGAAATCAATCAAAAAAGGATTTTAACTAAGTGTCATTGTGACATTGACCTTTGACCGTATGACTTCAATATCAAAAGGTGTCATCTGGCCATGTGCAATGTCCCTACCAAGTTTCACAAGTCTAGGCGTATTCCTTCTCATGTTATTGAGCAGTCAAGGAGTTTACACTAAGTGTCACTGTGACCTTGTCCTTTGACCTAATGATCTTAAAATCAAAAGGGGTGATCAACTGCCCATGACAACCTCCCTACTACGTATGAAGACTGCACAGCTAATAGTTATTAAGTTACTGAGCGGACATCGATGGGGCTAACGGACAGACTGACGACAAGCGTCATACCATAATATGACCGAGTTATCTTCGGGCGTATAAAAACCTTGTTACCGTTAGAAAGGTCTTCCGATTTCCAACTTTTCACTTTCTTTATGTTTTGACCTATCTGTAACGGCTTAAACTTCACGAATTAAACTTCAAGAAAACGGCAAAAAGATGTTCATGTCAATCACTGCTTCTCAGCTGATAACTTCGTAATTTATGGTGCGATTATTTAAATATGCATACCATTAGAACAACATTGCAACAAGTTAAAAATATTGTTCAGAAAGTTATTTTCAAAAACGTATAGTTTCTTAGCGAAAAGCAATACAATGATTAAGACGACCTGCAGAAGAGCATGAAAGAACGGTTTAAATTTTTATTTTTCATGTAACTCCCTTATATGATGTCCAATTTTAAAAACCTAGGTAACGTTGTATAGGTCTTCAAATTTCAAACAGTTCACTTCCTATATGTTTTAACCTATCACCAACTTTTGAGGTATAGATAGTTAAACCTCAAGAAAATTATAAAAATCAGCAAATAGATTTTCATATCAATTCCTACTTCTCGACCTGTAACTTTAGATTTAAGGGTCTGATTACTTAAATCTGCATACCATGAGATCAGCATTGCATCAAGCTTTAAATAATGTTCTTTAAGGTATTTTTAAAAAACTAATATTCACTTAGAAAAAAGGAATTAAATGATTGGGGCCACCTGCAGGAGTGCATGAAAGAACTGTTTAATTCTTATTTTCCATGTAACTTTCTTACATGATGTGTAATTTCAGGTACCGTTAGAAAGGTCTTTGAGTTCCCCACAATTCACACGCTTTATATATGAATGTATCGTTTACCACTATTTAGATATGGACGGTTAAACCTCGAGAAAATGGCAAAATTGGAAATATGTTCATGTCGTTTTATTTTTGCCCTATAACTTTATAAACCTTTGGTCAATCTTTGAAACTTTAACACCAATAGAACGGCCAGGCATTTTTATATTCATACTCTACTTTTCAAAAATCCATAATTTTCGAGATATAAACAGTTAACTGCACTTGGGGTAACAACATTTTCGTTTCTCTGCCATAACTCAACTGATTCAACCCCGATCATCAAAAACTAAATATTATCTGAAAGGTCTTCCAAAGCATTACAGATTAATATGAATGCAATATTTCAAAATTTGAAAGTATGTGATCATTTGTAAAATTTAACTACACAATCTATGAAAAATTCATGAATATCGAAAAAAGAATAAAAACACAAGCTTCAAAAAACAAACGAAAATATATTTTTAAATATTGATTTCTTCATAATTTAGTGAAGTTTGACTGCTTCTAAAATGGGACTTTTTTCGTAGACCTACCCTCATTTGACAAATTTTTTCACAAGGTCCAAACATTCAACTTCTCCTAGTGCAAAATCTTTGCCTTATTTGATACTACAATACCCATAATATTTTATGGGATTGTCAACAAGAATCAAAATGCAAAAAACTGCATTCAAATCAAACTTCAACTTTTTGAGTTATTAGCAAAGTGCCAATTTAATAGCATAAATACGTTACCTGTTATTACTTCAGGTATGTGTCTATTTGTGCACAGCTTCCAAAACAGAGTCCGCAAAATAAACCATTCCCTAAACCCCCTAGTTACCGGAAGTGTAACCCCCGTTCTCCAATTGTGTTTTGGAAGCCATCGAGTTTCAGTGGGTTACCTTGTGTGTCCCTTTCTTGATAGCTTCTGTGCGCTACAGCTCTCCTTTCTTATCTTTTCATAGCCTCGGCTGTGTTGTTTATATTGTTCTCTTAGTTTTATTCTATATTCGTGTAGAATTCCCTATTTCCGTCCCGTATCGGGACCTTTTGCCTTGTGTCACGGGTTTCCGTGCTTCGGCTCCCGTGACACTGGTTTATTATTATTGATTTTGTATATACTGTTGTCTCGTTTCGAGATTTTTCCTTTTACGGGTTTTCTTCGGTCTTCCCGTCTTTTATTTTGCATACATTGTTCTTTTGTATAGCTATTTAATATGTCGCAGTCCCGGGGTTCCTGCGGACATGTTAAGGCGTCCTGGGATTCCCATCAGTCCTGCCTATCATGTTCAGGATGCTCTAGGGTCGACACTTGCACCGTTTGCGCTTCGTGGACAGACGAGATATGGAAGAAAGCCTCCTCCCGTCGGTCTTACTCTTCCCGGAAAAGGAAGGCCTCATCTTCCTCCTCCTTCTCCGGGTTCAGCGCTGCTGGGGGTCGGAGTCCCTCTCCCCCTCCTAGGAAGAAGGCTTCCCGCCCCTCTCCGGAGAGGCCGCCTTCATCTCCTGGCTCCCTTCCCGGCTCTCCTTGTGTCAGCCCCAGGGGAGCAGTCAAGGAGACCACTCCGACCGGTCACCGGTCACCGGGCATGACCGGTCAAGTACGTGATCGTAGTCATAGCAAAGCTCCCGACCGGTCACCGGTCAGGTCTAGCCACCGGTCACCGGTCAAGACCGGTCACCGACCATCACGGGACCGGTCACCGGGTATAACTGCCAGGGACCGGTCACCGGTCAGGACCGGTCACCGGTCACCGACCACCGGTCACCGGGCACCGGTCACCGACCACTACTCACCGGTCACCGGTCACCGGTCACCGGTCAACAGGCACCGGTCACCGGTCATCATTCACCGGGCACCGGTCATCATTCACCGGGCACCGGTCAACATCGGTCTCAGAGACCCAAGACCGGTCATCACCGGTCATCGGCGAGAGATCTGCACAGATCGACGGCCAGGTCGGCCCATCACGCTAGACGTGTGGGTCGCCGGTCTTCGCCGATTTTGTCCGAGAATTCGGATTCGAGTTTTTCATCAGGCAGCCCTGCGGTTTCTCCGCTTCGGCCACCTCCTCTTCCACGTTCAAGGGTGCCCAAGAAACGGTCCCACAACCGTTCCCCGGGTCTTTCCGGTCACCGGTCCCCTAGCTCTGCTACTCGGGACCGGTCACCTTTACGCTCCACCACGTCTTCGAGGGTTCAAAGTGCGGATGTCTCAGCGCAACCCCAGACCTTTGACCCTTCCACATGGTGGTCCCACATGATGGGGGAATACGCCAGGCAGTTCAGCTCTGCCTCCTCCCCCGTCATTCCGGGTGAACCTTCTTCTTCTAGGAGGGATCGGGTTTCTCTGCCACCAGAGACCCTTGATCATAGACTATTCCTTTAGTCTCCTCCCTCCTCGGGTCCACAGGGCTCTTCTTCCACACAGCCCCCTATGTGGCCCTTTTTCCCTCCATTTCCTTTCATGGGCTTTCCCCCTCAAGATGCTCCCCCTTCGCGCCCTGAGGCTGGGTCTCCTCCCTCGACTCGCAATCCCCCTACTAGTGGGACTGCTACGAGTGGACAATTGGAGGATGAAATCTCCCTTCATGCTCCGGAGGAGGACTCCTTATTTGCTGAGGACGTGCCTCTTTCTTCCACCTCGCGCCGATCCAGCGCTCATTCCGAACCTCGTACTGACAATCCTCTCTCTGATGAGGACGAGGAGTCAGACGAGAATCGGTTTTCCATGGACAGGGCTGTTCAGGAGGTCTTTGCTACCCTTCCTGCATCAGTATGCAAACCGGCCCCTCCTCCCTCCCGGAAGAGGTGCGAAGGTTACCTTGACCTTGTCGGTAAGCCTAAGGAGTCCAAATCAGTCGAACCGGAGTTACTCCCTTTCTCTCCGGTCGTCCGTTCGGCTTTGGAGGATTTTGAATCTTCATCCTCCTCTAAGCCAGGACCGGGCTGGTTTATTCCAACTTCGGACCTTCGGCCTTTGGGTTTTAACCCCAAGACCTACAAGTTTCCGGAGGGTGATTTTTCTATCCACCCCCGAAACTGGACCTAGATGCGAGTCGGCTCCGGCTCAAGGTCCCCTCCTCTTTACCGCTTCAGCAGAAGGTCCTGGATCGCTGGGAGCAACGCTCCCGCTTCCTTTCCGGCATCTCGTCGCATACTGACTCCTTCGTGGCCGCTCTTTCGGTCAAGCTACAACAAAAGGATGCTTTATCTGCTTCCGTCAGGCTTCTTTTAGAGGCCTTAGCAGCGACGGCAAAACATTCGATTTTGCTATCTCTTTCTCTCTCTTCCGAGATGACTCGCTGCAGGCGGGATGCCATCCTGGACGGCCCCAACAAGCTACTTCTCTCTTCTTCTCGAGAAAAGCTTAGGTCGGCCCCTCTTTCTTCTTCGTCCCTCTTTGGGGGCCGAATCAAGGAAGTAGCGGACGCCTCCAGGGAGGAGCAAATGCACGGCGCGGTGGCCTTCCAGCCCCGCACTCCTACTTCGGCTCCCCCTAAATTCCGGATACCGAAGAAACCTTCGGCTTCTTCCGGTAAATCCCCGAAGGACTCGGAAAAGGGCAAGCCTCAATCTCCTTTCAGAGGCAATCCCTCTTCCAGGGGCGCTTGCCAATCTGGTCCGCAGCGACCACGATTTCCTCCTTCATCGCCCCCCACCCCTTCTTCTACCTCTACCAATCAAAGGGGTAGGAGTAAGCCCTAGGGGTGCGTCCTTTCTTCCGCTTCCTCTTCCAGACGTTCGATTAGGAGGAAGAGTGTTTCTGCCCCTTCCAGTAGGCGGCAGACTCACTCATTTCATTCATCATTGGGAGACAATCACCGACGACCAATGGGTCCTGTCTATCGTGAGACACGGGTATCGGGTTCCGTTCAGTCGTCCCCCTCCACTATCACGCTCTCCCATTCATCTCTCCTCCAATCATCATCGTCTGGGACTCGCCATTTCAGATCTTCTAGAAAAAGGAGCGGTAGAAAGGGTCTCGATTCCAACCTCTCCGGGGTTTTACAGCCGTCTCTTTCTGGTTCCCAAGAAGGACGGCGGGTTTCGACCGGTCATAGACCTGTCTCATCTAAACTCCTTCATTCCGAAGGAACACTTCAAAATGGAAACAACTTCGTCGATCAGGGCAGCCGTCCTCCCCGGTCACTGGGCTGTTTCCCTGGATTTATCGGATGCTTACTTCCATGTATCTATCCATCCTCATTCCAGGAAATACCTTCGTTTCACGGATGGCCGAACTGTCTACCAGTTCAAGGCCCTTCCGTTCGGCCTGTCTTCGGCCCCAGAATCTTCACCAAAATAGTTTCGGTTCTGGTCGCCAGGGTTCATTTTCGCGGCTCACGCCTCCTGGCGTATTTCGACGACTGGCTTCTTCTTCACATGGACCCAGTCGCTCTTCTCGACGAGCTTCGATGGGTGACAGACCTAGCTCTCCGGCTAGGCTTCATCCTCAATTCCGAGAAATCGGAGTTGATCCCATCCCAGAACTTCACGTTTGTCGGGATGCAATTTCTGACCGACCTAAACAGGATCAGAATTCCGGAACCCAGACTCATGTCTCTTCTAACTCTGGTTCGGGGGTTTTCGCGTCGGCAATCGATCTCAGCCCGCGAATTCCTATCGCTTCTCGGAGTACTCAATGCAGCAGCGGATCTTGTTCCGCTGGGCCGCCTTCACATGCGACCTCTTCAGTTTATACTACTCTCGATCTGGCGTCCCAGTCGAGACCATTTACAGACCATTCTTCCGGTTTCTCCGGAATTGGTTCATCATCTCAGTTGGTGGAATTCCCCCTCGTTTCTCCGAGAGGGTGTTCCTCTTTCTCCTCCTCAACCGGAACTGTTCCTCTTCTCGGATGCCAGTCTGTCCGGCTGGGGTGCTCATCTGGAACCTCTGGGTCTCACGGCCTCGGGTCTTTGGTCCCCTCAGGACAGTTCTCTTCATATCAACAACCTCGAACTCAAAGCGGTTCTACTAACCTTACGACAGTTTTCTCCTCTCATTCGAGGCAAATCTGTTCTAGTATCTACGGACAACACGACTGTTGTCTCTTACATCCGCAGACAGGGGGGGACGCACTCGCCTTCTCTGTGCATGGAAGCATGGCACCTTCTTCATTGGTGTCAGGTGTCTTCGGTACTCATTCAAGTCAGACATCTTCCGGGTCGTCTAAATGTTCTAGCGGACCAACTGTCCCGCAGACATTCTCTTCTCCCCTCGGAATGGAAGTTACTTCCTCGGATCGCGACAACTCTGTTTGCGATTTTCGGGTCTCCGTCTGTCGATCTATTTGCTACCAGGCTGAACAACCAGCTTCCGCTGTTTGTGTCACCGGTATCGGATCACCGGGCTTGGGCGATAGATGCTCTGTCTGTAAACTGGGATCATCTATTTGCTTATGCGTTTCCACCGTTTTCTCTGATTCCCTTAGTTCTAAGGAAAATCCTGCGATCTCAGTGCCGGATCCTCCTTGTAGCTCCACTTTGGCCAACGCGATCTTGGTTCGTGGATCTTCTGGATCTTCTGATAGACGATCCTGTAGAACTCCCCCAGGTTCCGGACCTTCTGTCACAAGGTCGGAACAGGGTCCTTCACGACAATCCCTGCGCTCTTCGTCTTCACGCTTGGATGTTATCCAACAGCGAGTTAGACAGAAGAAATTTTCGGCAACAGTTGCCTCTATTATCTCTAAAGCCAGGAGACAATCTACTCGATCTGTCTACCAGGCAAAGTGGAAGGTCTTCCGTGATTGGTGTATCGCACGGCAGATTAATCCGGTCAAAGCTCCTGTCAGAGAAATCGCTAACTTTCTAGTTTTTCTTTTTAACGAGAAAAAACTTGCGGTCAGTTCTATCAAGGGTTATAGGTCTATGTTATCGAACACGCTTAAGTTTCACAGATCCTCTTCCCTTGGTTCGGATCCTTATCTTTCGGAAATTATTCGTTCGTTTGAACTGTCTAGGCCGGTTTCTCGTTCGTTAACTCCGAAGTGGGATCTTTCTTGTGTTTTACTGGCTCTTACTAAGGCACCTTTTGAACCTCTTTCTGAGGCGTCTCTACTGCACGTAACATGGAAGACGGTCTTTCTTATAGCAATGGCGTCTTCTAAACGTCGTTGTGAAATTCATGCCTTTTCTACTGAGGAAGGCTATTTACGCTTTAACAAATCTGATGGCTCTGTATCTTTGAGCTTTCAACCTGGTTTCCTTGCGAAAACCCAGCTCCCGTCGGTCTGTCCCCCTCCGGTAGTTATTCCGAGCCTTGCTAGGTCTTGCTCCAGGGGAGATCCTGATCGGCTTCTTTGCCCAGTTAGAGCCTTGAAGTTTTACCTCCAGAAGGTTAAATCTTTACGGGGTCGTCGTCTTCGACTTTTCCTCCCAATAAAAGGGGGGGGCGAAGTTTCGGCAGCATCAATATCTCGTTGGGTAGCCTCAACTATCAAGTTTGCCTATTCGGATCTTTCGGACAGGGATCTATCCTTTTTAAGAATTAGACCACATGAGCTCCGTGCTTTGTCTGCTTCTTGGGCTTTCTTGAATAAATCTCCCATGGACGATATTCTCAAAGCGGCCTCTTGGAAGTCTTCTACTACGTTTTCTTCCTTTTATCTCCGCTCACTGGCTAACCAATCACAAAACCTTGTGGATTTGGGTCCACTTGTAGTGGCTCAGACAATAGTTTAATCATCATGTCTGACGCCTCGGCGGCTTTGGTCGTTTTCTACTTCGGGTATCGCTGCAATCAAGGTTCTTTGTTAGCAACCTCCCGCCTTAGCGACGAAGTCATACCTGAAGTAATAACAGGTAACGTATTTATGCTATTAAAATGAAATTTTTGAAGTAAAATTAATTTTAATTAGTAAATACTTACCTGTTATTACAGAGTCCCACCTCCCTCCCCGCTTGCTGGCGGTTGTATCCCTCGATGGCTTCATATACAATTGGAGAACGGGGGTTACACTTCCGGTAACTAGGGGGTTTAGGGAATGGTTTATTTTGCGGACTCTGTTTTGGAAGCTGTGCACAAATAGACACATACCTGAAGTAATAACAGGTAAGTATTTACTAATTAAAATTAATTTTACTTCAAAAATTTCATTTTAATGCAAAGCGCCCTCTTGCGGCAAAATAAGAAACAAAATTGAAAAAAAAAAAATGTTAGGCAGAGGTTCAGAAGAATGTGACTACAGTGCTTGCAAACTATTTTTCATGAGGATGACCAAGTTTTTAGATGTGACAAATAGTAGTGACAACCCATTTTTGGATAGTTATTCGATAAACCCATTTGTAATTACCTTTCAGTTATGTAATCGCCAGCTTGAACTCTTTTTCAAATATAAAACAATCCATAAATTTTACTTTTCATGTGCTGCATTCCATGATAATTTTGGAGTAAACAACAAACCCATATAATTATACAATGACGTTGTATTTACTTGTTGACCTCTGAAGTATCACTTTTCATAATTATGTAATGCACCTACATTTCGAAATACAATTATTTTAGTTTTATCTAAATTAAGTTCCAGTCGGACTGTCCTGTATTAATACAGAATTGATCAATTATATTTAACAGTCGTTGAAAGGACAAAAATAGTTGGGACTTGTCTTATCACCTTGACGTGTTCCAATATATGGAAATCACTGGTTAAATAAGAACATTGCTTAGAGTAGGTTGACGTTTTCTGAACTTTAACACGTGAATGTAAGTTACAGTACTTATTAGTTAACGTTTAGATTTTAGATTTTATGGAATTTATCGACGCGAAGCGGAGCGCTGCAATAAATCCATAAAATTTAAGATATAAACGATAATATATATATACAGTTTGTCACGTATGTCATACATCTTTGCCTTTGACCCCGCATTATAGAACCAACCCCCGCTTGATTGACAGTACATCTGATGGTTCAGAGTCGGTATCATTGGGTACATTTTATAGCATGATGTAATCATCCGCCGCAGCAAACAAGATGTAAGTTATAGTCAGTGTTTATTAAGAGAGAATTTAACAGTTAAGAAGCCAGAACGAGCGTAGCGAGGGCAGTTTGCCCTGCCCTGTTACTACGTCACACTGCTATATTAGGAGATGGCACCATGTAAGTGTTACGTCAGCATGTTGTTAAAGTATTCACACACGTGCATGTGCTTTCCAAATATGGATGTAACACATAAATTTTGCGCATTTTTGGCCGTCGGCTCATTTCTTTTTCAGATTTCAATCAAGAGGCACGGAAATTTAATTTGAGTGATGACTGTTTTTTATTTATTTATTTTTAATCCCCCGCCGCGAAGCGGGAGGGGGGTTATAGGAATGCCCTTCGTCCGTCCGTCCGTCCGTCCGTCCGTCCGTCCGTCAGTGTGTCCGAAACATTTTCGTGTCCGCTCCATATCTCATGAACGCATCGACACATTTTCTTTAAACTCGGCTAAAGTGTTAACGTCAAAGGAAGGTCATACTTGAAGGTAAAATGTTATTTTCGTGTCCGCTCCATATCTCATGAACGCTTGGACACATTTTCTTCAAACTCGGCTAAAGTGTTAACCTCATTGAGCTGATGTGCAGAAGGCATGTGGCGGTCACGCTGGCTCAAGGTCAAGGTCATACTTGAAGGTCAAATGTTATTTTCGTGTCCGCTCCATATCTCATGAACGCTTGGACACATTTTCTTCAAACTCGGCTAAAATGTTAACCTCATTGAGCTGATGTGCAGAAGGCATGAGGCGGTCACGCTGGCTCAAGGTCAAGGTCATACTTGAAGGTCAAATGTTATTTTCGTGTCCGCTCCATATCTCATGAACGCTTGGACACATTTTCTTCAAACTCGGCTAAAATGTTAACCTCATTGAGCTGATGTGCAGAAGGCATGAGGCGGTCACGCTGGCTCAAGGTCAAGGTCATACTTGCAGGTCAAATGTTATTTTCGTGTCCGCTCCATATCTCATGAACGCTTGGACACATTTTCTTCAAACTCGGCTAAAATGTTAACCTCATTGAGCTGATGTGCAGAAGGCATGAGGCGGTCACGCTGGCTCAAGGTCAAGGTCATACTTGAAGGTCAAATGTTATTTTCGTGTCCGCTCCATATCTCATGAACGCTTGGACACATTTTCTTCAATCTCGGCTAAAATGTTAACCTCATTGAGCTGATGTGCAGAAGGCATGAGGCGGTCACGCTGGCTCAAGGTCAAGGTCATACTTGAAGGTCAAATGTTATTTTCGTGTCCGCTCCATATCTCATGAACGCTTGGACACATTTTCTTCAATCTCGGCTAAAATGTTAACCTCATTGAGCTGATGTGCAGAAGGCATGAGGCGGTCATGCTGGCTCAAGGTCAAGGTCATCCTTGAAGGTCAAATGTTATTTTCGAGTCCGCTCCATATCTCATGAACGCTTGGACACAATTTCTTCAAACTCGGCTAAAATGTTAACCTCATTGAGCTGATGTGCAGAAGGCATGAGGCGGTCACGCTGGCTAAAGGTCAAGGTCATCCTTGAAGGTCAAATGTTTAAGCCTCCACTTTTTCATGTCATCTCGATATCTCGTGTCATGTTCACAATCATACAAATTATGTCATGATATATAAAGTTTTTAATTGAGTTACACATGTATTTTGTGGTTACCTAACACATCCTTTACTTCATTGATGTTCACTTTTTGTACTGTTTCCCATGTAAAACTTGTCAGTAAACTTTTGATATATGTGCCTCCGAATTCTGAGATTCATACATAACTCCGGAAAGTTAAATTGTCTTAAACTGATCTTCTATGTCTGCTACAACCATGCCAGGTTAAGGTGAACATATTCCTATGACCAAACAAATTCTAATATTTGGCCAGCGGCGGGGGATATAGCTGTCCTTTGGACTGCCTTGTTTATCTTGTTTTAATTAGTTAAGACCTCAGAAAACAGCAACTGATTGACGTTAAGGAAAGAACGAAATATGTAAATAATAATCATTTAAAAAAGGAAGATATCTAGGCTAGGAATACCCTGGAAATACCAAATCAAACGAGTTAATACTTGATCTGTAAGTTGTTTATGAACGTTATATCAATTTCAATTCTTGTATTTACCAAAGTCGTAAACATAGGTACTGATATAGCTCCCTTGCTTGGCGATCAGCATAATAAGGGTAGTTCCAGGACTGATAGCCTGGTGTCTGGATAATGTGACTGAGTGTGGTATCATGCCAACTTTCTACGACGTGATACTGTGCAGTGTGACAGCACTACATCTGTCTCAAGTAGACGTAGTCTCCAAATGGGACGTTAATTCTAATAAACAAACTATACTTGTATTTTAGTATTTAATTTAGCATCTTATTCTTTCCTTAGGAGTGCGTTTTGATTGAGCTGGTAATCATCCCTATTTGCAAAAAATATTTCCGAAACTCCTCATTCTATATGTTAATGTTTATCTATAAACATGATTATTAAAGCAACTTTACGAAATGTTTAGTAGTATAGGAATTAGCGGTTCTGGACCGCTATCTTTTTGGAGATAATTCAGGGCCCATCGAGCCTCCCAGGCGGAGAACTGGGACGGCGATGGTGGTGGGCCGGCCCAAGCTCCGCCTGGGAGGCAGATGAGCCCTGAATTATCTCCAAAAAGATAGTGGTCCAGAACTCCCCTGGATCGGCGGCAGACCAGTTGGATCGGACCTGCGGCAGCGGAGTGCACGCAATAAGATGTATGGTACACCTGGCGACCCCCAACCCATGCTTCACATAGCATATGGACTCACCCGGCCTGTAAAGTTTGTGGGACAGGAAGTAAATAATTCTGCACCAGGCGAACCCACATTACAATCGCTTAGTTTGATAGTGTTAATAGCAGATGACGGTAAACTCTTTTCGACAGGTAATGTCCTGGCGAGCAGACGATACTTTCTGGTCTCGCGAGAGTTCAGTATGTCTCATGAGAGTTTGGTGTTATACAACACTTTAACATGGGTTTATAATAACAACTAGAATCACTATCGCGATATCATCTTTTTTCGCAAAAGCAATTTCATTCAGTTCACAAGTCGCATAATTCGAAAACCATATTTCTTCGTTCATTGGCTTGTCGAATTGTGTTAACAGTGATCTTTCAAACATTTTTGTCACAATGTTTAAACAGACTTTTTACCCAGTAGAATATTTTTGAGTATTAACTTTTAGTTATGTAGTCACGAACTTGAAAACTTTTTTAAACGAATTCGGTTATTTCCATGTAAGCTGTGTGTGTTGCTTTATGATGGTGAAAAACGACATTTGTAATCGATAAACAACAATTGCAAACGACACACAATAATTTAGAATGACACACGACAATGCCACATGACACGCAACATTATTACGAACAAATGAAATATCACATTAATTTTTGAGTGTCGTTTCAAATTGATGTCACCAAGGAACAGAATGCAAAAAATGGCACAAAAATCAGATTTCAATTTTTTTAGTTATAAAGAGTGATTTCAAGCAAAGCGCCCCCCATAGCGGCAAAATGAGAAACAAAATTGATTAAAAGTTTACTATAAGGTACCTAGCAATGCAGCAAATAGTTTTATCAAGTATACAAGTCGCTCTAGTCAAACATTCTATTTCTTATATATCACAATTTGAAGCATAAAAACTTATCTACAGTTATTCCAAAAAAAGTCTCAAACCTTTGACTACCGTAAAATGACAAAATCAAGTCCGATCTTCAAAACCTAAACATCACTGGAAAGAGCTTTTCAAGAACTAAAACTTTTGTTCATATACTCTCAATGAAATATTTTTTGTTTTGGAGCTATTTGGGGCCGAATAAAAGCACAATAATCGTAATATGACCATGACCTTTTCATTTATTTTTTAACTTTTTAATTGTGAAGTACTTTGAAACATAACAATATATAAGGTGTGAATATATCAAGAACAATGAACAAAAAATAAAGTCAGGAGCGACAATAAACAAGTTTTAGAAATTTTAATTTTTCCAATATTTTAGTGAAGTTTGACCGTTTCCAGATGACAAACCATGCATTTCTTAAATTCGCCACCCCATATATTTTGTGCGTATATATCTTGCAAATCATTAGCAGCAAACATAATTCTTCTATCTGATCTCTTACAAAAATGGATAGGTTTTTCGTAGACCTACCTTCATTTGCACAGCTTTTTGCGAGGTTCGAACTTTCAACCTTCTGTAGCTCAAAAACTTTCAGCGACACGTACCCTCGAAACCTATCATATTTTATTAGGCTATCATGAAGGAACAGAATGCAAAAAAAACGCATTTGAATCCGACCTCAAATAATTGAGTTATTAGCCATAAATAAATTTCATGCAAAACGCCCCCTAGCGGGAAAAGCAAGACATAAATGAAATTTTTTTTAACGTTAGAAACATCTTCAAATACGTGGTAAAAACTGATTAAAATTTCATACATGTCGCTTTTCTGATCATGGAGATTTGCCGGTAAGAAAAATAATAAAAAAACTAGAACCGCAAAGCGGCATCTTGGTTTTCGCTTTTAACTTGACTAGTAAGAGTACTGGTTTCAACTGCAGACATAATTGATTGATATTAACTTTATTCGAATATTGTTGTAAATTGATCAAATGAAGCCCGATCTTCAAAAACTAAACATCATTAGAACGATCTCTTCACGAACTAAAACTTTTATTCATATACTTTCTATAAAATATTTTTAGATTTGAAGCTATTTTGTGCCGATAAAAATAACAATAATCGGTATTATGACCTTGACCTTTGTATATTTTCATCGTTATTTACTATGAGTTTATTTGTATTATTTAAATGCATAAACAGTGAAATAATGATGAAAATTGAACAAAAAATAAAGTCAGGAGCTGCAAAAAAGAAGCAACATATGGTTTTTCAATTGTTTGATAAAAGGATCAAATTTTGGACTGTGGTAATTTGATCAAATGAAGTTCGATCTTCAAAAACTAAACACCAATGGAAAGATCTCTTCACAAACTAAAACTTTTGTTCATATACTTTCTATAAAATATTTTTAGATTTGAAGCTATTTCGTGCCGATAAAAATAACAATAATCGGTATTATGACATTGACCTTTGCATATTTTCATCGTTATTTACTATGAGTTTATTTATATTATTTAAATGCATAAAAAGTGAAAAGATGATGAAGATTGAACAAAAAATAAAGTCAGGAGCTGCAAAAAAGAGGAAACATACGGATTTACACTTGTTTGATAAGAGGATCAGATTTTGGACTGTGGTCATTTGATCAAATGAAGTCCGATCTTCAAAAACTAAACACCAATGGAAAGATCTCTTCACAAACTAAAACTTTTGTTTTTTTATAAAATATTTTTAGATTGAGAGCTATTTTATGCCGATAAAAACAACAATAACTGATATATGACCTTGACCTTTGCATATCTTCGCTGTTTTTTTTCGATGATTTTATTTGTATTATAAAAATGCATAAACAGTGAAATAATGATGAAGATTGAACAAAAAATTAAGTCAGGAGCTGCAAATAACCTTAAAATTCATGCTTTTAAAATGTCGATTTTTCGAAAATATAGGCTAAGTTTGACCGCGTCCTGTGAACAAACCATGCATTTCCCGAATTCGCCACCCCATATATTTTGTGCGTATATGTCTTGCAGATCATATGCAACAAACAAAATTCTCCTATCTCATCGCTGAATAAAATGGGTAGGTTTTTCGTAGACCTACCCTTATATCACAGTTTTTGCGAGATTCGAACATTCAACCTCCTGTAGCACGAAAGTTTTATATACGCAAATTTTTGGAACCTATCATATTTTATTGGGCTATTTACAAGGAACATGCAAAAAACCGCATTTGAATCGGACCTCAAATAATTGAGATATTGCTTATTAAATATTTTCATATAAAACGCCCCCTGGCGGGAAAATCAAAACAAAAATGAAAATTTTCTCGAAGTTAGGATCATCTTCAAATACGTCGTTATTATTGATAAAAGTTTCATAGATGTGGCTTTTCTCACCTCGGAGCTATGCCGTTCACAAAAAAGGGTTAGAAAAATAACTAGAATCGCTATTGCGATATCATCGGTTTTCGCGAAAGCACTTATATTCAGTTCACGAGTCGCATGATCCGAAAAACATATCTTCGTTCAATGGCTTGTTGATACTGTTAACAGCGATCTTTCAAACAATTTTGTCGCAATGTTTTAACAAACTTTTTACCCAAAAGAATATTTTTGAGTATTACCTGTCAGCTGCAAATGATTAAGTAATGCTTTAACAGGGTTGCCACAGAGCTGAAGAAATAAAATTCCCTGACTATTCCCTGACTTTTCCCTGACTCAGCCCTACTTTTCACTGACCAATACAACCACAATTTTTCGGCCTCCTCCTCCCCTTCAGCCGTCCAATCCTCCCATCTACATTTTTATTGTTTTAGAATAATAACCTTAACAAATTTCAAATAAATCAGAATTCCTTTTCATGGTTATATTAGTCAGTGATAATAGTACAGATACTATTAAATGATTTTCTTACAAGGTAGTAATACTTCAGTCAATCTTACACATTAAGCAACATTTACATGTAAGCTATGGACACTATATCAACATAAATGATACACCTTAATGTTAAAACATTTAACTCAACAAAAATAACTCTGATAAAAGTGTGACAATAAAATTCGTGAGTTGACTTAACCTATCGGTTAAATCCCAAACCTTTTAAGGTTTTTGGAATTTTTATATTATTAAATAATCAATGTTTGAAAGTAATACTTATAAATACTGTTTGAAGACTGCCATAGCCACTGAAAAATTCAAAACATCAACTCAGACTTTCATTTTTCCCTGACTTTTCCCTGACTTTTCTAAAATGTATTTTTTCACTGACCATTTTTCAAAATTCCCTGAAATTCACTGACCTTGAAAAAAAATCATTTTTCCCTGACTTTTCAAGGTATGTGGCAACCCTGTTTAATACAATGATTTTTGAAAGGATCAAACTTCAGAATGCCATAAAATAACCAAATCAAGTCCAATCTTCAAAATCTAAACATCATTGGAAAGAACTCTTATAAAAATAAATGTTTTGTTCATATATCGTTTATGAATTGTTTTTAGGTTTTAAGCTATTTCAAGCCAAATAGATATACAATAATCCTAATATGACCTTGACCTTTACAATACATTTTAAACTTTTTTATTATATGAAATTTAATGAGATAGTCATACATAACATGTGAAAATTTCATGAAGATTGAACAAAAAATAAAGTCAGGAGCTGCAAATGATTTAAGTAATGCTTTAATACAATGATTTTTGAAAGGATCAAACTTCAGAATGCCATAAAATAACCAAATCAAGTCCAATCTTCAAAATCTAAACATCATTGGAAAGAACTCTTTTAAAAATAAACATTTTGTTCATATATTGTTTATGAATTGTTTTTAGGTTTTGAGCTATTTCAAGCCGAATAGATATACAATAAACCTAATATGACCTTGACCTTTACAATACAATTTTAAATTTTTTATAATATAAAACTTAAAGACATAGTTATACATTACATGTGAAAATTTCATGAAGATTGAACAAAAAAATAAAGTCGGGAGCTTCAAATGATTTTAAAGTCATGCTTTTAAAATGATGATTTTTCGAAAATATTGGTTATGTTTGACCACGTACTGTGGACAAACCATGCATTCCTCAAAATCGCCACACTATATATTTTGTGCGTATATGTCTTGCGAATCATATGCAACAAACAAAATTCTCCTATCTCATTCCTGAAAGACGTGGATAAATTTTTCGCAGACCTACCCTCATTTCACAGTTTTTTCGAGATTCGAACATTCAACCTCCTGTAGCACGAAAGTTATATATACGCAACTTTTGAAAACTATCATATTTTATTAAGTAACTGACAAGGAACGCAATGCAAAAAACCGCATTTCAATCGGACTTCAAATAACAGAGTTATTAGCCCTTAGTCACTTTTACAAAACGCCCCCTAGCGGCAAAATTAAGACAAAAATGAAAATTTTCTCGACGTTAGGATCAAATTCAGATCCTAGGACAAAACTGGTAAAAAAATCAGAACTGTGACTGTTTCCTATCTTGTTGATATGCCGTTCACAAAAAAGAGACGGAAAAATAATAATAACTAGAATCGCTAATGCGATATCATCGGTTTTCGCAAAAGCAATTCCATTCAGTTCACGAGTCACATGTTTCGAAAAACATATTTCTTCGTTCAATGGTTTTTTGAATACTGTTGAATACAGTGATCTTTCAAACATTTTTGTCGCAATGTTTAAGCAGACTTTTTACCAAGAAGAATACTTCTAAGTATTACCTGTCTGTAATGTAGTCGCAAACTTGAAAACTTTTTTTACAGACTTCGGGTACTGCAACATTATATGTGTGTGTTGCTTTATGAGGATGACATACGACAATTGTACTCGATAAACAACAATTGCAAACGACACACAACAGTATAAAATGACACGCGACAATGCGATATGCCACTTAACATTATAACGAACTAATGTTGCATTGAATTACTATCATTTTCATGAAATATCGCATAAATATTTTAGTGTTGTTTCAAATTGATGTCACCAAGGAACAGAATGCAAAAAATTGCATAAAAATCAGACTTTAATCATTTTAGTAATAAAGGGTGATTTCAAGCCAAGCGCCCCCTAGCAGCAAAATGAGAAACAAAATTGAGTAAAATTTTACTATTAGGTACCAAAAAGTCGCATAGTGAACATTCAAATCACAATTTGAATAAAAACTGATTTACAATTATTTCAAAAAAGGATCAAACTTTGGACTGCCGTAATATGACCAAATCAAGTCCGATCTTCAAAACCTAAACATCACTGGAAAGGGCTATTCAAGAACTAAAACTTTTGTTTATATACTTTCAATAAAATATTTTTTGTTTTGGAGCTATTCGGAGCCGAATAAAAACACAATTATCGTAATATGACCTTGACCTTTGAAATTTCATTTTAACTTTTTAATTGTGAGGCCCTTTAAAACATAACAATACATAACTTGTGAAAATATCATGAAGAATGAACTAAAAATAAAGTCAGGAGCGACAAAAAACATCTTTTCGAAATTGTAATTTTTCCTAAAATTTAGTGAAGTTTGACCGTTTCTAGAGGACAAACCATGTATTTATTAAATTCGCTACCCCATATATTTTGTGCGTATATGTCTTGCAAATCATTTGCAGCAAACAGAATTCTTCTATCTGATGTCTAACAAAAACGGATAGGTTTTTCGTACACATACCCTCATCTGCACAGTTTTTTGCGAGGTTCGAACTTTCAACCTTCCGTTGCTAGCTCAAAAAGTTTCAGCCACTCATACCTAGAAACTATCATATTTTATTAGGCTATCAACAAGAAACATAATGCAATAAACCGCATTTGGATCAGGCTTTAACTTTTTGAGTTATAAGTAGAAGAGTGCTTTCAAGCTAAGCGCCCCCTAGCGGCAAAATGAGAAACAAAATTGATTACAATTTTTCCATTAGGTACCTAGCAATGCAGCAAATAGTTCAATCAAGTACGCAAGTCGCACTAGTCGATCATTCTATTTCTTATATATCACAATTTGAAGCATAAAAACTGATTTACAAT
Organism: Solen grandis; assembly: GCA_021229015.1. Lineage (NCBI taxonomy): Eukaryota > Metazoa > Mollusca > Bivalvia > Adapedonta > Solenidae > Solen > Solen grandis. The sequence continues at coordinate 46,749,859 of CM037781.1, forward strand.
TATTCCAAAAAAGGATCAAACTTTGGACTGCCGTAATATGACCAAATCAAGTCCGATCTTCAAAAACTAAACATCACTGGAAAGAGCTCTTAAAGAACTAAAACTTTTGTTCATATACTTTCTATAAAATATTTTTAGATTTGGAGCTATTTTATGCCGATAAAAATAATAATAATTGGTATATGACCTTGACCTTTGCATATTATGCTTGATTTTTTTCTATGAATTTATTTGTTTTATAAAAATGCATAAACAGTGAAATAATGATGAAGATTGAACAAAAAATAAAGTCAGGAGCAGCGAAAAAGAGGAAACGTATGGATATACAATTGTTTGATAAGAGGATCAAACTTTGGACTGTGGTCATTTGATCAAATGAAGTCCGATCTTCAAAATCTAAACACCAATGAAAAGATCTCTTCACAGACTAAAACTTTTGTTCATATACATTCTATAAAATATTTTTAGATTTTGAGGTATTTTATGCCGATAAAAATAATAATAATTGGTATATGACCTTGACCGTTGCATATTATGGCTGATTTTTTTTCCATGATTTTATTTGTTTTATAAAACTGCATTAACAGTGAAAAAATGATGAAGATTGAATAAAAAATAAAGTCAGGAGCTGCAAATAACATTAAAAGTCATGCTTTGAAAATGTTGACTTTTCGAAAATATTGGTAAAGTTTGACCGCATACTGTGGACAAACCATGCATTTCTCAAAATCGCCACACTATATATTTTGTGCGTATATGTCTTGCGAATCATATGCAACAAACAAAATTCTCCTATCTCATTCCTGAAAGACGTGGATAAATTTTTCGCAGACCTACCCTCATTTCACAGTTTTTTCGAGATTCGAACATTCAACCTCCTGTAGCACGAAAGTTATATATACGCAACTTTTGAAAACTATCATATTTTATTAAGTAACTGACAAGGAATGCAATGCAAAAAACCGCATTTCAATCGGACTTCAAATAACAGAGTTATTAGCCCCTTTGTCACTTTTACAAAACGCCCCCTAGCGGCAAAATTAAGACAAAAATGAAAATTTTCTCGACGTTAGGATCAAAATCAGATCCTAGGACAAAACTGGTAAAAAAATCAGAACTGTGACTGTTTCCTATCTTGTTGATATGCCGTTCACAAAAAAGAGACGGAAAAATAATAATAAAAAAAAAAAAAAAAAAAAAAAAAATAAAACAGAAGAAGAACAATAGGTTTTCGCAAGCGATGCGAAAACCTAACTAGAATCGCTAATGCGATATCATCGGTTTTCGCAAAAGCAATTCCATTCAGTTCACGAGTCACATGTTTCGAAAAACATATTTCTTCGTTCAATGGCTTTTTGAATACTGTTGAATACAGTGATCTTTCAAACATTTTTGTCGCAATGTTTAAGCAGACTTTTTACCAAGAAGAATACTTCTAAGTATTACCTGTCTGTAATGTAGTCGCAAACTTGAAAACTTTTTTTACAGACTTCGGGTACTGCAACATTATATGTGTGTGTTGCTTTATGAGGATGACATACGACAATTGTACTCGATAAACAACAATTGCAAACGACACACAACAGTATAAAATGACACGCGACAATGCGATATGCCACTTAACATTATAACGAACTAATGTTGCATTGAATTACTATCATTTTCATGAAATATCGCATAAATATTTTAGTGTTGTTTCAAATTGATGTCACCAAGGAACAGAATGCAAAAAATTGCATAAAAATCAGACTTTAATCATTTTAGTAATAAAGGGTGATTTCAAGCCAAGCGCCCCCTAGCAGCAAAATGAGAAACAAAATTGAGTAAAATTTTACTATTAGGTACCTAGAAATGCAGCAAATGGTCAAAAGCACAGTCGACATCATTCTTTATATCACAATTTGAAGCATAAAAACTGATTTACAATTATTCCAAAAAAGGATCAAACTTTGGACTGCCGTAATTTGACCAAATCAAGTCCGATCTTCAAAACCTAAACATCACTGGAAAGGGCTATTCAAGAACTAAAACTTTTGTTATATACTTTCAATAATATTTTTTGTTTTGGAGCTATTCGGAGCCGAATAAAAACACAATTATCGTAATATGACCTTGACCTTTGAAATTTCATTTTAACTTTTTAATTGTGAGGCCCTTTAAAACATAACAATACATAAATTGTGAAAATATCATGAAGAATGAACTAAAAATAAAGTCAGGAGCGACAAAAAACATCTTTTCGAAATTTTAATTTTTCCTAAAATTTAGTGAAGTTTGACCGTTTCTAGAGGACAAACCATGCATTTATTAAATTCGCTACCCCATATATTTTGTGCGTATATGTCTTGTAAATCATTTGCAGCAAACAGAATTCTTCTATCTGATGTCTAACAAAAACGGATAGGTTTTTCGTACACATACCCTCATCTGCACAGTTTTTTGCGAGGTTCGAACTTTCAACCTTCCGTTGCTAGCTCAAAAAGTTTCAGCCACTCATACCTAGAAACTATCATATTTTATTAGGCTATCAACAAGAAACATAATGCAATAAACCGCATTTGGATCAGGCTTTAACTTTTTGAGTTATAAGTAGAAGAGTGCTTTCAAGCTAAGCGCCCCCTAGCGGCAAAATGAGAAACAAAATTGATTACAATTTTTCCATTAGGTACCTAGCAATGCAGCAAATAGTTCAATCAAGTACGCAAGTCGCACTAGTCGATCATTCTATTTCTTATATATCACAATTTGAAGCATAAAAACTGATTTACAATTATTCCAAAAAAGGATCAAACTTTGGACTGCCGTAATATGACCAAATCAAGTCCGATCTTCAAAAACTAAACATCACTGGAAAGAGCTCTTAAAGAACTAAAACTTTTGTTCATATACTTTCTATAAAATATTTTTAGATTTGGAGCTATTTTATGCCGATAAAAATAATAATAATTGGTATCCTTGACCTTTGCATATTATGTTGTTGTTTTTTTCTATGAATTTATTTGTTTTATAAAAATGCATAAACAGTGAAATAATGATGAAGATTGAACAAAAAATAAAGTCAGGAGCTGCAAATAACCTTAAAAGTCATGCTTTTAAAATGTTGATTTTTCGAAAATATTGGTTAAGTTTGACCGCATACTGTGGACAAACCATGCATTTCCCGAATTCGCCACCCCATATATTTTGTGCGTATATGTCTTGCAGATCATATGCAACAAACAAAATTCTCCTATCTCATCTCTGAATAAAATGGGTAGGTTTTTGGTAGACCTACCCTTATTTCACAGTTTTTGCGAGATTCGAACTTTCAACCTCCTGTAGCACGAAAGTTTTATATACGCAAATTTTTGGAACCTATCATATTTTATTGGGCTATTTACAAGGAACATTGTGCAAAAACCGCATTTGAATCGGACCTCAAATAATGGAGATATTGCTTATTAAATATTTTCATATAAAACGCCCCCTGGCGGGAAAATCAAAACAAAAATGAAAATTATCTCGACGTTAGGATCATCTTCTAGTACGTGGTTATTACTGATAAAAGTTTCATAGATGTGGCTTTTCTCACCTCGGAGCTATGCCGTTCACAAAAAAGGGGAAAAAAAAAAAAAAAAAAAAAAAAAAAAAAAAAAAAACAGAACGAGAACAATAGGTTTTCGCACAGCGATGCGAAAACCTAATAATAAACTAGAATCGCAATTAGAATTGCGATATCATCGGTTTTCGCAATTCAATCTCATTCTTTTCAAACATTGTAATTCACGAATTGTATTACAAAAGCAAATGAAATTCTATGCGTGTGTTGATACTTAAGAGTACAAAATTGCTGCTTTTATGTATAAAGGTGCATAATCTGTTATTTATTCAAAGATATAAGCTTTAATCGGACTTCGGTACAAAATTTGTTACAAAGTTTGAAGATGATTGCAAAAGAAATGTTTTTCATATACCCACACAAGTCTGCAATGTCTATGCAAGGTTCGAACATTCAACCTTCTATAGCCAGTAGAAAAAAATCAGATTTTTGGTCCTTAGATTTATCAAATTTATCAGGCTTTCAACAAGAATATCAACTTTCTTAATTTCTAAGATTTTGAAAAGTAGGTCAAACTCCAAGGTCAAGGTCACAAGCCAAAAGTCATAGTTCCAAATGATAGATCTTGAATTGGGCTGTCTACATGTAAAATATCTAAGCTCTATCTCTTAGAATATAAAAGATATAAGCCAGGTTAAAGGTTTGTTCACGGACGACAACGACGAAAATGACGCCGGGGGTTTGACATTAGCTCTCCAGACTTTCTTCCCAGATATCAAGCAAAGTGCCCCTTAGCGGAATATGATAAACACAATTTATTTACATATTGCAATTTAGGTCTTAGAAATGCAGTAAATTAAGATGCCTGATATCTGCCATTTCTTATTTTCGTGTACTAGCTCTTAAAGGTGAAAGGGGAAATAACGCAATCATGTGTCTTTATGTCTTGGCCAAAAAAGGCCAAAGAAAGAAAACGTGCCATATTGTTGTTATTTCGACTTTGGACAAAGACACGAAATCACGAAATATGCCACCTGAAATAAACTTTTGAGGTAACATACTGATTTAAGATTTTTTGATAAAGGATCAAACTTTGGACTGTTGTAATTTGATCTAATGAAGTCCGATCTTCAATAACTAAACACCAATGGAAAGATCTCTTCACAAACTAAAACTTTTGTTCATATACTTTCTATAAAACATTTTTAGATTTGAAGCTATTTTGAGCCGATAAAAATAACAATAATCGGTATTATGACTTTGACCTTTGCATATTTTCATCGTTATTTACTATGAGATTATTTGTATTATTTTAATGCATAAACAGTGAAAAAATGATAAGAGTGAACAAAAAAAAAGTCAGTGCTGCAAAAAAGAGGAAACATTCGGATTTACAATTGTTTGATAAAAGGATTAAAATTTGGACTGTGGTAATTTGATCAAATGAAGTCCGATCTTCAAAAACTAAACACCAAGGGAAAGATCTCTTCACAAACTAAAACTTTTGTTAAATACTTTCTATAAAATATTTTTAGATTGAGAGCTATTTTATGCCGATAAAAACAACAATAACTGATATATGACCTTGACCTTTGCATATCTTCGCTGTTTTTTTTCGATGATTTTATTTGTATTATAAAAATGCATAAACAGTGAAATAATGATGAAGATTGAACAAAAAATTAAGTCAGGAGCTGCAAATAACCTTAAAATTCATGCTTTTAAAATGTTGATTTTTCGAAAATATTGGCTAAGTTTGACCGCGTCCTGTGAACAAACCATGCATTTCCCGAATTCGCCACCCCATATATTTTGTGCGTATATGTCTTGCAGATCATATGCAACAAACAAAATTCTCCTATCTCATCGCTGAATAAAATGGGTAGGTTTTTCGTAGACCTACCCTTATATCACAGTTTTTGCGAGATTCGAACATTCAACCTCCTGTAGCACGAAAGTTTTATATACGCAAATTTTTGGAACCTATCATATTTTATTGGGCTATTTACAAGGAACATGCAAAAAAACGCATTTGAATCGGACCTCAAATAATTGAGATATTGCTTATTAAAATTTTCATATAAAACGCCCCCTGGCGGGAAAATCAAAACAAAAATGAAAATTTTCTCGAAGTTAGGATCATCTTCAAATACGTCGTTATTATTGATAAAAGTTTCATAGATGTGGCTTTTCTCACCTCGGAGCTATGCCGTTCACAAAAAAGGGTTAGAAAAATAATAATAAACTAGAATCGCAATTAGAATTGCGATATCATCGGTTTTCGCAATTCAATCTCATTCTTTTCAAACATTGCAATTCACGAATTGTATTACAAAAGCAAATGAAATTCTATGCGTGTGTTGATACTTAAGAGTACAAAATTGCTGCTTTTATGTATAAAGGTGCATAATCTGTGATTTATTCAAAGATATAAGCTTTAATCGGACTTCGGTACAAAATTTGTTACAAAGTTTGAAGATGATTGCAAAAGAAATGTTTTTCATATACCCACACAAGTCTGCAATGTCTATGCAAGGTTCGAACATTCAACCTTCTATAGCCAGTAGAAAAAAATCAGATTTTTGGTCCTTAGATTTATCAAATTTATCAGGCTTTCAACAAGAATATCAACTTTCTTAGTTATAACAACAAGAGTGGTCAGAAGACAACATAGCTTGCCGTAACAGCACTTTTTGTCTAAGATTTTGAAAAGTAGGTCAAACTCCAAGGTCAAGGTCACAAGCCAAAAGTCATAGTTCCAAATGATAGATCTTGAATTGGGCTGTCTACATGTAAAATATCTAAGCTCTATCTCTTAGAATATAAAAGATATAAGCCAGGTTAAAGGTTTGTTCACGGACGACAACGACGAAAATGACGCCGGGGGTTTGACATTAGCTCCCAGACTTTCTTCCCAGATATCAAGCAAAGTGCCCCTTAGCGGAATATGATAAACACAATTTATTTACATATTGCAATTTAGGTCTTAGAAATGCAGTAAATTAAGATGCCTGATATCTGCCATTTCTTATTTTCGTGTACTAGCTCTTAAAGGTGAAAGGGGAAATAACGCAATCATGTGTCTTTATGTCTTGGCCAAAAAAGGCCAAAGAAAGAAAACGTGCCATATTGTTGTTATTTCGACTTTGGACAAAGACACGAAATCACGAAATATGCCACCTGAAATAAACTTTTGAGGTAACATACTGATTTAAGATTTTTTGATAAAGGATCAAACTTTGGACTGTTGTAATTTGATCTAATGAAGTCCGATCTTCAATAACTAAACACCAATGGAAAGATCTCTTCACAAACTAAAACTTTTGTTCATATACTTTCTATAAAACATTTTTAGATTTGAAGCTATTTTGAGCCGATAAAAATAACAATAATCGGTATTATGACTTTGACCTTTGCATATTTTCATCGTTATTTACTATGTTTTTTTTTGCAAAAAAGGAAACATTCGGATTTAAATTTTTGATAAAAGGATTAAAATTTGGACTGTGGTAATTTGATCAAATGAAGTCCGATCTTCAAAAACTAAACACCAAGGGAAAGATCTCTTCACAAACTAAAACTTTTGTTAAATACTTTCTATAAAATATTTTTAGATTGAGAGCTATTTTATGCCGATAAAAACAACAATAACTGATATATGACCTTGACCTTTGCATATCTTCGCTGTTTTTTTTCGATGATTTTATTTGTATTATAAAAATGCATAAACAGTGAAATAATGATGAAGATTGAACAAAAAATTAAGTCAGGAGCTGCAAATAACCTTAAAATTCATGCTTTTAAAATGTTGATTTTTCGAAAATATTGGCTAAGTTTGACCGCGTCCTGTGAACAAACCATGCATTTCCCGAATTCGCCACCCCATATATTTTGTGCGTATATGTCTTGCAGATCATATGCAACAAACAAAATTCTCCTATCTCATCGCTGAATAAAATGGGTAGGTTTTTCGTAGACCTACCCTTATATCACAGTTTTTGCGAGATTCGAACATTCAACCTCCTGTAGCACGAAAGTTTTATATACGCAAATTTTTGGAACCTATCATATTTTATTGGGCTATTTACAAGGAACATGCAAAAAAACGCATTTGAATCGGACCTCAAATAATTGAGATATTGCTTATTAAAATTTTCATATAAAACGCCCCCTGGCGGGAAAATCAAAACAAAAATGAAAATTTTCTCGAAGTTAGGATCATCTTCAAATACGTCGTTATTATTGATAAAAGTTTCATAGATGTGGCTTTTCTCACCTCGGAGCTATGCCGTTCACAAAAAAGGGTTAGAAAAATAATAATAAACTAGAATCGCAATTAGAATTGCGATATCATCGGTTTTCGCAATTCAATCTCATTCTTTTCAAACATTGCAATTCACGAATTGTATTACAAAAGCAAATGAAATTCTATGCGTGTGTTGATACTTAAGAGTACAAAATTGCTGCTTTTATGTATAAAGGTGCATAATCTGTGATTTATTCAAAGATATAAGCTTTAATCGGACTTCGGTACAAAATTTGTTACAAAGTTTGAAGATGATTGCAAAAGAAATGTTTTTCATATACCCACACAAGTCTGCAATGTCTATGCAAGGTTCGAACATTCAACCTTCTATAGCCAGTAGAAAAAAATCAGATTTTTGGTCCTTAGATTTATCAAATTTATCAGGCTTTCAACAAGAATATCAACTTTCTTAGTTATAACAACAAGAGTGGTCAGAAGACAACATAGCTTGCCGTAACAGCACTTTTTGTCTAAGATTTTGAAAAGTAGGTCAAACTCCAAGGTCAAGGTCACAAGCCAAAAGTCATAGTTCCAAATGATAGATCTTGAATTGGGCTGTCTACATGTAAAATATCTAAGCTCTATCTCTTAGAATATAAAAGATATAAGCCAGGTTAAAGGTTTGTTCACGGACGACAACGACGAAAATGACGCCGGGGGTTTGACATTAGCTCTCCAGACTTTCTTCCCAGATATCAAGCAAAGTGCCCCTTAGCGGAATATGATAAACACAATTTATTTACATATTGCAATTTAGGTCTTAGAAATGCAGTAAATTAAGATGCCTGATATCTGCCATTTCTTATTTTCGTGTACTAGCTCTTAAAGGTGAAAGGGGAAATAACGCAATCATGTGTCTTTATGTCTTGGCCAAAAAAGGCCAAAGAAAGAAAACGTGCCATATTGTTGTTATTTCGACTTTGGACAAAGACACGAAATCACGAAATATGCCACCTGAAATAAACTTTTGAGGTAACATACTGATTTAAGATTTTTTGATAAAGGATCAAACTTTGGACTGTTGTAATTTGATCTAATGAAGTCCGATCTTCAATAACTAAACACCAATGGAAAGATCTCTTCACAAACTAAAACTTTTGTTCATATACTTTCTATAAAACATTTTTAGATTTGAAGCTATTTTGAGCCGATAAAAATAACAATAATCGGTATTATGACTTTGACCTTTGCATATTTTCATCGTTATTTACTATGAGATTATTTGTATTATTTTAATGCATAAACAGTGAAAAAATGATAAGAGTGAACAAAAAAAAAGTCAGTGCTGCAAAAAAGAGGAAACATTCGGATTTACAATTGTTTGATAAAAGGATTAAAATTTGGACTGTGGTAATTTGATCAAATGAAGTCCGATCTTCAAAAACTAAACACCAAGGGAAAGATCTCTTCACAAACTAAAACTTTTGTTCATATACTTTCTATAAAATATTTTTAGATTTGGAGGTATTTTGTGCCAATAAAAATAACAATAATTGGTATATGACCTTGACCTTTGCATATTATGCATGAATTTTTTCTATGATTTTATTTGTTTTATAAAAATGCATATACAGTGAAAAAATGATGAAGATTGAACAAAAAATAAAGTCAGGAGCAGCAAAAAAGAGAAAACATATGGATATACAATTGTTTGATAAGAGGATCAAACTTTGGACTGTGGTCATTTGATCAAATGAAGTCCGATCTTCAAAAACTAAACACCAATGGAAAGACCTCTTCACAGACTAAAACTTTTGTTCATATACTTTCTATAAAATATTTTTAGATTTGGAGCTATTTTATGCCGATAAAAATAATAATTATTGGTATATGACCTTGACCTTTGCATATTATGCTTGATTTTTTTTCTATGATTTTATTTGTTTTATAAAAATGCATAAACAGTGAAATAATGATGGAGATTGAACAAAAAATAAAGTCAGGAGCAGCAAAAAAGCGTTAACATATGGATATACACTTGTTTGATAAGAGGATCAGATTTTGGACTGTGGTCATTTGATCAAATGAAGTCCGATCTTCAAAAACTAAACACCAATGGAAAGATCTCTTCACAGACTAAAACTTTTGTTCATAAAAATATTTTTAGATTTGGAGCTATTTTATGCCGATAAAAAAATTCCTTTGCATATTATCTTGATTTTTTTCTATGAATTTATTTGTTTTATAAAACTGCATAAACAGTGAAATAATGATGAAGATTGAACGAAAATTAAAGTCAGGAGCAGCAAAAAAGAGGAAACATATGGATATACAATTGTTTGATAAGAGGATCAAACTTTGGACTGTGGTCATTTGATCAAATGAAGTCCGATCTTCAAAAACTAAACACCAATGGAAAGACCTCTTTACAGACTAAAACTTTTGTGCATATACTTTCTATAAAATATTTTTAGATTTGGAGCTGTTTTATGCCGATAATAATAATAATAATTGGTATATGACCTTGACCTTTGCATATTATGCTTGATTTTTTTTTTCTATGATTTTATTTGTTTTATAAAAATGCATAAACAGTGAAATAATGATGAAGATTGAACAAAAAATAAAGTCAGGAGCAGCAAAAAAGAGGAAACATATGGATATACAATTGTTTGATAAGAGGATCAAACTTTGGACTGTGGTCATTTGATCAAATGAAGTCCGATCTTCAAAAACTAAACATTAATGGAAAGATCTCTTCGCAGTCTAAAACTTTTGTTCATATACTTTCTATAAAATATTTTTAGTTTTGCAGCTATTTTATGCCGATATAAATAATAATAATTGGTATATGACCTTGACCTTTGCATATTATGGGTGATTTTTTTCGATGATTTTATTTGTTTTATAAGAATGCATTAACAGTGAAAAAATGATGAAGATTGAATAAAAAATAAAGTCAGGAGCTGCAAATAACCGTAAAAGTCATGCTTTGAAAATGTTGATCTTTTGAAAATATTGGTAAAGTTTGACCGCGTACTGTGGACAAACCATGCATTTCTCAAAATCGCCACACCATATATTTTGAGCGTATATGTCTTCCGAATCATATGCAACAAACAAAATTCTCCTATCTCATCTCTGAAAAAAATGGGGACTTTTTTCGTAGACCTACCTTTATTTCATCGTTTTTTCGAGATTTGAACTTTCAACCTCCTGTAGCACGAAAGTTTTTATATACGCAAATAATTGAAACGTATCATATTTTATTAAGTTTCTGACAAGGAACACAATGCAAAAAACCGCATTTGAATCGTACCTCAAATAACAGAGTTACTAGCCCTTAGTCATTTTTACAAAACGCCACCTAGCGGCAAAACTAAGACAAAAATGAAAATTTTCTCAACGTTAGGATCAAATTCAGATCATAGGACAAAATTGGTAAAAAAATCAGAAATGTGACTTTTTTCTATCATGGTGATATGCCGTTCACAAAAATGAAAATCATCACATTCTGTGGTACAAGGAACAAAATGCTGAAAACCGCATTTCAATTAGACTTTAACGTTTTGAGTTATAGGCAAAAGAGTGATTTTAAGCAAAGCGCCCTCTAGCGGCAAAATGAGAAAAAAAATGATAAAAAATTTACAATTAGGTACCTAGAAATTCAGCAAATAGTTCAAACAAGTATATAAGTCGCACTATTCGAACATTCTTTTTCTTTTATATCACAATTTTAAGCATAAAAACTGAATAACAATTATTCCAAAAAAGGATCAAACTTTGGATTGTCGTAAAATGAAAAGATCAAGTCCGATCTTCAAAAACTAAACATTATACGGAAGAACTATTTAGAACTAAAACTTTTGTTCATATACTCTCAATGAAATATTTTTAGATTTGGAGCACTTTGGGGCCGAATAAAAACACAATTATCTTAATATGACCTTGACCGTTTCAATGTTTTTTTAACTTTTTAATTGTGAGGCCCTTTCAAATATAACAATACATAACTTGTGAAAATTTCATGAAGAATGAACAGAAAATAAAGTCAGGGGCGAAAAAAAAATTTTAAATTTTAATTTTCCTAAAATTTAGTTTCCTTTCTAAGGACAAACCATGCATTTCTTAAATTCGCCACACCAAATATTTTGTGCGTATATGTCTTGCAAATCATTTGCAGCAAACAGAATTCTTCTATCTGATTTCTAACAAAAATGGATAGGTTTTTCGTAGACCTACCCTCATTATTTCCCTTTTTTCCAAGGTTCGAACATTCAACCTCTCCTAGAACAATTTTTTTCCCGTACTCGATGATGAGATTTCCATCATATTTGATTGGGCTGTCAACAAGGAAAATTATGTAAAAAACCGCATCTAAATCAGGTTTCAAATTGTTGAGTTATTAGCAAAACAGTGATTACATGCATTGCGCCCCCTAGTGGCTAAATCAGAAACAAAAGTGAAACGTTTGACCATTTAGGCACATGTTCAGATAAAGATGACTCCATGCCCAAAATTTCATAGCTGTAGCTTTTTTCATCTGGCCGCTAGGCTGGACACAAAAATGGGTGGAATTGGAAAAATAATAAAAATAAAAACTAGAACCGCAAGTGGTATCTCGGTTTTCGCTTTTAACCTAATCAACTTGAACACTTTATTTCAACTCAGCCACAATTTTCAATATGAAACAGAACGAAAAGGTTTTTGAAGACCTACTCTCATTTGCAAAGTTTTTTTTTTTTTTTTTTTTTTGCAGTGTTAGAACATTCAAACTTAAACATTTTGAGTTATAAGCAAAAGAGTGATCTTAAGCAAAACGCCCTCTAGCGGCAAAATTAGAAACAAAATTGCAAAAACAGCAAATAGTTCAAACAAGTATATAAGTCGCACTAGTCAAACTTTTTATTCTTATGTATCAGAATTTGAAGCATAAAACCTGATTTACAATTATTCCAAAAAAGGATCAAACTTTGGACTGCCGTATAATGACCAAATCAAGTCCCATCTTCAAAAACTAAACATTACTGGAAAGAGCTCTTTAAGAACTAAAACTTTTGTTTATATACTCTCAATGAAATATTTTTACTTTTGGAGCTATTTGTGGCCGAATAAAAACACAATAATCGTTATATGACCTTGACCTTTTCAATTCTTTTTTATTTTTTGAATTGTGAGGCCCTTTCAAACATAACAATACATATCGTGTGAAAATTTCATGAAGAATGAACAGAAAATAAAGTCAGTAGCGACAAAACACGTTTTTGAAATTTTAATTTTTCCTAAAATTTAGTGAAGTTTGACCGTTTCTAGAGGACAAACCACGCATTTCCTTAATTCGCCACCCCATATATTTTGTGCGTATATGTCTTTCAAATCGTATGCAGCAAACAGAATTATTCTATCTGATCTCTAACAAAAGTGGGTAGGTTTTTCGTAGACCTACCCTCATTTTTCCACTTTTTTCCAAGGTTCGAACATTCAACCTCTCCTAGAACAATTTTTTTCCCCCAGTACTCGATGATAAGATATCCATCATATTTGATTGGGCTGTCAACAAGGAACATTATGTAAAAAACCGCATATAAATCAGGTTTCAAATTTTTGAGTTATTAGCAAAACAAAGATTACATGCATTGCGCCCCCTAATAGTTAAATCAGAAATAAATGTGAAAAGTTTGACCAATTAGGCACATGTTCAGATAAAGATGACTCCATGCCCAAAATTTCATAGCTGTAGCTTTTCTCATCTGGCCGCTAGGCTGGACACAAAAATGGGTGGAATTGGAAAAATAATTAAAAAAAAAAAAAAATCAACAGAAGAAGAACAATAGGTTTTCGCCCAGCAGAGGCGAAAACCTAAAAAACTAGAACCGCAAGCGGTATCTCGGTTTTCGCTTTTAACCTAATCAACTTGAACACTTTATTTCAACTCAGCCACAATTTTCAATATGAAACAGAACGAAAAGGTTTTTGAAGACCTACTCTCATTTGCACAGTTTTTTTTTTGTTTTTTTTTGCAATGTTAGAACATTCAAACTCTTCTAGCGCATATATTTTCCCATACCCTGTCCCTTGAAATCCATCCCATTCTGTGGTGCAGTCAACAAGGAACAAAATGCTGAAAACCGCATTTCAATCAGACTTTAACATTTTGAGTTATAAGCAAAAGAGTGATTTTAAGCAAAACGCCCTCTAGCAGCAAAATAAGAAACAAAATTTCAAAAACAGCAAATAGTTCAAACAAGTATATAAGTCGCACTAGTCAAACTTTTTATTCTTATGTATAAGAATTTGAAGCATAAAACCTGATTTACAATTATTCCAAAAAAGAATCAAACTTGGGACTACCGTATAATGACCAAATCAAGTCCGATCTTCAAAAACTAAACATTACTAGAAAGAGCTCTTTAAGAACTAAAACTTTTGTTCATATACTCTCAATGAAATATTTTTAGTTTTGGAGCTATTTGTGGCCGAATAAAAACACAATAACCGTAATATGACCTTGACCTTTTCAATTCTTTTTTATGTTTTGAATTGTGAGGCCCTTTCAAACATAACAATACATATCGTATGAAAATTTCATGAAGAATGAACAGAAAATAAAGTCAGTAGCGACAAAAACATGTTTTTGAAATTTTAATTTTTCCTAAAATTTAGTGAAGTTTGGCCGTTTCTAGAGGACAAACCACGCATTTCCTTAATTCGCCATCCCATATATTTTGTGTGTATACGTCTTTTAAATGGTATGCCGGAGACGGATTTCTTCTATCTGATCTCTAACAAAAACGGATAGGTTTTTCGTAGACCTACCCTCATTTGCACAGTTTTTGTTTTGTTTTTGTTTTCTTGCAAGGTTCGAACATTCAACCTTCCGTAGCTCAAAAGCTTTCAGCCACACGGACCCTCGAATCCTATCATATTTTATTAGGCTATCAACAGGGGACAGAATGCAAAAAACCGCATTCGAATCGGACTTCAACTTTTTGAGTTATAAGCAAAAGAATGATTTCAAGAAAAGCGCCCCCTAGCGGCAAAATGAGAAAGAAAATTGATTAAAATTTTACTGTTAGGTACCTAGCAAAGCAGCAAATAGTTCAATCAAGTATACTAACGTTAGTCGCACAAGTCAAACTTTTTATTCTTATGTATCAGAATTTGAAGCATAAAACCTGATTTACAATTATTCCAAAAAAGGATCAAACTTTGGACTGCCGTATAATGACCAAATCAAGTCCGATCTTCGAAAACTAAACATCACTGGAAAGAGATCTTAAAGAACTAAAACTTTTGTTCATATACTCTCAATGAAATATTTTTAGTTTTGGAGCTATTTGTGGCCGAATAAAAACACAAGAATCGTAACATGACCTTGACCTTTTCAATTATTTTTAAAAATTTTAATTGTGAGTCCCTTTCAAACATAACAATACATTACATGTGAAAATATCATGAAGAATTAACAAAAAATAAAGTCAGAAGCGATAAAAAACATGTTTTTGAAACTTTAACTTTTCCTAAAATTTAGTGAAGTTTGACCATTTGCAGAGAACAAACCATACATTTCTTAAATTCGCCACCCCATATATTTTGTGCGTATATGTCTTGCAAATCATTTGCAGCAAACAGAATTCTTCTATCTGATCTCTAAGAAAAATGGATAGGTTTTTCGTAGACCTACCCTCATTTGCACAGGTTTTTGCGAGGTTCGAACTTTCAACCTTCTGTAGCTCAAAAGCTTTCAGCCACTCATACCTCGAAACCTATCATATTTGATTTGGCTATCAACAAGGAACAGAATGCAAAAAAACGCATTTGAATCGGACCTCAAATAAGTGAGTTATTAGCCATTAATAAATTTCATGCAAAACGCCCCCTTGCGGGAAAAGTAAGACATAAATGAAAATTTTCTCAACGTTAGAATCAAGTTCAAATACGTGGTAATAACTGATTAAAATTTCATACATGTGACTTTTTTCTATCATGGTGATATGCCGTTCACAAAAAAAGGTTAGAAAAATAACTAGAACCGCAAAGCGGCATCTTGGTTTTCGCTTTTAACTTGACTAGTAAGAGTACTGGTTTCAACTGCAGACATAATTGATTGATATTAACTTTATTCGAATAATTTTGTAAATTGATCAAATGAAGTCCAATCTTCAAAAACTAAACATCATTAGAACGATCTCTTCACGAACTAAAACTTTTGTTCATACACTTTCTATAAAATATTTCTAGATTTGAAGCTATTTTGTGTCGATAAAAATAAAAATAATCGGTATTATGACCTTGACCTTTGCATATTTTCATCGTTATTTACTATGAGTTTATTTGTATTATTTAAATGTATATACAATGAAAAAATGATGAAGATTGAACAAAAATAAAGTCAGGAGCTGCAAAAAAGAAGAACCATATGAATTTTCAATTGTTTGATAAAAGGATCAAACTTTGGACTGTTGTAATTTGATCAAATGAAGTCCGATCTTCAAAAACTAAACACCAATGGAAAGATCTCTTCACGAACTAAAACTTTTGTTCATATACTTTCTATAAAATATTTCTAGATTTGAAGCTATTTTGTGCCGATAAAAATAATCGATATTATGACCTTGACCTTTGCATATTTTCATCGTTATTTACTATGAGTTTGTTTGTATTATTTAAATGCATAAACAGTGAAAAAAATGATAAAGATTGAACAAAAAATAAAGTCAGGAGCTGCAAAAAAAAGGAAACATACGGATTTACAATTGTTTGATAAAAGGATCAAACTTTGGACTGTGGTAATTTGATCAAATGAAGTCCGATCTTCAAAAACTAAACACCAATGGAAAGATTTCTTCACAAACTAAAACTTTTGTTCTTATACTTTCTATAAAATATTTTTAGATTTGGAGCTATTTTATGCCGATAAAAATAATAATAATTGGTATATGACCTTGACCTTTGCATATTATGCTTGTTTTTTTTCTATGATTTTATTTGTTTGATAAAAATGCATAAACAGTGAAATAATGATGAAGATTGAACAAAAAATAAAGTCAGCAGCACCAAAAATTGGAAACATATGGATATACAATTGTTTGATAAGAGGATCAAACTTTGGACTGTGGTCATTTGATCAAATGAAGTCCGATCTTCAAAAACTAAACATCACTGGAAAGAGCTCTTTAAGAACTAAAACTTTTGTTCATATTCTCTCAATGAAATATTTTTAGTTTTGGAGCTATTTGTGGCCAAATAAAAACACATTTATCTTAATATGACACTGACCTTTTCAATTCTTTTTTAACTTTTTAATTGTGAGGCCCTTTCAAACATAACAATACATATCGTGTGAAAATTTCATGAAGAATGAACAGAAAATAAAGTCAGGAGCGACAAAAACATGTTTTTGAAATTTTAATTTTTCCTAAAATTTAGTGAAGTTTGGCCGTTTCTAGAAGACAAACCATGCATTTTTCAAAATCACCAACCCATATATTTTGTGCATATATGTCTTGCAAATCATATGCAACAAACAGAACTCTTCTATCTCATCTCTGAAAAAAACTGGATAGGTTTTTCGTAGACCTACCCTCATTTTCACCATTTTTGTGAGGTTTGAACTTTCAACCTTCCGTAGCTCAAAAGTTTTATATACGCAAATTATTGAAATCTATCATATTTTATTAGGCTATCATCAAGGAACATAATGCAAAAAAACGCATTTGAATCGGACCTCAAATAACAGAGTTATTCCACTTTAATGTTTTTTTACAAAGCGCCCCCTAGCGGAAAAACAAAGACAAAAATGAAAATTTTCTCAACGTTAGGATTAAGATCAAATAAGTAGGAAAGACTGGTAGAAATTTCATAATAGTGGCTTTTTCCTATCATGGTGATATGCCGTTCACAAAAACCGGCGGAAAAATAATAAAAAAAACTAGAACCGCAAAGCGGCATCTTGGTTTTTGCTTTAACTTGACTAGTAAGAGTACTGGTTTCAACTGCAGACATAATTGATTGATATTAACTTTATTCGAATATTTTTGTTAATTGATCAAATTAAGTCCGATCTTCAAAAACTAAACATCATTAGAACGATCTCTTCACGAACTAGAACTTTTGTTCATATACTTTCTATAAAATATTTCTAGATTGAGAACTATTTTGTGCCGATAAAAATAATCGGTATTATGACCTTGACCTTTGCATATTTTCATCGTTATTTACTATGAGTTTATTTGTATTATTTAAATGCATAAACAGTGAAAAAATGATGAAGATTGAACAAAAATAAAGTCAGGAGCTGCAAAAAAGAAGCAACATATGGATTTACAATTGTTTGATAAAAGGATCAAATTTTGGACTGTGGTCATTTGATCAAATGAAGTCCGATCTTCAAAAACTAAACACCAATGGAAAGATCTCTTGACAGACTAAAACTTTTGTTCATATACTTTCTATAAAATATTTTTAGATTTGGAGCTATTTTATGCCGATAAAAATAATAATAATTGGTATATGACCTTGACCTTTGCATATTATGCTTGATTTTTTTTTCTATGATTTTATTTGTTTGATAAAAATGCATAAACAGTGAAATAATGATGAAGATTGAACAAAAAATAAAGTCAGGAGCAGCAAAAAAGAGAAAACATATGGATATACAATTGTTTGATAAGAGGATCAAATTTTGGACTGTGGTCATTTGATCAAATGAAGTCCGGTCTTCAAAAACTAAACATTAATGGAAAGATCTCCTCACAAACTAAAACTTTTGTTCATATACTTTCTATAAAATATTTTTAGATTTGGAGCTATTTTATGCCGATATAAATAATAATAATTGGTATATGACCTTGACCTTTGCATATTATGCTTGTTTTTTTTTTCTATGATTTTATTTGTTTTATAAAAATGCATAAACAGTGAAATAATGATGAAGATTGAAAAAAAAATAAAGTCAGGAGCAGCAAAAAAAAAAGCTATTTTATGCCGATATAAATAATAAA
>CM037781.1:46768745-46807619 GCA_021229015.1 Solen grandis
CTATTGGGTTTGTATTTTTTTTTATTAGGATTTTCTGCCTATGGCAGAAAATTATTGTGTTTTATGTTTTTTTATTATTCTTATTCTTCTTCTGTTTCTTCTTATTATTTTTTTTTTTCCTTTAATTTGTGTTAATTCGAGGTTGCCTTGACTCAGAACAATGAAAATTTTATGGCATATATTTCAAACCATGATTTTCGATGAATAAATTTTATATTCATTGATGTATAAAACGTAGATTTGGTCAGGTGAAAAATTTGTACGGGGTCTACCCCATTATTTCTGGCCCGATTTTCATAAAAAATTGACAAAATGTGTATGTTAGGCTTAGTTGTACATCCCTGTGCCCTTTTTTCAAAATTCGAAAGGAAAAGGTTTATGGCGAATTTAAGTTCGAACAAATGACGTCAAATTTAAAGCGTATAAAATCGCTTCCAAAGAGTAGAAAGCTGATTATGGGGAATATTAGTCTCATGTTTTTTAATTCTAAAGGATGACTCCATATGACGTCATTGAGTCAATGACGCATTATGCTAATAAAATTGATTAAAACGAAACGTTTTTAAGCCCTGTAGGCTTTTTTTTTGTATGTTTTGTTTAAAAATTTTTGCTGAATGGCAGTATTCAATTCTAGGACCCATGTCACTTCCGTTTTGGAAATACCCAAAGGTCAAGGTCATATATCAATTATCGTGTTTTTGTCCCCTTTAAAATATCTCAAAACGGTAAATATTCTATCAAACACAAATTATAATTTTGTGCTTAAAAAAAACCCTTTCAGGTGATATTTAGTTTTTGATGTTGGGGTTAAATGGGTTGATTAAAGGGTGGAAAAATGAAAATTTGGTAACCCCCCGTGTGTTTAACAGTTTATACCTCAAAAACCCTTTGATTTAAAATAGAGATGAATTCTATTGTAGAGAATGTTTGGGTTTTTTGATGTTTAAATTTTAAATTTTGGGAAAAATTCAGGATTTGGGGGTAAAAACAAATTTTTCATATAGCTTTTGATTTTTTCATTTTAAGGAGTTAAGAGTTGAATCTCAAAAAGTATTGAAAATTTCCTATACATAAACGTGTGAAATGAGAAATTTTCGACGATTTTTTGGGGTACCTTAATTTTTATAAAATTGATAAAGTTGGAAGTTACATCAAAAAGAGGCCAAGATCCCTAAAGCGTCCCTGGGGAATTTGTGTGACCAATTTAGAAGATTGAATAAAAATTGTGGCCCCATGTGAAAAAATTTTTTTCAAGATTTGATAGAACTTTTAAACGCTTTTTAGGTTGTTAGATTAATGTCTTCATAATTCTTGAAAATTTTGAAGAGAATCGTTACCTACCAAACTGAAACCCGGAAAAGGAGGGGTGAATGTTTTTTAATTTTTCATTGGGTTTAAAAAAATTAAACCCAAAAAGACCCAAAGGTTTTTATTACCAAAAATACGATTTCTGTACTTTTATATCTTTTTTAAAGAAAACCTTTATTTAATAACAATTGAACAAATATTCTCTTGTCTTTTTATCATTTTTTTTTAATGAATCTGATTTTAAAATAAAACAAAAATCAAGTATTAATTTAAAGTAAAAAGTGATTTAACAAGGGCCCAAAATTTTTAAACCCTTATTAGTCATAATCTCTCAAAATAGTAAATTGCAAAATTTTTTTAGATTGGGCTTAAATTTTGAATTTTGGGGACGGGCCCAGACAATATTTCACACAAATCTATAGATTAACTCTGGGCTTTTTCCCAGTAATTATTGGAAACAAGGAGCTGTGCGGGGCATTTATCACCCTAAGGGTATGATTTGAAAATTTGGTAATGAACCATTAGAGTGTAATACCAAATATTAAGTTGGGCCTATGGTTTACAGAAGAATTTTTTTTAAAATTTTCCTATATAATTAGTAAAAAAGTGACCCCCGGTGCGGGGGCATTTATCCCATAGGGCTAGATTTGAACAATCTGGTAATGAACCATTAATGATCTACATACCAAATCTAAGCTCTGGGCCTTAGGATTTACAGAAGAAAATTTTTTTTTAAAATTTTCCTATTAACTCATGTAAAAAAAGTGACCCCTGGTGCGGGGGGATTTATCACCATGGGGTTGATTTGACAATCTTGGGATGAACCATTAGATAGCTACATACCCAAAAATCTAAGTTTTGGGTTAGGATTTAAGAAAAGATTTTTTAAGATTTTCCTATATAACTCTATGTAAACAAGAGGGCCATGATGGCCCTGAATCGTCACCTGAGTACATTGCTTCAACTGATGTCAAGGTTTTTAAAAGACAAGGATTCTGATATAACTTAATCTAAAACATTTTACCCTGACAATACAAAACACCAAATACCAAAGCAATGGGCCATATGGTTTCAGAGAAGACTTGGGCGCAGGGTCATTTATCCCCTTTAGGGCCAAGACTTTGAAAATCTTTGTAATGAACCATTAGATGCTAACTACATACCAAAAATCTTGTCTAGGCCTTATTGATTCATAGAAAAAAGATTTTTAAGATTTTCCTATTTAACTCTAGTAAAACAAGTGACACCTGGTGTGGGGTCATTTACCACCATTGGGTTATGATTTGTACAATCTTGGTAGTGGCCATAAGATGATGTACATCCCAAAATATCTAAGCTCTAGGCCTTATGGTTTCAAAAGAAGAAGATTTTTTAAGATTTTCCTATATAACTCTGTGTAAAACAAGTGACCCCTGGTGCGGGTCATTTATCACCATAGGGCTATGATTTGTACAATCTTGGTAGTGGCCATAAGATGATCTTCATACCAAATATCTAAGCTCTAGGCCTTATGCATTCATGGAAGAAGATTTTTAAGTTTTTCCCTATATAACTCTATGTAAAACAAGTGACCCCTGGTGCGGGGTCATTTATCACCATAGGGCTATGATTTGTAAAATCTTGGTAGTTGGCCCATAAGATGATGCTACATACCAAATATCTAAGCCCCTAGGCCTTATGGATTCATAGAAGAAGATTTTTAAGATTTTCCTATATAACTCATGTAAAACAAGTGACCCT
Source organism: Solen grandis (assembly GCA_021229015.1). Taxonomy (NCBI): domain Eukaryota; kingdom Metazoa; phylum Mollusca; class Bivalvia; order Adapedonta; family Solenidae; genus Solen; species Solen grandis. The sequence goes on from CM037781.1 coordinate 46,771,794, forward strand.
GGTGGGGGGTCATTTATCACCATAGGGCAAATGTTTGTACAATCTTGGTAGGGGCCCCAAATAAGATGATGCTTCATACCAAATATTAAGCTCTAGGCCTTATGCATTCAGGGAAAGAAATTTTTTAAGATTTCCTATATAACTCTATGTAAAACAAGTGACCCCTGTGTGCGGGTCATTTATCACCATAGGGCTATGATTTGTACAATCTTGGTAGTGGCCCATAAGATGATGCTACATACCAAATATCTAAGCTCTAGGCCTTATGGATTCATAGAAGAAGATTTTTTAAGATTTTCATTTTTAAAATCTATTTTTAGCTCCTGTGACCTAATTATGCGATGGACCAGAACCATTTATACAACTTTAGTAGAGCTTCATCCAAGGAACATTCCTGCAAAATATTTTTCAAATTGGCCAAGCCGTTTAGGAGAAGATGTTGTTTGAAGCAATTGTTGACGCACGGACGCACGGACGCACGGACGCCGGACAAAAGGCGATCAGAAAGCTCACCTTGAGCACGTTGTGCTCATGTGAGCTAACAAGTGACCCTGGTGCGGGGGCATTTATCACCATAGGCTATGATTTGAACAATCTTGGTAATGAACCATTAGATGATGCTACATACCAAATATCTAAGCTCTGGGCCTTATGGATTTACAGAAGAAGATTTTTTAAGATTTTCCTATATAACTCTATGTAAAACAAGTGACCCCTGGTGCGGGGGGCATTTATACCATAGGGCTATGATTTGAACAATTCTTGGTAATGAACTATTAGATGATGCTACATACCAAATATCTAAGCTCTGGGCCTTATGGATTTACAGAAGAAGATTTTTTAAGATTTTCCTATATAACTCTATGTAAAACAAGTGACCCCTGGTGCGGGGGCATTTATCACCATAGGGCTATGATTTGCACAATCTTGGTAATGGTCCCATTAGATGATGCTACATACCAAATATCTAAGCTCTGGGCCTTATGGATTTACAGAAGAAGATTTTTTAAGATTTTCCTATATAACTCTATGTAAAACAAGTGACCCCTGGTGCGGGGGCATTTATCACCATAGGGCTATGATTTGAACAATCTTGGTAATGAACCATTAGATGATGCTACATACCAAATATCTAAGCTCTGGGCCTTATGGATTTACAGAAGAAGATTTTTTAAGATTTTCCTATATAACTCTATGTAAAACAAGTGACCCCTGGTGCGGGGGCATTTATCACCATAGGGCTATGATTTGAACAATCTTGGTAATGAACCATAAGATGATGCTACATACCAAATATCTAAGCTCTAGGCCTTACAGTTTTGCAGAAGAAGATTTTCAAAGTTTGAGTTTTTAAAATCTATTTTTAGCTCCTGTGACCTACTTTTTCAACCAATCTGAATAATTTGTACAACTTTGATAGAGGGCATCATAAGGATGATTCCTGTGAAGTTTGGTCAAAATCCCTTCAGCGGTTCAGGAGATGTTCTTTAAAGCAAATTGTTGACGACGGACGGACGCACGCACGCACGCACGCACGGACGACGGACGACGGACAAAAGGTGATCACAATAGCTCACCTTGAGCACTTCGTGCTCAGGTGAGCTAAAAATAAAAATTTAAACATGTAGAAGTTCAGCGATTCTGCCGTGTTGTCAAAGTTTTTACTACACATTAAGCAAGTGAGATGTAGAGAATTTCAAGACGATTACTTTGGTACTTAGAGTTTTAAAATTGATTAAAGTATAGGAAGTTACATCAAAATTACAAATTTAAAACCCAATTGTAGAATTTCGAAAAATATCCTACTTTCGCTTTCACCTTAATTGAAGCATTTTCGGAAAATATAAGTTTACAGATATGTATTAGTCATATAAATTGCAAAATAAACTTTTTACTTATATCATATATATGATATTAATAGCTAAACAAGTGATGACAATAATTTAATGGTGTTTCAATTCTATTCTTTATCAATATCGTATAGTACATTACAGTACACAGGGCAACCCAAAGATGTAAACAAAATGGTCGCCCTCGTGTAAAGGGAGTTTGCAGATTAAAACTTTTAAAAATACCATGTTCTACCAATAATCAAACGGATTTACTTGTCATAAACCTTAATTATAACTTGTAAAAGTGAATCAAGCTGGAAATGACATCTAAACCACACTGAATATCTAAATACAGACATTAGACAAATGCATTACGTTCACATCGAGACCGATTGCAAATGTGACACGGAGGTGAAGAGAATATTCCTGGCGTAATGCATTAATTTGGCTAGTTTTGCTGGCAGATAAGTCAGTCAACTGTCAAAATTTATGTGATTTGTCAGAGGTCACCACTGCAAATCAGATACAAATAGATACAAATAGCAGATACAAATTGATCCAACCCAAAGACAAATACAAAGGTAAGTAAAATTAGTAATGCTTGGGCATTACATTATTGTTTTTTTCAAAACCTGAATGCACTTTTTTCTTATATATTCTTATATGGTAAATTCTTTTTTAAATTTATTTATTTTTGTTTATCAAAAAATAGGGAAAAAATGCTGAACAGATGTAGAAAAGATGGTATGTGTAGGCAATTTGAAATAATGTTTATTTTAACCCAAAACAGCATTGCTCTTCTTTTTTTCATCTTGTAGGTTTTGATTTTGAACATATTCTGTCGTAATGCGACAATCATCAAATTACAGGTCATCTTTTTTTAACAAATGTCCAATTATACTGCTAGTTCATTGGTGTTAAAATTTACATGAACTAAGTATACTCCAAAATGTTAACGAAACAGTCATATCTCTTTGAAATAGGGCTCCGTTAAGATTATATAATAGAGAAGGATTTCAATCATTAAAACAGGATGACCCAAATTACAGACTAACAGACGTTAAGACAAAACAAGAGGGCATGATGGCCCTGAATCACTCACCTGAGTACCATTGCTTCAACTGATGTCAAGGTTTTTAAACAGACAAGGATTCTGATATAACTTAATCTAAAACATTTTACCCCTGACAATACTACACACCAAATATCTAAGCAATGGGCCATATGGTTTCAGAGAAGACTTGGGCACAGGGTCATTTATCACCGTAGGGCCAAGACTTTGAAAATCTTTGTAATGAACCATTAGATGCTACTACATTTATTGATTCATAGAAGAAGATTTTTTAAGATTTTCCTATTTAACTCTATGTAAAACAAGTGACCCCTGGTGCGGGGGCATTCATCACCATAGGGTCATGATTTGAACAATCTTGGTAATGAACCATTAGATGATGCTACATACCAAATATCTAAGCCGTAGGCCTTATGGATTCATAGAAGAAGATTTTTTAAGATTTTTCTAGGGCTATGATTTGTACGATCTTGGTAGTGGCCCATAAGATGATGCTACATACCAAAAATCAAAAGGTTAGGCCTTGTGGTTTCGGAGAAGAAGATTTTTTCAAGTTTTTCCTATATTAGCCTATGTGAAATCAAGTGACCCCTGGGGCGGGGCCAATTTTGACCCCAGGGTCATAATTTGTACAATCCTGGTAGAGAGTCATAAGATCATGCTACATACCAAAAATCAAAAGGCTAGGCCTTGTGGTTTCAGAGAAGAAGATTTTTAAATTTCATTTTAAAATCTATTTTTAGCTCCTGTGACCTAATTATGCGATGGACCAGAACCATTTATACAACTTTAGTAGAGCTTCATCCAAGGAACATTCCTGCAAAATATTTTTCAAATTGGCCAAGCCGTTTAGGAGGAGATGTTGTTTGAAGCAATTGTTGACGCCGGACGCACGCACGGACGACGGACAAAAGGCGATCAGAAAAGCTCACTTGAGCACGTTGTGCTCATGTGAGCTAATAAATACACATTTTTGCTCTGGGAAGTAAATCAATTGTTTAATTTTCTTTATTTGCTGGTTACCTTTCGCGTTTGACATTCTTGTGATCATTCCGGGGCAGTTAATTATCGTCTTTTTTAATGACTTCTATTTAAATTTTTCCCTTCAAATTTTATGGTTGTCTCTTGGACATTTTCTTTTTATATTAATGCTGTAATCAGTGCTATCACTCTTTTGGTAAAATTAATGCATAATAATTATCAACACTAACATGGCGTATCACGGTCAAGTATTAGTGATGCATGGATGCTGTGGTAAAATTCAAACGCCCTTGGCTGATCTGTCAATCAAATGCATTTGACAGGTGATTTGGAGAATATATACACACGCGTGTGTAATTTCAGTGCATGTAAACATGGGTCCCAGTAGGGATTATGATATGTCGGCAAAATCAAGACATGTTGACATCAACAGGCTGGTCCAAGCGCATGGGGAAAACAATTATGAAACCATTATGAAGTTGAACTGAGTAAATGGTGCAGACAAATCATTAATCATTTTGCAAGCAACCCTGTTCTAAAAACCTTAAGATTTTATATTAATTAATGTGATACTAGGTGTTTATTGATTTATTTTTGTTTTGAAATGAAAACCCCTGTATACTAGCACAAATGGAAGAGAATCACCCTGTTGGTTGGTTGGTTGGTTGGTTGGTTGTTCAGTCGGTTTTGGGTTGATCAGTCGGTCATGCGGAATCTTGTCCGGTACTTTCAGCCATTTCACCTGATACTTGGCATAAATATTTATCAGAACAGGGCTACAGATAAGGTTTGAGGTCAATTGTGTATTTACTCATCAATTTTTCAAGGAATTGTTTTTTCACAATTTTAATTGAGTAATGAAAATATGGTTACTCCATCAAAATTAAGTCAATTGCTTTTTTTTTCATCAACTTAATTTTAGAATTGAAATAACAGTACATGTTCTTACTGGTATATGCGCCTGCTGTTCTTGTATGCAAAAATGTCAATTTAACAATTATCATATGCAGGATTTATCATTAGCTCCTCAACAATTAAATAAAATAAAAAAATTCAAGTCCTCAACAATTAAATAAAAAAAAAATTCAATCATATTTGATCTTCCTGATCCAAAGATTTAGCACTTTTAACTATTGAATTAAAACAAATTATTTACTGGTTAACATGGAATTGGATGCTATCAACTTTGGCCAAATTACCAGAAATCGTTTAAGTCTATTTTGCGGATTCGCAAGTAACCAGTCAAACATATACGAGTATTTGTAAACATCACTCTGATTCAAAATGTTGCTTTAATATTTTGGATATTTGAGTAATCTAATTTTTAAATGCTTTTTGATATGCTAGAATTTTATAAGAATTGAGTTTTTATCTATTTTATTTGCGTAATTACGCAAATACCAACCTTATCTGTACCCCTGACAGAAGCACTAAATGTGCAAGACGCAAATTTCACTTCATTCCCACAAGGATTACGATGTTATTGCCCCTGAATCAACTTGAAATGTCTTGTCCAGTGAATTCCTCTTTCAATTTCAGTCTGATTCATCTAATACTTTGCAAAAAATGTTCTTCATTAGCAGTAGATGTACAAGACGCAAATTTCACTTCGTTCCGAGGATTACGCAGTTATTGCCCCTGATTTGACTTTAAATATCTTGTGACGCGAACTACATTTCTTAACCGACTCAGTTCAAATGTTGTGTGTGAATTGATAATCAGGTGGATAGGTGCGTGTCATAAATTTCACTTGAATTGTCTTAAGGATTGCAGAATTATTGCCCTGGTTTTTTTCATTATCTCCCTTTGGTTAATTTTGTTTTTCTTGTCCGGAACATTGCTCAAATATTATACAATGTATTGACTTGAAATTTAAAATGTAACCAGAATCTGATGGCAACTAGGAAAAGTGCAGTGTCCAAGAACTGTAACTCTGGTACCATTTTTTAATTATCTCCCTTTGTTAAATAGCTTTTTTTTCTTGTCCCGACATCAACTTCAATATTATACATGGTATTTACTTAAATTAAAATGTAAACAGGAAAAAATTTTTTAAAAGATTCCATAAAACCGGCACTAGGAGAAGTGCAATGTCTAAGATCTGTGACTATACTTTAACCCTTTCCCTCTTAGAGGAAACCATGAAAAGACCTATGCGAACAACATAAAACCAGATCAGCCTGCGAGTAACTCGCAGGCTGATCAGGTTTTATGCTGTTCGCTGCTCCTCAGTGGTCTGGTCTGGAAATGAGGACTTTATAATTAAATTTGGTAAGGTTTAACTCTGGTTTTCTGCAGATCAGGCTTTATGTGGTACCTACTGAGTGCGTCAAAATGAGTCTATATGAGGGAAAGGGTTAATACTGCTGTGCCAAATAATCATAACTGATTCTCTATCCACTTTAAAAAATGACTTTACTTACTTATTGATTGCTATCATATATAATATACTATGTAGACAGGTGCTTATCTATGCTCCGTCTGGAGTCTGGCTTCTCCTGTATCAAAGCATTTGCGGGGGTATTAATGACCCACAGTGCAGACATAGGTGCCGATATCAGTGCTATATTGGCCCGATAACTTCTGCTGACTGGGTATATTGTGTAGTTAAAGGCAACTATGAACTAACCTTTACTACTTACGGGTACTTTTCTATGTTGAAGCGGAGACAAAAGTTGGCAGTTTTTTCTTGGTTTTGATGCCTTTAGTGATGTTCTGGTCACATGGTATTGCTACACTGTAAGTTTAGCATTTTTGGAAAATAGAAAATACCCTACTTTTACTTTTACATAATTTTAAACATTTTCGGAAATGTAATTGGCAATGGCCCAAACAGTGAAAATTGTATGGCAAATATTTCAGACCATGTCTTTTGAATGCAATGATTTTCAAATTCATAGCACATCATATGACATCATAGACACTAGATTCGACGTCAGTTAAAACGTTAGTACGCGCTTTTGAATGGATTTTCTAGTAAATTCACAAAAGGTATAAGTTAGGATTTTGTTGTGCATCCTTACTTTCGTTTTCAAAATATTGAAAAGACAGAGGTTCTGTGGTGAAACCATGTTTCAAAAAATATGACCTCGAAATTAAATTTAGTACAATCTGACTAAAGTACACGATCTTCCTACGATCTTATGTAGCATAGGGTATATATAGGAGATGACTTTAGTCAGATTGAGTACTCCATATGAGATAAAAAGCCGAAATTCACACATATTGTAATTTTAAAGGTTTTCTTCAGATTTTCATAGGCCGGACGTCATTTGACATCATGGGATTATTATATGTTTTCATTTCTCGTGCAATAAATTCAGTGTGATCCCAATAGTCCAGAACTACAAAAAATTTATGGCATATATTAAATATGCTGAATTTTCATATGCAATTATATTCACATCTATATGACATCAGAATAGACGTCGGATCAAAAAGTTTGTAAGCGATCTGAAACATAATAACTTGATGAATTTTTCGAAAATTTTAAAAGAATGTATAGGTTACACTCTAGATACCTAATATTTTCTGCGTATTCTGTATTAATAATTTTCAGTTTGATTGAGTTTTTAACGGTTTGCAGAAAGTCCTATCGTTTGCCGTGCAAACAAAATCTAGTTAGGACTTTCTGCCTAAAGCAGAAAGTCCTATTGGGTTTGTACTGTTTATTCTTCTTCTTCTTATTATTATTATTCTTTTTTTCTTCCTAACTAAACGCTTATTTTTCTATGTTGCAATACTCCTAGGACGATGAAATTTTTATGACTTATTAGCCACGTCAGGAAATTTTGATTTCTATGATTTTCATATGCCTATGACGTCATATGACGTCACATTTGAAATATGCTACAAAGGTTTGTACGCGGTCTACAGCCATTGTTTGTGAACCGATTTTCATCAAATTTTCACAGATTGTGTATATTAAGTTCTAGTTGTGCATCCCGGTGTCCGTTTTTCAAAATTCGAAAAGTCCATGGTTCTATAGCGAATCCAAGATTCGAACCAAGGTCGTAAATTTTTAAATGCTTATAAAATCTGTCCTTTTTAAGAAAGAAAGTTGATATTTAGTCAGTATATAGGTGTCTAGAAGTTTTAAAAATTTTGTGAAAATATTTGTCATATGACGTCACGTGACGTCATTATATGATAATGTATTTCTAATATTAACAAGAATATTTCTATATGTTGAAATTGTCGAAAGGCAATGAAAATTTAAAGACACATGCTTCAAACGCTGAAATTTTGATTTCTATGATTTTCATATGCCTATGACGTCATATGACGTCACACTGGAAATATGCAACAAAAGTTTGTACGCGGTCTACAGCCATTGTTTATGAACCGATTTTCATCAAATTTTCACAGAATGTGTATATTAAGTTCTAGTTGTGCATCCCGGTGTCCGTTTTTCAAAATTCGAAAAGTCCAAGGTTCTATAGCGATTCCAAGATACCCAAGGTCGTAAATTTTCAAATTCTTATAAAATCGGTCCTATTTGAGATAGAAAGATGATATTGGGTCAGTATATAGGTCTCTGGGAGTCTTAAACATTTTGTGAAAATAAATGTCATATGACGTCACGTGACGTCATTATATGATAATGAATTTCTAATTCTAACAAGATTATTTCTTTATCTTGAAATTTATGAAGGGCAATGAAAAATTAATGCCGCATGCTTCAGATGCTGTAATTTCGATTTCAAAGATTTTCAGAAGCCTATGACGTCATATTACGTCACATTTGAAATTGACTACGAAAGTTTGTACACGGTCCAGAGCCATATAATGGGCCGATTTTCATCAAATTTTCACAGAATGTGTATATTAAGTTCTAGTTGTGCATCTCGTTGTCCGTTTTTCAAAATGCGAAAAGTCCATGGTTCTATAGCGATTCCAAGATTCGAACCAAGGTCGTAAATTTTTAAATGCTTATAAAATCGGTCCTTTTTGAGATAGAAAAGTGATATTTGGTCAGTATAAAGGTCCCTAAGAGTCTTAAACATTTTGTGAAAATAAATGTCATATGACGTCACGTGACGTCATTATATGATAATGTATTTCTAATATTAACAAGAGTATTTCTATATATTGAATTGTCGAAGGGCAATGAAAATTTAATGACAAATGATTCAGACACTGAAATTTCGATTTCAATAATTTTCAGAGGCCTATGACGTCATATGACGTCACATTTGAAATTGACTACGAAAGTTTGTACACGGTCCAGCCATTATTAATGGGCCGATTTTCATCAAATTTTCACAGAATGTGTATATTACGTTCTTATTGTGTATACCGGTGTCCGGTTTTTCAAAATTCGAAAAGTCCAAGCATCTATGGCGGATCCAAGATTCGAACCAAGGACGTCAATTTTTAAATGCTTATAAAAACTGTCCTATTTGAGATAGAAAGTTGAAATTTTGTCAGTTAGTAGGTCTCTGGGAGTCTTAACAATTATGTGAAAATAAACGTCATATGACGTCACGTGACGTCATTTTTTATTATTATTATTCTTTTCTTCTTCCTAACAAAACGCTTATTTTAATATGTTGCAATAGTCCTAGGACGATGAAATTTTATGGGTTATTAGTCACGTGAGGAAATTTTGATTTCAATGATTGTCAGCACGCTATGACGTCACATAACGTCACAGCTAAAAATAGTGAAAAATGGTGTTCGCGCTCTACAGCCGTCATTTATGGTCGGATTTTCTTAAAATTTTCACAAATGGTACATCTTGAAACTAAGGTGTACAATCCTGTCAGCTAACCGAAATTCGAAAGACCGAAGTTCTGTGGCTAAAATAAGATTCGAACATAGGACCGAAAATTTCATTTTAGCATTAAAGAGTTCAGGATGAAATAGAAAGTTGAAACTTACACAGTTTGCAGTTCTTCAGAATTTCTTTAATATATTTTGAGTCGTGAACGTCATATGACGTCATGTGACGTCATAAGCATACATCTGAATTTTCATTTAAAGGCAATGATTTCGACATGATGCCAGTTGTTCAGAATAATGAAAATTTCAGAGTTATGACAGAAATGGATGCGCTTTTGAAAAAAAGCATCTTCAGCACCCTATGACGTCATGTGACGTCAGAGCTTAAAATAGTGAAAAATGGTGTTCACGCTCTACAGCCGCCATTTATGGTCGAAGTTTCTTCAAATTTTCACAGATGGTATATCTTGAAACTAAGATGTGTATATCCTTTCAGCTAACCGAAATTCCGAAAGACCGAAGTTCTGTGGCTTAAATAAAGATTCGAACATAGGACCGAAAATTTCATTTTAGGATTAAAGAGCTTCAGGATGAAATAGAAAGTTGAAACTTACACAGCTTGTAGTTCTGCAGAATTTCTTAATATATTTGAGTCGTGACGTCATATGACGTCATGTGACGTCATAAGCATACATCTTAATTTTAATTTGGGGCAATGATTTTGACATGATGCCAGTTGTTCAGAATAATGAAAATTTCAGAGTTATGACAGAAATAGATGCGCTTTTGAAAAAAAAGCATCATCAGCACCCTATGACGTCATGTGACGTCAGAGCTAAAAATAGTGAAAAATGGTGTTCACGCTCTACAGCCGCCATTTATGGTCGAATTTTCTTCAAATTTTCACAGATGGTATATCTTGAAACTAAGATATGTATATCCTTTAAGCTAACCGAAATTCCGAAAGACCGAAGTTCTGTGGCTGAAATAAGATTCGAACATAGGACCGAAAATTTCATTTTAGGATTGAAGAGCTTCAGGATGAGATAGAAAGTTGAAACTTACACAGTTTGCAGTTCTGCAGCATTTCTACAAATATTTTGAATCGTGACGTCATTGGACGTCATAAGCATACCACTTAATTTTAATTTGGGGCAATGATTTCGACATGATGCCAGTTGTTCAGAATAATGAAAATTTCAGAGTTATTGCAGTAAAGTGTGCGCTTTTGAGCAACAGCATTTTCAGCACCCTATGACGTCACGTGACGTCAGAGCTAAAATAGTGAAAAATGGTATTCGCGCTCTACAGCCGCCATTTGTGATCAGATTTTCTTCAAATTTTTACAGACGGTACATCTTGAAACTAAGGTGTGAATATTTGTCAGCTAACCTTAATTCCGAAAAACCGAAGTATTGTGGCTGAAGCAAGATTCGAACATAGGACCTTTAAACTAGAAATCAAGTTTGCAGTCATGTCCTGACGTCATATAACATCATGTTACGTCACAGACTAATACTAAGTTCTTATCATTTGCACTAATTTCGGAATATAATGTCAATTGTTTAGCATGAACATGAAATACTACCAGAGGTGAATCATTACATGAAACTTCTATTTCCTGCTTTTTGCATTAACACAGCTTGCAGAAAGTCCTATCAATTGTTTAGCATGAACATGAAATACTACCAGAGGTGAATCATTACATGAAACTTCTATTTCCTGCTTTTTGCATTAACACAGCTTGCAGAAAGTCCTATCATTCGTTTTCACGAATGACATCTAGTTCTTCTTATTATTCTTTTTTTCTTCCTCTTATATTTGTGTTAATTTCGAGGTGTTGCCATTGACTCAGAACAATGAAAATTTTATGGCATATATTTCAAACCATGAGCTTTCGGATGCAGTGAATTTCATATTCATATGACGTCACATAACGTCAGATTCGACGTCAGGTGAAAAAGTTTGTACGCGGTCTACAGCCATAATTTCTGGACCAATTTTCATCAAAATTTCACAGAATGTGTATGTTAGGCTCTAGTTGTGCATCCCGGTGTCCGTTTTACCAAATTCGAAAAGGCAAAAGTTTTATGGCGAATCCAAGATTCGAACTAATGACGTCAAATTTCAAATGCGTATAAAATCTCTTCCAGAAGAGCTAGAAAGTTGATATTTGGACTGAATATTATTCTCTAGGTCTTCTTTATATTCTGAAAAGATGAACACCAAATGACGTCACATGACGTCATAATGCAAATAAAACTTTCGTATTAAAACTTAACGGTTTTTAAGCCCTGTAGGCTTCATTTTTTGTATGATTTACTTGAAATTTTGTCTGAAGATGCAGTATTAGATTCTATGGAGCCATGTCACTTCCGTTTCCGGCAAATCCCAAAGGTCAAGGTCATATATCAATTATCGGCTTTTTATTCAGCCTTAAATATCTCAAAAACGGTAAATATTCTATCGAGACATTATGCGTATAATTTGTAGTGCTTAGAAAGACCTTTCAGATGATATTTAGTTTTTGATGATCGGGGTTGAATTGGTTGAGTTATGGCGGAAAAATGAAAATTTGGTAACCCCCAGTGTGTTTAACAGTTTATATCTCGAAAACCTTTGATTTTTCAAAATATGATGATGAATATTATTTGTAAAGCAATGTTTGGCCGTTCTTTTGATGCCTAAATTTTAATGATTGGCCAAAGATTGATGGAGTAAAAGGAAAAAAACTAAATTCGTGTATGTAGCTTTTGTGAATTTTTCATTTTACAGGAGGTTTTTAAGAGCTTGTATCTCAAAAAGTATTAGTAATATTCCTAAACATAAAGCGTGTGAAATGTAGAGTATTTTCAGACGATTATTTTGGTACCTTAAGTTTTGAAATTGAACAAAGTATAAGGAAGTTACATCAAAAATAAGAATTTAAACATGTAGAATTTCAGCGATTCTGCCGTGTTGTCAAAGTTCTACGGCTAATATCTCAAAGCTCATTAGAAATAAGTCCACACCTTAAGCGAGTGAGATGTAGAGAATTTTAAGACGATTATTTTGGTACCTAGAGTTTTAAAATTGATTAAAGTATAAGGAAGTTACATCAAAAATACGAATATAAACCCAAGTGAAAGAATTTTCGAGAAATATCCTACTTTCGCTTTCACGTTAATTGAAGCATTTTCGGAAAATATGTAAGTTTACAGCTATGTATTAGTCATATAAATTGCAAAAAACTTTTTGCTTATATCATATTGATATTACTAGCTAAACAAGCGTACCCATTCGGTGGCCGAGTGGTTAGAGCGTCCGCCTCGGGAGCGGAAGGTCGTGGGATCGATCCCCGACCCGACATACCAAAGTCGTAAAAATGGTACTGTTATAGCTCCCTTGCTTGGCGTCACGCATATAAGGGTATTTGCAGGACTGGTTAGCGCGGTATCAGGATGATGTGACTGGGTGTGGTATCATGCCACATGTCTACGGCGTGATACTGCAGTGTGGTAGTCCTATACCCGCATGAAGTAGACATCGTGACTGGCTGAATTACTGTCGGTGGGACGTTAAACCCAACAAACAAACTGATATCATATATAGCAGTGTTTACTACACCGATTCCCTACACACGAGGTGTGCACACAGGCGCATGTTGACGTCTTTTGTAAACATTTATTAAAGTTGCTTAAATTATCATGTTTATAGATAAACATTTACATAAGAAGAGGAGTTTCGGAAATATTTTTTGCAAAGGGACTCCTAAGGAAAGAAAAAGATGCTTAATTAAATACTAAAATACAAGTTTAGTTTATTAGGTTTAACGTCCCACCGACAGTATTTAAGTCTTTGGAGACAATGTCTACTTGAGACAAACGTAGTGTTGTCACACTGCACAGTTTCACGTCGTAGACAGTTGGCATGATACCACACCGAGTCACATTATCCGGACCCCGAGCCATCAGTCCTAGAACTACCCTTATTAAGCTGAGCGCCAACCAAGGGAGCTATACCAGTACCTATGTTTACGAATTTGGTAAATACAAGAATTGAATAATTGATATAACGTTTTTAAACAACTTACAGATCATGTGTTATCTCGTTTGATTTGGTATTTCCGGGGTATTCCTAGCCTTGATATCTTCCGCTGACACCGACTTTTTTAAACGATTATTTTTTACATATTTCGTTCTTTCCTTAATGTCAATCAGTTGATATTTTCTGATTTCTCAACTAATTCAAACAAGATAAATAAATAAAAAAAAACAGCCATCACATAAATTGATTGAAATCTGAAAAAGAAATGAGCCGACCGTCAAAAAATGCGCGAAATTTATGTGTTACATCCATATTTGGAAAGCACGTGCACGTGTGTGAATACTTTAACAACACGCTGACGTAACACTTATATGGCGCCATCTTCTAATATAGCAGCATAATGTAGTAATAGGGCGGGGCAAACTCTAAGTTAGTCAGTGTTAATTAAGTATAGGTTAGTGTTTTTTTAGTAAGCATTAATGAAATTAATTAAACCGCGCGAGCCGATTTAATGGACTTAATGCTTACTAAATAACACTAACCTACTTAGTGTTTGAAATTGTGTTTTGAAATTTAACGCAGTCGCACATTCCAAATATAGTATTGATTATTTAGACTCCGCCCTATCAACCTGTTCCCGGCGTGAATACATCACGTGACATGTAACATGTTATGTCAAAGGTCAATGCGTCGCTCTAGCTGTGTATATCTGTGTAGATCTACGCTCCAAATGAGCATTGAACCGGAAGCCGACTTCGATCTCTTCGGCAAAAAGTGGTGATTGAAATTTGAATAAAAGATACTGTTTAGAAAGGTTAATATATCTGCACCTATATATGTTGTGTTTTGGACATTTTTTTTATTTTTTTATTTAAGTAACCCTTGTTTGTAAGTGTTTTTTTTTTCTTCTCTTCTCATTATTTATATACATTTTTCAATTTGAATTTTTTTAATCGGATATTTACTTAATCGCTTTGTTTAGTAATTAGTTATATATTGCCCATTCTGTGTTAACATGTGTAGACATTGAAATTACACAAGTGTCTTTAAAGCGATGACCGATACTAATGTTGTTAGAACTTGTGGTCAAACCCTCTTACTTATTTTTTAAAATCTTCAATGTTGTATCATCATTACTTAGGCAATAATACATGTTTAAACTAAACTAAGCGGAAGGGTAGAGTTCTTTTGTTATTTTGGATTAATCAGAATCCTGGTGAGTAAATGTTTGTCTCTATGGTTGCTGTGTATTATTTTTTGTCGATGTTCATGCGTTCACATCAAAAATCCTGTAACACGTTACCATGCGTGGACTAAGACCACAATTTAAATTTACTATATGTCCTATATACGCATATATACAAATGACAATTTCTGTAAGGGACATTGGCATCCAAACTTACCCTCATTAGATAGATCTATTCAAGAGAAATAATTCTGTACATTTTAAACACGGAGTCACCCGCACTTTTTGACCTATTTAAGGCCAAATAACATGCGTATGAATTTAGTGCACCGGTCGGCCATTTCACGCCAATTTTCTCAAAAATTCCCCCCTCAGTAATGCTAAACTATTAAGATTGTTGTGTAATAGGCCTCCAAATTGGACATTTTAAGACTATTTAAACTGTTCTATAGAATTCAATCCTTTATTGCATGTCTTTTCAGTCAAAATCTCACCTTAATTCTGCATTAAATAGGGTCACTTTTTTTCTGTGTAGGCACATCCGGTAACCAAGGGCAGGTAATTGTGGTCTTAGTCTATTTTGGTGAACACATAAAGCTCCGCTTCTCGACACATCTTGACGCACATGCGCAGTGAAGGTGCTTGAAGCTGGTTTTAATTGATCAGTTGATTTAGCGGAATAGTGTTTAGTGACAAGTTGATGCCGATTAAATGATTTAAATGGAGACAAAATTTTGAAAAAATGGAATGATTTCATTGGACAATATATAATTTCAAACACTGGGAGAGAATTTAACAGTTAAGAAGCCGTCACTCGCTATGCTCGTTCTTGCTTCTTAACTGTTAAATTCTCTCTTAATAAACACTAACTATAACGAATACAGTCGTCTCCATCGTATGTACAAGCATTATTGAAATTTAACTCACGAGGCTACACGCGTCGACGAATCTATTGCATGGTAGCATTTACGGTTTTATTCCCTCGACTGTACACGAAATTAAAAAAAAAAGAATTTTGATATGCAGAATTAATAGGTTTAAGTTTAATTGCTTATATTTTGAAAACCTATAAAACTAGACCCAAATATGCTACAATTGAATTGTAGGGATTTTCAGGACATTTATTTTGGTACCTAGAATACTAAACTTGGAATCTCTCAGCCCCTCACCGCTGTGGGTTCGAATTCCGGTAGGGACTTCGGATTTTTCATGTGAGGAAGCCTTCCAGCTCGCTTGCGGTAGGTCGGTGGTTATATCAGCGTATCTCTGTGTACTCGGGGTCTTCCTCCACCTGTAATTAGCTGGACGTCTCTATATGATTGAAATACTATCACAGCGACGGTAAACCCCAATATAACAACAACAACAATTAAAATTGGTCAAGTTATAAGAAAGCGATATCAAAATAAAGATTTATTTATTTTCGACATATGGCTTACTTCACAATGTTCATGTATGAGAAGTCCATGCGAAAAAAAAAAAAAAAAAAGTAAAAGAAAGGAAATATAATATATATTCTTTCTAACGGTATTAATCTTTACATTTCAAAATGTTGCAGAAATCCTATATTCGTAAACGAAAAATTTTTTTTATAAAAAAAGTAAAAAAAGAAATATAATTTTATAACAATGAAAATTTTATGGCATATATTTCAAACCATGAGCTTTCGAATGCAATAAATTTCATATTCATATGACGTCAGGGAACGTCAGATTTGACGTCAGGAGAAAAAGTTTGTACGCGGTCTACAGCCATTATTTCTGGGCCGATTTTCATCAAAATTTCACAGAATGTGTATGTTAGGCTGTTGTTGTGCATCCGATGTCCCTTTTCAGAATTCGAAAAGACAATGGTTCTATGGGGAATCCAAGATTCGAACCATTGACGTCAAAATTCAAATGCGTATAAAATCGCTTCCAGAAGAGCTAGAAAACTGATCTTTAGGCAGAATATGTCTCTAGGATTTTCTTAGATTCTCTGAAACGGAACGTCATATGACGTCATATGTCCGTTTTCCAAATTCAAAAGGGCAATCATTCTATGGCGAATACAAGATTCAAACCATTGACGTCAAATTTCAAATATGTATAAAATCGCTTCCAGATGACTTAGAATGCTGATATTTGGACTGAATATTAGTCTCTATGACTTCCTTCTATTCTGTTAGGGCGAACGTCATTTGACGTCATATGACGTCATAAGGTCAAAAATAATTTCTGATAACTATGCGTTAATTTCTATATATTACAAAGGTCCAGGGGCATGACAAATTTTCTGCATATATTTAAGGTAATGAAGATTTCATTTTATTGATTTTCTTATGTCTATGACATCATATGATATCAAACTTGACGTTGTCTACACACATTTGTACACGGTCTACAGACATTTTTTTCTGGACGGATTTTCATCAAAATTTCACAGAATGTGTATGTTACGCTCTAACCGGTGTCCATTTTTTTTAATTCGAAAAGGCAAAGGCTTTATGGCTAATCCAAGATTAGAGGCATTGACGTCAAATTTCAGTATAAGTCTCTAAGTCATCTTTACATTCAGAGAAGATGAACGTCATATGACATCATGTGACCTCATAAGGCCAAAGATTTTTTTTCTGTTGAAATTAAATGGTTTTAAGACCTGAAGGCCTTATTTTTTGTTTGATATGCATGAATTCTTATTGAAGGTGTAGCATTTGATCCTGTGGAATAATGTCATTTCCATTTGAGAAAAATGTTAAGTTAAATTATTGTTTATATCTTGAAAACCTCTAAAGCTGGACTGAGACCATATAAGACAATCAAATTGTAAGCATTTACAATAAATTTGTTTTGTTACATAGATTATAAGAAAGGGACAAGTTAAATCTATATGTTGCAATGGTCCAAGGACGATGAAAATTTAATGGCATATACTTCAGATGCTGAAATTTTGATTTCAATGATTTTCATATGTTTATGACGCCATATGACATCACACCTGACGTTGTCTACAAAAGTTTGTACGCGGTCTACAGCCATTATTTCTTGATTGATTTTCATCAAAATTTCACAGAAGGTGTATGTTAGGCTCTAGTTGTGCATCCTGGTGTCTGTTTTTCAAAATTCAAAAAGGCAATGGTTCTATGGCGAGTCCAAGATTCGAACCATTGACGTCATTTTTCAAATGCGTATAAAATCGCTTCCAGATGAGCTAGAAAGCTAATATTTGAATAGAATATAAGTCTCTAGGATTTCTTTAGATTCTCAGAAGATGAACATCATTTGACATATGACGTCATGAGGTGGAAAGTAATTTCTAATTTCTACATGTTAACTTCTATATGTTGAAAACGTCTGAGCGCCTTGAAAATTAAATAACAAATGCTTCAGATAGAACATTTTGCATTTCAAAGATTTTCATTTGCATATGATGTGTTTTGACGCCAAACTTGTCATCGTCTTAAAATGTTTGTACGCTGTCTACAGCCATTATTTTGGACCGATTTTCATCGATATTTCACATAATGTGTATGTTAGGCTCTAGTTGTGCATCCCGGTGTCCGTTTTTCCAATTCGAAAAGGCAAATGTTTTATGGCGAATCCAAGATTAGAACCATTGGCGTCAAATTTAAAAAAAATATGTATAAAATCACTTCCAGATGAGTTAGAAAGCTGATATTTGGACAGATTATAAGTCTCTTAGTGTCCCATATATTCTATGAAGATGAACGTCATTTGATGTCATAAGGTCAAAAAGTATATCTGATAACTACGCGTTTATATAAATATGTTATAAAGTTTCCAGGACCATAAAAATTAAATGGCTTATACATTAATCCACAAGCTTTTGTATGCATGGTATTTCATATTAATATGACATCATATAATATCAGATTTGACGTCGGTACGCGGTAAACAGCCATTATTTCTGGACCGATTTTCATCAAAATTTCAGAGAATACATATGTAATGCCCCAGTTGTGTATCCCGATGTCCGGTTTTCCAAATTCGAAAAGGCCATGGTTCTATGGCGAATCCAAGATTCGAACCATTGACGTCAAATTTCAAATTCGTATAGAATCGCTTCCAGATGACTAAGAAAGCTGATATTTGGACTGAATATTAGTCTCAAAGATTTCTTTCTATTCTGTTAGGACGAATGTCATTTGATGTCATATGACGTCATAAAGTCAAAAAGAATTTCTGATATCTACGTGTTAATATCTATATATTGCAAAGGTCCCAGGGGCATTAACTGCATATTACTGAATATTTCATTTGACGATTTTCTTATGCCTATGCGTCATATGACATCAATTTGGCATTTTTTCAGGACGAATTTTCATCAAAATTTCACAGAATGTGTATGTTACGCTCTAGTTGTGCATCCCGGTGTCCGTTTTTCCAAATTCGAAAAGGCAAAGGTTTTATGGCTAATCTAAGATTTGAGGCAATGACTTATAAGTCTGCATGTCTTCCTTACATTCTGAGAAGATGAACGTCATATGACATATGACCTTTTCTTAAATTTAAGACCTGAAGGCCGAATTTTTGTTTGATTTGCATGATTCCTTCTGAAGGTGCAGCATTTGATCCTGTGGAACAATGTCACTTCCATTTTGAGAAAAATGTTAAATTCAATCATTACTTTTATACTACTCAAAGTTTGCTAAGCACCATCCGCTATTTTCCCATAGCGTTTCATGCTTAGACAAGCGACTTTCAAGGCATGCTACATTAAATTTTACAATAAAACAAATCTTGCTTTTATGCAGAAGTATTGTTTATGTACCAAACTTACTACCAGTTACAAAAAATAAGCCTTTCTGATCCTCAATACTGGGAATTAATCATAATTAGAAAGTGTGAAATTTTGAGAAAACACCTTAAAATTTAAAGTCAGCTAAATTCAGAACTTTGATCTTCAAATATTACTGTTTTCTAAATGGAATACTTTTAAGGATATTTGTGACGATGTTGGCCTGTTCATGGTCATTTTTTTCTGTATTGATCACAAGATTTAACTTCAATTTATAAAATGCCATTTCTTGCAAAAAACAAACTTTTGTGAATTTGCCAACTAATGACAGGAATTGGCTAAATCGTTGTAACTCATTTTTGAGTCTCTTTTCTATCATTTTGACAAAAACTATGCGTAAATATGATGGTCAGCTAACGCTTTCCTTTCAGGTACATAGCATTACATGAAGCATGTGTTTTCATGTGACTCTATGGGAAAATAGCCGGTGGTGCTTAGCAAACTTTGAGTAGTATATCTTGAAAACCTCTAAAGCTAGACCGAATTATGTGACAATTGAATTGTAAGCATTTTCAATAAATTTGTTTTGTTACATAGATTATAGAAATAGGCCAAGTTAAATGAAATTGATATAAAAATGATTTTTAATTACTTTTGCCATATCCTCCAAGTTAACCGGTTTATTTTTCAAAGTTTATGGAAGTTATGGCCCTACAAAAACAAGTTAAAGGCAGGAATTTGATATCATTTATTTTTTTCGTTTTAGGTTTGCAAAGTAGCAGAATTTAAGTCCTATCACTTGTATCAACGAATGAAATCTAGTTATTATTATCATCATTATTATTCCTTTTTTCCCAATCAAATCTAAGAGTTAATTTCAATATGTGGTCAGTATCTGAGCATCATGAAAATTTAATTGCCTCGACAAAAAAGTTCAAATTTTTAAAATCAATCATTTTTAATTTTCATTGACATCAAATGACATCAGAATTGACGTCAGCTTCAAAAGTTTGTTCGTGCTCTAGAGCCTTTATTTTTTGTCGTTTTATCTTTGATATTTTCACAGAAGATGTATGTTATGATGTAGATGTGCACCTTATCTTTCAAATTTTCAAATTCGAAAAATTTAAGAATTTATGACAAAACTGAGTTTCAAACAGTGGTCCTAAAACTAGTATCTAATATTACAAAGGCTACTGATGAGTAAGAAGCATGAAAATTGGACAGCATATTGGCCCAGAGTTCTACTTTCTTTACTCTGAAAGATTTCCTTTTAAGTTACGTGGTTATGACGTCATTTAAAGGACAAAATCCTATTTTTTCAAAGATTTCTCTCGCTCTGGCATCATACATTTTGAGGCAATTTCAATGAAATTGAAAAATGCAGAGATAAAAAAGTATCTTTTTATACATTCAATCATTTTCAATTTTCACTGATGTGATATGACGTCAGATTTGACGTCAGCTTCAAAAGTTTGTTCACGCTCTAGAGCCTTCAATTTTGGTCCGATTATCTTGATATTTTTACAGAATATGTATTTAAAGATATAGATGTGCACCTTAGCATTCAAATTTCCAAATTCAAAAAGATTAAGATTTCATGGCAATACCGAGTTTTGAACTTTGGTCCTAAAATCAAATTTAAATGTTACAATGTCCCCTGATGCGTTAGAAGCATGAAAATTGGACAGCATATTGGCATAGAGGTTTACATTCTATTTTCTGAATGATTTTCTCTAAAGTCACGTGGTTATGATGTCATCAAAAAGACTAAATGCATTTCTTTTTAGATATCTGTCGCTCTGGTATCATGAATTTTGAGTCAATTTTAATTAAATCTTTAGAATTGATAGAGTTAAAATTGAGTGATGCATACTGCAAGAAATGTTTGTTTTGTCACGTGGTTATGACGCCATGCATACTAAAGCAAGAATTATTTTTAAAAATCAGATAAAATCGCCAATTAGACCAATGAACTTAAATTTTAAAAAAATGTCGAAACTTAGTTCGTTCATAAGGTCTTGAAAATTTTAAGTGATTACGTCATCAAAAATGGCAGTTATTCATGTTTGATGGAATGCCTACTTGAAAATGTCAAAACAAACCTGTTCGCATCCTCAAAGATATTTTTTTTTCTGGATTAATAAAACGTTAGAATGGATATGTCCTTGCAAAAAAGATATTTTTCTTTAGTCACTTGACTTTGACGTCGTTGAAATATAAACATCATTCGTTTCAATTTGTATCCGCGCTCCAGTGTCATGAGTATTGATGCCAATCTTAAGCATTCCTTAAGGAATTTATGTTGTGTCACTTGTTTATGACAACAGTGATTTGTAATATATTAAACAGATCATAAGATTGGATATATTTACTTTAAATAAGTAATATTGCCGTACCTTAACATGCGCAAATAGTCCAGAAAACTTAAAGTGATTACGTTATCAAAACTTTTTCGTAAAGGGCTAAATGATGAAAATCTATTAATTTGAAGAAAGAAATGAAAGCGGTCATTGGGTTGGTTGAGCAAGATCCGATTTTTTTTTTTTTGCAGGAAAGAATGCCTGCGTTTTATACTGAATTGTGATACTTTTTTTGAGTAAATGAGTCACATTTACGATGAATTAGTATAATTATACTAGAGCCAGAAAACCTATACGGAAAACTAATTGCATTTGCTATCACGTTTTTCCGCAAACCTGAAGAAAATGACAAATATATGTATATCTACTTATCTTTTTATGTTTTTTCTTTTTTTAATTTAACGTTAATTAATTGTAAAAAGAAATTATTTTAATGATTTTGCTTACACCTCTGCCTCTGTTTCCATCTATTTTTGCAAATGTAAACTCAATCAATTTAAAGGTTGAACATCATGGATTTCAAAATATTTTTTGTTGTTTCTTACATTATTATGCATCATTATTCCATTTCTTTGTTTTAACTTATCTTATATATTCAATACCTTTGAAATAAGCAAAGGAAACCTTTTCTGTGTACATATATTTAACTTCATTTGTATCTTAAACAAACAACTTCTAGTCCATGTGTCTGTATTTATTGACAGTATTCTGTGCTGTAAATGCAAAATTTACTCACCTGGTCACATATGAGATCCCATTTTTTCTCATCATCGTAACTTTTCAAAACTTTGGCTTTATCTGGCGGAAGGTCCATGGAAGTCTGAAGAAAATTATTATTATCTTAAAACTGTGCAACCCAATAACAAGAGGGCCATAATGGCCCTGAAGTCGCTCACCTGAGAAACACTGCCTTCATTGCCTGCATTGCTGAATAAATGAAGAAGTGTAACAAGATATGTGTCCACCCGTCGCATTTTCCAAAACAAAGGCAAACACTCAAGAGCGCAAGTCATGTCCTGATTAATATATCCATGAAGTTTAAAGTCTATAGCAAAAACCCAAATCTATATGCCTCACTTTTTGGTAGGGAGAATAAAAATACTCAGGTGCACAAGTTCATATCCTGAATATATTCATGAAGTTTCAAGTCTGTAGTATAAATACTTTCAGAGTTTCATACATCACAAGTATAAAATTAAATATTTTTCAAAACCAAGGCCAATAACTCTGTCAATTTCGATGGCGGTTTGAAAAAATGCCCAGGTGCGCAAGTTCGTGTCCTGATTAAGATATTCATGAAGTTTCAAGTCTGTAGTACAAATACTTTCAGAGTAACGTGCGCCAAAATACACAGAGAATAAAGGCGACATTCCCCCCTGCCTTGAATATATATTTTTCCCCTATTTTTTTTTCATTTTCCCCCTCCATAATAAGTTGACATACCACATTGTGTGCATGGACTCATTGTTGTAGTTAAATGTTATATTCTTAATAAAACAGTGCAAACATTTATATCATTGTTCTTATATTCTTTTATGCAATAAAACTTCATTAAATAAGAGTAAAATACAACAAAATGCCTACATTATACATTATACATTGTAGAAAAATTCCCCTCTAAGCTCTTTTGCTGCAATTCAACACCCCCCCCCCCCCCCCCACCATCCCTATGGGACTGGATCCCTTTCCCCCTAAAGTGAAAAAAAACATTGATCACAAGCATATTATTAAAATTCCATATTTTTCAACAAAAAAAAGGCCCATTACTCTGTCAACTTCAACGACGGTTTGATAAAATTACCCATGTGTGCAAGCTCATGTCCTGATTAATATATCCATGAATTTTCAAGTCTGAAGTACAAATACTCTTGGAGTTAAGCATGTCACAAAGTTATGCGATGGATGGACAAAGGCAAATCTATATCCCCTCCCCCCATTTTTGGTGGGGGCATAACAAAACATTCAGCACAGATGTTTTATTTGGTATGGTATTTTAGGTACAGGTATTTACAATCTTCACTATAGTTTTTACTTCCCTTGATAACGTAGTATGACGCTACAGGAGAATGGCATTCTTTTTGTGTTGATGATATGTATAAAATTGAATATATATGTACAGTCAACCCTTGTTACACCGGCAGTGTTCGTAAATCTCAATTATGCCGGTGTATCGAATTTACTGGTGTAATGAGCGAATCCTATTTTCCTATTTACACATCCCACCCACTTAACCGTAATGTTGATTTCGGTAAAAGGAGATTTTATATATAATAAATGTTAAGGCTAATATAACTTTTATGATGCATATGAATTAATTTTACATGTATTTCATGTATCATGTGTTGGTGTGTGTGTGTGTGATTTGTAAATAAACTTTGTTTTACCTGTAAAATTATACACGTATTCATGCTTTACCCTACTTTGTAAATATGTAGACACTACATGTATATACAACTTCCGGTTAGGTATAATTGCTTTATGAACATACTTATATCGTAAAGGGAAAAGACAGAATAAACAACAAACACCAATGGTAGGTTAATAATTAGATATGTTTGTTTTTTTCAACAGAATTTTACACTTATTTCTCTATGCCTCTGTCTTTCTTGTAGAGTGCTATCTCGCATTTTTCTGCCTGCGATAGTTTCGTACGCTGCCGTTTTTCGTTGAGGTTCCATTATTTTAGTATAGAAATTACAGTTTATTTTCTTTTATGTGATTTCTTTAACTTTTTTTTATTGGAATGAAAGTCAGGATACAAGTAAGGATATAAAAACGTAACAATAATTATCAACAATTATAAATAGCATTTATTGATTGGATATCTTTAACTCTCACGCATCAAGAAATTATCTCTTCATTTTCCCATTGGTAGGTACAGTTAACTATTGTTGAAAATCTTAAAAAACTTTTGAAACTCGACTAAATTGGTAATCAAAGGCATGTTGAAAGCCATGTAATAAACAAAACAAAATGATCACCTCATTAATTGATAACACTTATCGATATCATCTGCAAACAATGCAGCTATAGGTTTGATCAAAAG
Source organism: Solen grandis (assembly GCA_021229015.1). Classification (NCBI taxonomy): domain Eukaryota; kingdom Metazoa; phylum Mollusca; class Bivalvia; order Adapedonta; family Solenidae; genus Solen; species Solen grandis. The sequence continues at coordinate 46,796,761 of CM037781.1, forward strand.
TATGTTTTTTATCCATGTTAAAACAAACAAAAACTGACTACCACACCTATTTAAATCCCTAACAACGGTTATCTATCTAATTAAAGGCAAGTTGTTCACACGTCTACTGGAGTGGCTTCCCATTTTTTTACTCTCGCAAACAATGAAATCCTCCACTAAGAAATGCGGCACATGTAAACAAATGTTCAGCTGTGATCACCCGTGTAAAGACCGTGTCAAATTGCAAATTAACAACGGCATACACAATAAACAGGTAGTGTACCAGCAGGGGACTAGATTAACGCCTTTGGCGAAAATTTGCAATGATCAAAAGCCATCCGTAAGGCTGTCGCTATAATGAAAAGTGATTATACAATGAAACGGAGATTCGTCTGCCGAAAATTGCTGCCGGTACCGGAAGCCGAATTTGCCGTTGTAAAGGGAGAAATCCGTTACATGACTTTTATTGCCAGATTCCGAATTTGCCGTTGTATCGAATGCCGATGTAACGAGGGTTGACTGTATAAGGCTTTACGACATAAGCTACAATGTTTGGTTAAAACAAACTGGGATGCATATAGGGCAGGGATCGAAAACATTTTTTAGAGCCACTCGTCTTGCAGGACGAGTAGCTGCTAAATTCTACTCATCCTACAAGTTATGCAACTCGTCCTGCATTTCATGCATGATTTTCAAGATTAACTATGCAGCTTAAATTCATATATAAATCTGATAAATCTTAAATAACTGAATTAATAACATTTACCAGTCTTCAACATATGATGATCTACTTCTGAAACTTGTATAAAAAGTCTCGCTCTAGACGCCGTAAAACGTGTTTGCTGTAATTTTGACATAAATTCATGGATTTAAATGAAATGCCTATGCTTTTTAGAAATATTTTCTTTTCTTTTTCTTTACTCTCTGAATCTTTGCCGCGCTTCAAATATTTAAACATTGCAGTCTTCTCCATTTTCAAAATTCAACAGACGACAATGGTTTGTTCGACTGAAACTCAGGACAGGTGTTCTTGCATGTTTTTGTTTTCAATATTATAGTTTATTTTTCAATCAGATTAAATAGCATTAAGATTCAAAATATTAAAATAAAGTTTGATGATTATGATATTAGAAAAAAATAATCACACACAAAAAACTCATGACAATAAGCTCTGTATGCATTGTTCAATTGGACGCATAAGCAAATTGAGTGCATCCATCAGTGATTTATACAGTGCCCATTTTACACATAACCCAAAACACCGGCTTTGTTTCTGGTTTTTCTTCGATAAATGTAAACACATTGACTATTCTCATTCTAGTGGTCTTCTACTTCTGCCGCACATTCTACTCGTAAATACGAGCGGACAAGTGGAATTTTCGATCCCTGTTGGGCCTGGGGCCGTAAATTAGACATGTAGGATACGGCCATACCGTAAAATGCCATGAATAGTGCGCGGCTCAAAACCTTGGGAAAAAAGTATTTTCCCTTCTATAATGTGCATATCTTTTTCATACGACAAGGAGGCAGCCATCTTGTTTACTCGCTGTTCAATTGCACAACAGGTAGAAATGTTCTACTGCTTCCGCAAGTCAGGTGTAATGCAGCGATTATTTTCACACCTTAAGTATCCACATGCATTTGCTTTGTTACCATGTTAAAAGCAGATAGTTTGAGTAATAATCTAAAACTACAAACACCTTCTTGTTTGTTTTTCGCAAGTCTCTTAACAAAAATGGTCACCGGGTTACTCGTTTTACCGGAATCCCCCTATTTACCGGAATCTACCGGAATCCACTAAGATTTTACCGCAATCCCCCTTATTTATCTTGTATTATGTTATTGTTTTATATGTTTTTATTAAAATTAACAAACTTAAATACGATACTAGTAATGAAATTAATTTAATACATTTTTATCTGTTTTTAAATGACATTTGACGTAGGCCTATGTTGTTGTTTACTGTACGAAATCAACTAAGCTATTTATAGAGCGGAAGATTCGGACCTGGTAACATTTCACGGTTAATATTATTGTTTTATCTTCTTAAACTTAAATGTTGTATCATTTTTTCGTCTTATAATTGCCTATGGTTGATACGGATAGCTTTTAAATATGTTAAGTTTACCGAATAAAATTGCAGAATCTCTTCACCGTGTATTATCCAGTATCAACCTAAAAGCCAGGTAAAATGTTTTTTTCCTTGTTTGTTGTTTCGCTAGAATCTGCATTGAATTTTCTCTCTCTCTCTTTATTCCCCCCCCCTCTCTCTTTCTCTCTCATATGGTTATGAAAAATGATGTTTTCATTAGTAGATATATAACTGGCGCGATTTAATAATACCCATATATAATATAAAACATTTAGTACGGTTCCATAAACTTACAAACGCAAGATTTTTTTATATTTGATATTATACATACATGCACACCTGGGGTGATTGGCATGACCATTGTGGCATGTGCTGTGTCAACTTCCATACAGGTGATAATCAAATTACCTAAGGCGTGCCGCAAGGTGAAATACTGTACATGCGTCAACTGTCACGCGGCACACTTTGATCAGTTACTCCATAGAGGCGCCGCGTGGCACTATTGAAGATACTGATAATTTACTATGATTCACTAAAACATCAATATTTTTACATCAAATCTGTTCATTAAATATGACAGTTATAATAAAACACTTTTGATATAGCTTTTGTCTGCATTTCGACTGTCACGTTAGGCCTACTATATACGATTTTATTTATACTGAGGTAGACCGGAATCGACATCGTAAGTTATGAAACGAGGCTCTGAAGCATGTTATGTTTACCAATTAAACGAGTAATTGGAAATTTAAAACCCAAACGGAATAACAACAAAACACAAAATGGGCGGATATATATATATTTTCATGAACAAGATCATTTAACCGTAATAACATTAACAACAGTAGCAGTGCATGTCATACGTCGTTGTACAGTGAGTTTCTGTGACGGCTGATATGTTCAATGCTCAACCTGTTAACAATGCATGCATAAATATGAAAACTTTACCCTTCGAATTATTTCATTTAGGCTAAGCTTTTCATTGTTCCATACCTACTTAAGGTCTTTGATAAAATATTTCAGTCCGGAGAGTATCCCGATCTTTATTCTTAATGACAACCAGTTAGGTTTAGACTGGAGACCGTGCTAGAGACCGTCTTTTAATATAGAAATTTATATGTATGATATTCTGCACCACTGATTATAACATATCCATGAATCAATGTCAACGTTAGCAGTTGAAGGAGTAAGGGGTGGAGTTTATTATTTCCTAAATGTTGTTGAGGAATGTACAGTACATTGTGTGTGTGTGTGTGTGTGTGTGTGTGTGTGTGTGTGTGTGTGTGTTACAGCAGGTGCTAATTGATAGCTGTCGAGGAACAGTTTGATTAACTCAGTTTAACATAAAAAGAACCACATAATTACGTTTCTTTACCTCAAATTCGTAATTTTGTTTAAAATTTAATTACAATTTAAGAAATAGACCAATATTGTCTGCTATAAAGCCTCGTACTCAAACTTACGCTGTCGATTTCGTGAGACGTGATTCTATGTTGATGCCACATATTCCACTTAACAATAAATCGGCCATGTTGTATAATGTTACGATCAGTTTACTTAACTTTTATAAAGCTCTGCATACCAACCAATGAAAACTAGAACTGTCGCCTAAGGGCTTACTAATACCCGCCCGCAAGTGTTTTTGTCAAACATGGCTTTGGAGCATGAAATCAGAATTCTTGTATGCAACACTCCATCTTAATATACAGAGGACATATGTGCCAACTACCTAGAAATCTAGTTATCCTATGTTTTACATACATATGGGTATATGTATGTCTATGGATAAATATCATTAAGATTCACTGAAATCTATCAATGGAAGAAAATTGTAAAACAAATACCATCAAAGGGACATATCTTTAAAACAGGGGGGGGGGGGGGGGGGGGGGGGGGGGGGGGGGGGGGGGTAACCCAATGTTATATAGAAAAAGCGCTACTACAATGTCTAAGGTTGAATGACAGCAAGTTTCATTGAAATCCCTCCAGTAGTTTAGGAGGAGTAGTCTGCAGAAAATTGTAAAGCAAAAATCATCAAAGGGGCATAACTATAAACAAGAGGGCCATGATGGCCCTGGATCGCTCACCTGAGTACCATTGCTACAACTGATTACAAGGTTTTTAAACAGACAAGAATTCTGATATAACTCAATCTTAAACATTTTAGCCCTGACAATACTACACACCAAATATATAAGCACTGGGCCTTATGGTTTCAGAGGAGAAACTTAGTGCGGGGTCATTTATCTCCAAAGGGCCACCATTTTGAAAATCTTGATAATGAACCATTAGATGATGCTACATACCAAATATCTAAGCTCTAGGCCTAATGGATTCATAGAAGAAGATTTTTAAAGATTTTCCTATATAACTCTATGTTAAACAAGTGACCCCTGGTGCGGGGGCATTTATCACCATAGGGTCATGATTTAAATCTTGGTAATAAACCATAAGATGATGCTCATACCAAATATCTAATTTCTAGGCCTTATGGATTCATAGAAGAAGATTTTTAAAGATTTTCCTATATAACTCTATGTAAAACAAGTGACCCCTGGTGCGGGGTCATTTATCACCATAGGGCTATGATTTGTACAATCTTGGTAATGAACCATAAGATGATGCTACATACCAAATATCTAAGCTCTAGGCCTAATGGATTCATAGAAGAAGATTTTTAAAGATTTTCCTATATAACTCTATGTAAAACAAGTGACCCCTGGTGCGGGGTCATTTATCATCGTAGGGCTATGATTTGTACAATCTTGGTAATGGCCCATAAGATGATGCTACATACCAAATATCTAAGCTCTAGGCCTAATGGATTCATAGAAGAAGATTTTTAAAGTTTTTTCTATATAACTCTATGTAAAACAAGTGACCCATGGTGCGGGGTCATTTATCACCATAGGGTCATGATTTGTACAATCTTGGTAATGAACCATAAGATGATGCTTCATACCAAATATCTAATCTCTAGGCCTTATGGATTCATAGAAGAAGATTTTTAAACATTTACCTATATAACTCTATGTAAAACAAGTGACCCCTGGTGCGGGGGCATTTATCACCGTAGGGCTATGATTTGAACAATCTTGGTAATGAACCATTAGATGATGCTACATACCAAATATCTAAGCTCTAGGCCTTATGGATTCATAGAAGAAGATTTTTAAAGATTTTCCTATATAACTCTATGTAAAACAAGTGACCCATGGTGCGGGGTCATTTATCACCGTAGGGCTATGATTTGTACAATCTTGGTAATGGCCCATAAGATGATGCTACATACCAAATATCTAAGCTCTAGGCCTTGCAGTTTTGCAGAAGAAGATTTTCAAAGTTTGCATTTTTAAAATCTATTTTTAGCTCCTGTGACCTACTTTTTTAACCAATCTGAATAATTTGTACAACTTTGATAGAGGGCATCATAAGGATGATTCCTGTGAAGTTTGGTCAAAATCCCTTCAGCGGTTCATGAGGAGATGTTGTTTAAAGCAAATTGTTGACGACGGACGCACGCACGCACGGACGACGGACGACGGACAAAAGGCGATCACAATAGCTCACCATGAGCACGTTGTGCTCAGGTGAGCTAAAAAGGGAGGTAATCCAATGGGAGGAGTAGTCTGCAGAAAATTGTAAAGCAAAAATCATCAAAGGGGCATAACTATAATAAAGGGAGGTAATCCAATGTTATATAACTAACACATGCTTCTACAATGTCTAAGGATGAATGGCAGCAAGTTTCATCAAAATCCTTCCAGTAGTTTAGGCGAAGTAGTCCGCAGAAGTTTGTAATGCAAAAATCATCAAAGGGGCATAACTTGGAAAATAGGGGAGGTAACCAAATGTATATAATAACCGCTTTACAATGTCTAAGGATATGCCAGCAAGTTTCATCAAAATCCTTCCAGTAGTTTAGAAGGAGTAGTCCGCAGAAGTTTGTAATGCAAAAATCATCAAAGGGGCATAACTTGGTAAATAGGGGAGGTAACTCAATGCTATATAGATGTCTAAGGATCATTGCCAGTAAGTTTCATCAAAATCCTTCCAGTAGTTTAGAAGGAGTAGTCCGCAGAAGTTTGTAATGCAAAAATCATCAAAGGGGCATAACTTGGTAAATAGGGGAGGTAACTCAATGCTATATAGATAACGCGCTGCTACAATGTCTAAGGATCATTGACAGCAAGTATCATTAAAATCCTTCCAGTAGTTTAGGCGGAGTAGTCCGCAGAAGTTTGTAATGCAAAAATCATCAAAGGGGCATAACTTGGTGAATAGGGGAGGTAACTCAATGCTATATAGATAACGCGCTGCTACAATGTCTAAGGATCATTGACAGCAAGTATCATTAAAATCCTTCCAGTAGTTTAGGCGGAGTAGTCCGCAGAAGTTTGTAATGCAAAAATCATCAAAGGGGCATAAATTGGTAAATAGGGGAGGTAACCAAATGATATATAGATAACGCGCTTATACAATGTCTAAGGATCATTGCCAGCAAGTTTCATCAAAATCCTTCCAGTAGTTTAGAAGGAGTAGTCCGCAGAAGTTTGTAATGCAAAAATCATCAAAGGGGCATAAATTGGTAAATAGGGGAGGTAACTAAATGCTATATAGATAACGCGCTGCTACAATGTCTAAGGATCATTGCCAGCAAGTTTCATCAAAATCCTTCCAGTAGCTTAGGCGGAGTAGTCCGCAGAAGTTTGTAATGCAAAAATCATCAAAGGGGCATAACTTGGTAAATAGGGGAGGTAACTCAATGCTATATAGATAACGCGCTAATACAATGTCTAAGGATCATTGCCAGCAAGTTTCATCAAAATCCTTCCAGAAGTTTAGGAGGAGTAGTCCGCAGAATTTTGTGTCTACAGACGGACGGACGGACAGACGGACGGACGTACCAACATTTAATATTTAAGTCTAACCCTAACCCTTAAACCTTCCCTGGGCCAAAGTCCGTATGCAAAAATAGCTCCTAAAATGGCAAAAATAGCTCCTAAAATAAATTTTAAGAGGTTTTGTTCTTTTTTCAACTACAAAATGAAGCTCATAACTCTTGTATGTTGGCTCGGACAGACGCACGGACAGACGGACGGACGGACGGACAACCTGATTCCAGTATACCCCCCCCTAACTTCGTTGCGGGGGGGTATAACTAAGAGATGAAAAGAGTATGACATTTTTTATTAGTATTATTACGAAGATCAGAAGAAATAGTCATTCAAAACCACGAGGATGACTTCATGCCGGAATCCACTTCGTCGGTACCGCTAAGTCAAATACGCCAAATGTCTAATAGGAAAAGAACAAAAATGCTAAATGCAGTTGGCTTTTATGTGATCACATTTTCGTAGGCACTTTCAATAACATAGGTCAAAATATGCTTTATTTGGCATGAAAATAAGGTGGATTCTGGTAAAATCTAAGTGGATTCCAGTAGATTCCGGTAAATAGGGGGATTCCAGTAAAACAAGTAACTGATGGTCACCTGACAACAATGGTCACATCAGATTCCTCCCATGCATTTTTGTTCTTAAGATTTACTGTAAACAACAGTCAATTGCCTATAGCAGTCAACAGTCAGTAATATCATATCCCCGTTGCGCTGTAGCCCCTCAAACAACAGTCACTAGCAGTGCTCAAGCTAGGCCAAAATGGCAGGGCGCCGCACCCTGCTGCCTTTGATATGCGCCCTGTTGCCTTTGATCTCCACCCTGCCCCTTTCAGGGGTTTACTTAAGGATTTGACTTTCACTTGTCCAGGGGGCAAGTTGCTTTGAACATCTACTAGCCCCCATTAAAATCAGGTTGCCCGATCTTTAAGTTAATTGGTGTTTGTTAATGTTAAAAACTAAATATGTGTAATATTAAGGTGAATTTTAGTTTATATGTATCAAACACAATTTGCAAGCATTTCACCCTTGATATACTGTAGAAAACAAGAGGGCCATGATGGCCCTGGATCGCTCACCTGAGTACCATTGCTACAACTGATTACAAGGTTTTTTAACAGACAAGAATTCTGATATATAACTCAATCTTAAACATTTTAGCCCTGACAATACTACACACCAAATATATAAGCACTGGGCCTTATGGTGGGGTCATTTATCTCCAAAGGGCCACCATTTTAAAAAGCTTGATAATGAACCATTAGATGATGCTACATACCAAATATCTAAGCTCTAGGCCTAATGGATTCATAGAAGAAGATTTTTAAAGATTTTCCTATATAACTCTATGTTAAACAAGTGACCCCAGGTGCGGGGGCATTTATCACCATAGGGTCATGATTTGTACAATCTTGGTAATAAACCATAAGATGATGCTTCATACCAAATATCTAATCTCTAGGCCTTATGGATTCATAGAAGAAGATTTTTAAAGTTTTTCCTATATAAATCTATGTTAAACAAGTGACCCCTGGTGCGGGGGCATTTATCACCATAGGGCTATGATTTGAACAATCTTGGTAATGAACCATAAGATGATGCTACATACCAAATATCTAAGCTCTAGGCCTAATGGATTCATAGAAGAAGATTTTTAAAGTTTTTCCTATATAACTCTATGTAAAACAAGTGACCCATGGTGCGGGGTCATTTATCACCATAGGGTCATGATTTGTACAATCTTGGTAATGAACCATTAGATGATGCTACATACCAAATATCTAAGCTCTAGGCCTAATGGATTCATAGAAGAAGATTTTTAAAGATTTTCCTATATAACTCTATGTAAAACAAGTGACCCCTGGTGCGGGGTCATTTATCACCGTAGGGCTATGATTTGTACAATCTTGGTAATGGCCCATAAGATGATGCTACATACCAAATATCTAAGCTCTAGGCCTTGCAGTTTTGCAGAAGAAGATTTTCAAAGTTTGCATTTTTAAAATCTATTTTTAGCTCCTGTGACCTACTTTTTTAACCAATCTGAATAATTTGTACAACTTTGATAGAGGGCATCATAAGGATGATTCCTGTGAAGTTTGGTCAAAATCCCTTCAGCGGTTCATGAGGAGATGTTGTTTAAAGCAAATTGTTGACGACGGACGCACGCACGCACGGACGACGGACGACGGACAAAAGGCGATCACAATAGCTCACCATGAGCACGTTGTGCTCAGGTGAGCTAATAAAAAAACTGAAAGATTTCTTTTACATAAATAAACTTGCCCGCCGGGCTATCTTCTTTGAAAAATCACTTGCCTGCAGTGATTTTAACCCGGTGTAACAGCCCAGATTTTCCCCCCAGTCAGTTTTTTCCCCAACCAGTCAGTTTTATCCCCCCTCTTTTTTTAAATTTTTTAAGGTTTCTGAGGTGGGGAAATTCTGGACTAGTCAGTTTTTTCCCCCCTGTCATGTTGATTGTGCGTGATGGTGGGGAAATTCTGGACCAGTCAGTTTTTTCCCCCCTGTCTTATATATTGCTTGTGATTGTGGGGAAATTCTGGACTAGTCAGTTTTTTCCCCCCTGTCATGTTGATTGTGCGTGATGGTGGGGAAATTCTGGCCTAGTCAGTTTTTTCCCCCCTGTCATTTAGATTGTTCTTGATGGTGGGGAAAGTCTTGACCAGTCAGTTTTTTCCCCCTTGTCATGTAGATGGAGCATGAAGTCAGGAAAATTCTGGACCAGTCAGTTTTTTCCCCCCTATCCTATATATTGTGCTTGATGGTGAGAAAATTCTGGCCTAGTCAGTTTTTTCCCCCCTGTCATTTAGATTGTTCGTGATGGTGGGGAAATTCTGGACCAGTCAGTTTTTTCCCCCCTATCCAATATATTGTGTGTGTTGGTGGGGAAACTCTGGCCTTGTCAGTTTTTTCCCCCCATGTCATTTACATTGTATTGATGGTGTGGAAATTCTTGACCAGTCAGTTTTTTCCCCCCTATCCAATATATTGTCCCTGATGGTGGGGAAACTCTAGCCTAGTCAGTTTTTTCCTCCCTGTCATTTAGATTGTTCGGGAAAAGTTTTTCCCCCTTATTGGCTGAAGTAGGAAAATTCTGGCATAGTCATTTTTTCCCCCCCTGTTTTAGATTGTGGTGGGGAAATCTGACCAGTCAGTTTTTCCCCTATGTAATTGGCTGAGTGGAAAATTTGGACTAGTCAGTTTTTTCCCCCTGTCATTTAGATTGTTCTAATATACAATATATAGGATAGGGGGGAAAAAACTGACTGGTCCAGAATTTCCCCACCATCAATACAATGTAAATGACAGGGGGGAAAAAACTGACTAGGCCAGAATTTCCCCACCATCAAGCACAATATATAGGATAGGGGGGAAAAAACTGACTGGTCCAGAATTTCCCCACCATCAATACAATGTAAATGACAGGGGGGAAAAAACTGACTAGGCCAGAATATCCCCACCATCATGCACAATATATTGGATAGGGGGGAAAAAACTGACTGGTCCAGAATTTTCCTGACTTCATGCTCAATCTACATGACGGGGGAAATTTTCCTGACTTCATGCTCAATCTACATGACGGGGGAAAAAACTGACTGGTCCAGAATTTCCCACCATCACGCACAATACATGTATATTGGATAGGGGGGGAAAAAACTGACTAGGCCAGAATTTCTCCACCATCACGAACAATAAATAGGATAGGGGAGAAAAAACTGACTAGGCCAGAATTTCCCCACCATCACGCACAATATATTGGAAAGGGGAGAAAAAACTGACTGGTCCAGAATTTCCCCTAACATCACGAACAATATAGGGGGGAAAAAAGGGGGGAAAAACCTTTTCCCCGGGGAAAAAAAACTAGAAGAA
>CM037781.1:46807719-46857719 GCA_021229015.1 Solen grandis
AGTAGCTTGCATGCAAAACTTTAATCAAATTTTCTAAGTTAAAAAGGGGCCATAATTCATATTAAATTCAGTCAAGAGTTATCTACCTTGGTTGTCTGATATTTATAACATATTTATAAACTTTCAAGTCAATACCATAAATGGTTATTGAGATATAAGGTTGATAGTAACTTGCATGCTAAACTTTAACCAAAAGCTGCAATGCCAACGCCGACGCCAGGGCGACTACTTCTTCGAATAGTCAAGCTAAAAACGGACACCAGGATGCACAACTAAAACGTAACATATACATTCTGTGAAATTTTGATGAAAATCTGTCAAGAAAAATGACTGTAGACCATTTACAAACTTTTTATACACAATGTCAAGTTTGACATCATCTGAGGTCATATATGCATATGAGCATCTTTGAAATGAACATTTCTGTATCTGAAATATATGTCATTAACCCTTTCCCTCATATAGACTCATTTTGACGCCCTCAATAGGTATCACATAAAGCCTGATCTGCAGAAAACCACAGTTAAACCTTACCAAATTTAATTACAAAATCCTCATTTCCAGACCACTGAGGAGCAGGGAACAGCATAAAACCTGATCAGCCTGCGAGTTACTCGCAAGCTGATCTGGTTTTATGCTGTTTGCATAGGTCTTTTCATGGTGTCCTCTATGAGGGAAAGGGTTAAATTATCATGGTCCTGGGATCCAAGCAAAATATAGAAATATATGTGTAGAAATAAGAAATTCATTTTGACCTTTAACGTCATATGACATCAAATGATGTTATTCTTCACATAATATACATGTAGTGACTTACATTCTCTCCAAATATCAGCTTTCTAATTCATCTGGAAGTGCTTTTATATGATTTGAAATTTGATGTCATTGGTTCAAATCATGGATTAGCCACAGAACCTTTGCCGTTTAGAATATGGAAAAATTGACACCAGGATGCACAACTAGAACGTAACAAATACATTCTGTGAAGTTTTGATGAAAATTGGTCGAGAAATAATGGCTGAAGACAGCATACAAACTTTTTTTACACAATGTCATATGATGTCATAGGCATATGAACATCAATGAAATGAAAATTTCAGTATCTGAAATATATGTCATTAAATTATAGTCCTGGGAACTTAGCAACATATAGAAATTTATGCGTAGAAATAAGATTTTTTTTTACCTTATGACGAACACCGGGATGCACGACCAGATCGTAACATATACATTCTGTGAAATTTTGATGAAAGTCAATCAAGAAATAATGGCTGTAGACTGCTTACAAACTTTTTTAGACAATGTCATATGTGATGTCAGATGACGTCATACAGTGGGGCTTTCGTTCATGTTGGCAAACGAACCGCACGATACACGCACGATAAACGCAAACGAACCGCACAATACACGCACGTTACACGATAAACGAACGAACGAACGATAAACGAACGATGCATATACACGTTTGATGCACGATACACGATGCACGATACACGGACCGCACGAAACGAACGATTGCAGATAGGCACGGTAGCGAGGTTAATCGATTTACTCGTTTTTTTTCGCCCAAGTGAACAAGGCAATTAATCAATTTATAAATAAAACCATCATTAAAACTAACACATACACACACACACGAAAAAAAACAACGAATGTTCTATAATAGGAAGTCACATGTATTAAATCGTGTCGAAATTACAAATAATTGTTGTTACACATTGAATTTATTAGATCTATAACGATCCTATGCTTTGAACAATTATTTATTCGCGCCAAGCGTCATTGGTAACCGCATAATACGATTTAATTGGCTATATTACAGCAGGTGAAGTGATCTCCCTTCGTACACAATACAGGGGAGACCACTCTACGTAGTTAACTCATTATTTTTATTAAACATGAATCGATATAAGACTTAAATTGTAACAGACAACGTAAGTAATCTACAGTTAAATGCTGCCATGCGGTGAGTAACCACTTAACTGATTTTGAAAAGCTGAAATTCTAATGCTGGCTTTTAAGGAAGCGTTGAACTCAAAATATATCGTGCGGAACGATTCACACGGAAGGAACGATGCGATAAACGAAACACGTTACACGATACACGTTACACGAAACACGATACACGAAACACGTTAGAATCGTGCACGATAAACGCACGCACCATACACGAACGATACACGGAAACGGAACGCACGATACACACACGATACACGAAAAATATGCCAACATGAACGCAAGCCCCACTGTAGTCATATGAAAATCACTGAAATGGAAATTTCAGTATGTGAAGTATGTCATTAAATTTTCATGGTCCTGGGACTCTTGCAACAAATAGAAATTAAGGCATAGAAAAGAAGATAAAAAGAATAATAAGAAGGACTAGATTTCATTCACTGATACGAATGATAGGACTTTCTGCAAGTTTTGTCAAATGTAAGAGCTTTAAATTGTAAGGCAAAATTAACTAAACATCAATTCTTTTTTTGACATCACTTTCTTTCAAGTTGACTAATTTCAGTAACCTAGTTACCAAAAAAAATATCTTGAAAATCCATTCAACTTAATTGTAATATATTTGGGTCTATCATAAAGTAACCCACACTGATTCAATCCCGATCATCAAAAGCTGAAAGATCTTTCAAAGCACTACAAATTATATGCATAGTGTCTCAATATAATATTTATTGTTTTAGAAATATTTAAGGCCGAAGAAAAAAATGATAATAGAAATATGACCTTGACCTTTGCATTTTTCTGGAAATGAAAGTGACATTGCGCCATAGGATCTAATGCTGCACCTTCAGTAAAAATTTCATGCATATTTAACAACAAGAGGGCCATAATGGCCCTTAATCGCTCACCTGAGTATCATGATACATGGAAGAACAAGTTGAAATAGAATTGTTTAAAGGTTTCTCTATATACATGTAAGGCAAATAAGCCATGCCCCTGGCGGCCAAATTTTTAAAAGGATCCAAATAATTTTAGCAACTTTGATAGAGGTTGACCTAAGGGACATCTGTACCAAATTAATTTCAAAACTGGCCAGTAGTTTTGGAAGATATGATTTTTAAAGTTTTCATTTTTTTTCTTTCCGTTGCCATGGCAACCAGAGTTCTGAATTGATCAAGTTTATTTAAGCAACTTTTGTTAAGGTTGACCCAAGCATCATTCCTGCCAAATTTAATCAAATTCTGTCCAGTGATTTCTGCCCCTGGCGGCCATGTTTTTTTACGGATTGAAATAATTTTAGCAACTTTTGTAGAGGTTGACCCAAGGAACATCTGTACTAAATTATTTTCAAGTCTGGCCAGTAGTTTTGGAGGAGATGATTTTAAAAGTTTTCAATTTTTTTTTTTCCGTTGCCATGGCAACCAGAGTTCTGAATTGATCAAGTTTATTTAAGCAATTTTGGTGGAGGTTGACCAAAGCATCATTCCTGCCAAGTTTAATCAAATTCTGTCAAGTGGTTTCAAAGGAGATGTTGTTTAAAGGTTTCTCCATATACATATAAGGCAAATAAGCCCCGCCCCTGGCGGCCATGTTTTTTTACGGATTGAAATAATTTTAGCAACTTTGGTAGAAGTTGACCCAAGGAACATCTGTAAAAAATCATTTTCAAATATGGCCAGTAGTTTTGGAGGAGATGATTTTTAAAGTTTTCAATTTTTTTTTCTTTCCGTTGCCATGGCAACCAGAGTTCTGCATGGATCAAGTTTATTTTAGCAACTTTTGTGAAGGCTGACCCAAACATCATTCCTGCCAAGTTTAATCAAATTCTGTCCAGTGGTTTCAGAGGAGATGTTGTTTAAAGGTTTCTCTATATACATATAAGGCAAATAAGCCCCGCCCCTGGCGGCCATGTTTTTTTATGGATTGAAATAATTTTAGCAACTTTGGTAGAGGTTGACCCAAGGAACATCTGTACTAAATTATTTTCAAATCTGGCCAGTAGTTTTGGAGGAGATGATTTTTAAAGTTTTCTTTTTTTTTTTCTTTCCGTTGCCATGGCAACCAGAGTTCTGCATGGATCAAGTTTATTTTAGCAACTTTTGTGAAGGTTGACCCAAGCATCATTCCTGCCAAGTTTAATCAAATTCTGTCCAGTGGTTTCAGAGGAGATGTTGTTTAAAGCAAATTGTTGACGACGGACGACGGACGACGCACGATGCCGGACGCCGGACGAAGGGCGATCAGAAAAGCTCACTTGAGCACAAAGTGCTCAGGTGAGCTAAAAATAAGGACTACAGGCCATAAAAAACCTTTAATTTCAGTAAATAAAAGTGTTTTGGACTTGTACTGTCACATGATGTCATATGACCTTCATCTTCTCAGAATGCAAAGTATACGTAGAGACTTATATTTAGTCCAAATATCAGCTTCCTAAATCATCTGGAAGCAATGTTGTGTGTATTTGAAATTTGATGTCAATGGTTCGAATCTTGGATTCACCATAGAACCTTTGCCTTTATGAATTTGGTAAAATGGATAACTAGATTTCTTTTGTTTTGAACAAAAGATAGGGCTTTCTGCTCTGCAAACCATATCAAACCTGATCATATTCAATTACTTATTCTGACATACATCATCCATGAAAAAATGAAGGAAATTTATCTAAAATTGAAAGCTGTAAAGAGCAAACTAATATTAATAGCAGATCAAATCTGTGACGTCAAATGACGTCATTCAAAAATGTATTCACAGGGGACTGTGTAGCTGTTATAATTTCATGATGCTGGCTGTTCAAGAACCCTTTTTAAAATGATCCTCATTAATTTTCAGAATTTGTGTCCTACAAGGGAGTGAAGAATAACTTGTCCTCTTTACATGCAAAAAAGGTATACAAGGTCCCATTCCTACCAAATATTTATTTCTCATATTTTCATTGAATTTTCTTGCTGAATTGAAGGGAGCACAGGGCATTACAAAACATTACAGCAGCACATTATACATCTAATGTAACAGAAATAAAATTGAAACAATGTCTGGAACCAATTGCAGAAGCACTAGGAAAAATGTTTTTTCCAGAAATTCTTATTTTCAAAAAAACATGTACCCTTAGAAATGTCTTCAAATTTCCAAAAGCTCTTTTTATTTATATAAAAATCGGCAAAAAGATATTCATGTCAATAAATGCTTCCTGACCATTACTTTTTAGTTAATGTTCTGATTATTAAAATCTTCATACCATTAAAACGGCATTGCATCAAACTATGAATAATGTTCTTTAGGTAATTTTCAAAACCTTATAGTTTCTTAGAAACAAGAAAATGTGTCTGTGAGACACTAATGCCCTGCCAATAAGGTCAGAACTAAATATTTGCTTGTACTTCTAAAAGATTATATAATGATGTACATTTGTACAAAGTTTCATGATGATGTGAAGTTACCTTTAAAGAAAAAAAAGCTTTAACACAAAGTTAAACCTGGGGCAGAATAAACTATTTTACCAAGTCATAGCCATAAAATTAAATAAATACTACTGGTAAATAATCCATTTCATGATGTACATGAATGTCAAGTTTCATGAAGATGTCAAGTCACCTCCATAGAAAAAAAAGCTTAAACACAAATGCAAGACAACCAAATATACCAAATTCATCCAACCGTGAAATATGGGTCACAGCTATAAATTTTCTTAAATATTTTTTATCATGATGTATAAAACGTGAATAAAGTTTCAACAAGATATGAAATCATCTTCATAGAAAAAAAGCTGAAACGATAAGGTAAACCTAAGGCAGAACAATCATTTTACCATGAAATGTAGGTCACAGCCATAAATCTACATAAATATGAAATTTTTGAAGTAAAATTAATTTTAATTAGTAAATACTTACCTGTTATTACTTCAGGTATGTGTCTATTTGTGCACAGCTTCCAAAACAGAGTCCGCAAAATAAACCATTCCCTAAACCCCCTAGTTACCGGAAGTGTAACCCCCGTTCTCCAATTGTATATGAAGCCATCGAGGGATACAACCGCCAGCAAGCGGGGAGGGAGGTGGGACTCTGTAATAACAGGTAAGTATTTACTAATTAAAATTAATTTTACTTCAAAAATTTCATTTTGATAGCATAAATACGTTACCTGTTATTACTTCAGGTATGACTTCGTCGCTAAGGCGGGAGGTTGCTAACAAAGAACCTTGATTGCAGCGACACCCGAAGTAGGAAACGACCAAAGCCGCCGAGGCGTCAGACATGATGATTAAACTATTGTCTGAGCCACTACAAGTGGACCCAAATCCACAAGGTTTTGTGATTGGTTAGCCAGTGAGCGGAGATAAAAGGAAGAAAACGTAGTAGAAGACTTCCAAGAGGCCGCTTTGAGAATATCATCCATGGGAGATTTATTCAAGAAAGCCCAAGAAGCAGACAAAGCACGGAGCTCATGTGGTCTAATTCTTAAAAAGGATAGATCCCTGTCCGAAAGATCCGAATAGGCAAACTTGATAGTTGAGGCTACCCAACGAGATATTGATGCTGCCGAAACTTCGCCCCCCCCCTTTTATTGGGAGGAAAAGTCGAAGACGACGACCCCGTAAAGATTTAACCTTCTGGAGGTAAAACTTCAAGGCTCTAACTGGGCAAAGAAGCCGATCAGGATCTCCCCTGGCGCAAGACCTAGCAAGGCTCAGAATAACTACCGGAGGGGGACAGACCGAAGGGAGCTGGGTTTTCGCAAGGAAACCAGGTTGAAACCAGGTTGAAAGCTCAAAGATACAGAGCCATCAGATTTGTTAAAGCGTAAATAGCCTTCCTCAGTAGAAATGAATTTCGCAACGACGTTTAGAAGACGCCATTGCTATAAGAAAGACCGTCTTCCATGTTACGTGCAGTAGAGAAGCCTCAGAAAGAGGTTCAAAAGGTGCCTTAGTAAGAGCCAGTAAAACACAAGAAAGATCCCACTTTGGAGTTAACGAACGAGAAACTGGCCTAGACAGTTCAAACGAACGAATAATTTCCGAAAGATAAGGATCCGAACCAAGGGAAGAGGATCTGTGAAACTTAAGAGTGTTCGATAACATAGACCTATAACCCTTGATAGAACTGACCGCAAGTTTTTTCTCGTTAAAAAGAAAAACTAGAAAGTTAGCGATTTCTCTGACAGGAGCTTTGACCGGATTAATCTGCCGTGCGATACACCAATCACGGAAGACCTTCCACTTTGCCTGGTAGACAGATCGAGTAGATTGTCTCCTGGCTTTAGAGATAATAGAGGCAACTGTTGCCGAAAATTTCTTCTGTCTAACTCGCTGTTGGATAACATCCAAGCGTGAAGACGAAGAGCGCAAGGATTGTCGTGAAGGACCCTGTTCCGACCTTGTGACAGAAGGTCCGGAACCTGGGGAAGTTCTACAGGATCGTCTATCAGAAGATCCAGAAGATCCACGAACCAAGATCTCGTTGGCCAAAGTGGAGCTACAAGGAGGATCCGGCACTGAGATCGCAGGATTTTCCTTAGAACTAAGGGAATCAGAGAAAACGGTGGAAACGCATAAGCAAATAGATGATCCCAGTTTACAGACAGAGCATCTATCGCCCAAGCCCGGTGATCCGATACCGGTGACACAAACAGCGGAAGCTGGTTGTTCAGCCTGGTAGCAAATAGATCGACAGACGGAGACCCGAAAATCGCAAACAGAGTTGTCGCGATCCGAGGAAGTAACTTCCATTCCGAGGGGAGAAGAGAATGTCTGCGGGACAGTTGGTCCGCTAGAACATTTAGACGACCCGGAAGATGTCTGACTTGAATGAGTACCGAAGACACCTGACACCAATGAAGAAGGTGCCATGCTTCCATGCACAGAGAAGGCGAGTGCGTCCCCCCTTGTCTGCGGATGTAAGAGACAACAGTCGTGTTGTCTGTAGATACTAGAACAGATTTGCCTCGAATGAGAGGAGAAAACTGTCGTAAGGCTAGTAGAACCGCTTTGAGTTCGAGGTTGTTGATATGAAGAGAACTGTCCTGAGGGGACCAAAGACCCGAGGTCGTGAGACCCAGAGGTTCCAGATGAGCACCCCAGCCTGACAGACTGGCATCCGAGAAGAGGAACAGTTCCGGTTGAGGAGGAGAAAGAGGAACACCCTCTCGGAGAAACGAGGGGGAATTCCACCAACTGAGATGATGAACCAATTCCGGAGAAACCGGAAGAATGGTCTGTAAATGGTCTCGACTGGGACGCCAGATCGAGAGTAGGATAAACTGAAGAGGTCGCATGTGAAGGCGGCCCAGCGGAACAAGATCCGCTGCTGCATTGAGTACTCCGAGAAGCGATAGGAATTCGCGGGCTGAGATCGATTGCCGATGCGAAAACCCCCGAACCAGAGTTAGAAGAGACATAATTCTGGGTTCCGGAATTCTGATCCTGTTTAGGTCGGTCAGAAACTGCATCCCGACAAACGTGAAGTTCTGGGATGGGATCAACTCCGATTTCTCGGAGTTGAGGATGAAGCCTAGCCGGAGAGCTAGGTCTGTCACCCATCGAAGTTCGTCGAGAAGAGCGACTGGGTCCATGTGAAGAAGAAGCCAGTCGTCGAAATACGCCAGGAGGCGTGAGCCGCGAAAATGAACCCTGGCGACCAGAACCGAAACTATTTTGGTGAAGATTCTGGGGGCCGAAGACAGGCCGAACGGAAGGGCCTTGAACTGGTAGACAGTTTGGCCATCCGTAAAACGAAGGTATTTCCTGGAATGAGGATGGATAGATACATGGAAGTAAGCATCCGATAAATCCAGGGAAACAGCCCAGTGACCGGGGAGGACGGCTGCCCTGATCGACGAAGTTGTTTCCATTTTGAAGTGTTCCTTCGGAATGAAGGAGTTTAGATGAGACAGGTCTATGACCGGTCGAAACCCGCCGTCCTTCTTGGGAACCAGAAAGAGACGGCTGTAAAACCCCGGAGAGGTTGGAATCGAGACCCTTTCTACCGCTCCTTTTTCCAGAAGATCTGAAATGGCGAGTCCCAGACGAGGATGATTGGAGGAGAGATGAATGGGAGAGCGTGATAGTGGAGGGGGACGACTGAACGGAACCCGATACCCGTGTCTCACGATAGACAGGACCCATTGGTCGTCGGTGATTGTCTCCCAATGATGAATGAAATGAGTGAGTCTGCCGCCCACTGGAAGGGACAGAAACACTCTTCCTCCTAATCGAACGTCTGGAAGAGGAAGCGGAAGAAAGGACGTACCCCTAGGGCTTACTCCTACCCCTTTGACTGGTAGAGGTAGAAGAAGGGGTGGGGGGCGATGAAGGAGGAAATCGTGGTCGCTGCGGACCAGATTGGCGAGCGCCCCTGGAAGAGGGATTGCCTCTGAAAGGAGATTGAGGCTTGCCCTTTTCCGAGTCCTTCGGGGATTTACCGGAAGAAGCCGAAGGTTTCTTCGGTATCCGGAATTTAGGGGGAGCCGAAGTAGGAGTGCGGGGCTGGAAGGCCACCGCACCGTGCATTTGCTCCTCCCTGGAGGCATCCGCTACTTCCTTGATTCGGCCCCCAAAGAGGGACGAAGAAGAAAGAGGGGCCGACCTAAGCTTTTCTCGAGAAGAAGAGAGAAGTAGCTTGTTGGGGCCGTCCAGGATGGCATCCCGCCTGCAGCGAGTCATCTCGGAAGAGAGAGAGAGAGATAGCAAAATCGAATGTTTTGCCGTCGCTGCTAAGGCCTCTAAAAGAAGCCTGACGGAAGCAGATAAGGCATCCTTTTGTTGTAGCTTGACCGAAAGAGCGGCCACGAAGGAGTCAGTATGCGACGAGATGCCGGAAAGAAAGCGGGAGCGTTGCTCCCAGCGATCCAGGACCTTCTGCTGAAGCGGTAAAGAGGAGGGGACCTTGAGCCGGAGCCGACTCGCATCTAGGTCCAGTTTCGGGGGGTGGATAGAAAAATCACCCTCCGGAAACTTGTAGGTCTTGGGGTTAAAACCCAAAGGCCGAAGGTCTGAAGTTGGAATAAACCAGCCCGGTCCTGGCTTAGAGGAGGATGAAGATTCGAAATCCTCCAGAGCCGAACGGACGACCGGAGAGAAAGGGAGCAACTCCGGTTCGACTGATTTGGATTCCTTAGGCTTACCGACGAGGTCAAGGTAACCTTCGCACCTCTTCCGGGAGGGAGGAGGGGCCGGTTTGCATACTGATGCAGGTAAGGTAGCAAAGACCTCCTGAACAGCCCTGTCCATGGAAAACCGACTGTCGTCTGACTCCTCGTCCTCGTCAGAGAGAGGATTGTCAGTACGAGGTTCGGAATGAGCGCTGGATCGGCGCGAGGTGGACGAAAGAGGCACGTCCTCTGCAAATAAGGAGTCCTCCTCCGGAGCATGAAGGGAGATTTCATCCTCCAATTGTCCGCTCGGAGCAGTCCCACTAGTAGGGGGATTGCGAGTAGAGGGAGGAGACCCAGCCTCAGAGCGCGATGGGGGAGCATCCTGAGGGGGAAAGCCCATGAAGGGAAATGGAGGGAAAAAGGGCCACATAGGGGGCTGTGCGGAAGAAGCGCCCTGTGGACCCGAGGAGGGAGGAGACTGAAGGAACAGTCTGTGATCAAGGGTCTCTGGTGGAAGAGAAACCCGATCCCTCCTAGAAGAAGAAGGTTCACCCGGCATGACGGGGGAGGAGGCAGAACTGAAATGCCTGGCGTATTCCCCCATCATGTGGGACCACCATGTGGAAGGGTCAAAGGTCTGAGGTTGCGCTGAAACATCCGCACCTTGAACCTTCGAAGACGTGGTGGAGCGTAAAGGGGACCGGTCCCGAGTAGCAGAGCTAGGGGACCGGTGACCGGAAAAACCCGGGGAACGGTTGTGGGACCGTTTCTTGGGCACCCTTGAACATGGAGGAGGAGGTGGCCGAAGCGGAAAAACCGCAGGGCTACCTGAGGAAAAACTCGAGTCCGAATTCTCAGACAAAATCGGCGAAGACCGGCGACCCACACGTCTAGCGTGATGAGCCGACCTGGCCGTTGATCTGTGGCGATCTCTTGCCGATGACCGGTGATGACCGGTCTTGGGTCTCTGAGACCGATGATGACCGGTGACCGGTGATTGATGACCGGTGCCCGGTGATTGATTGATGACCGGTGACCGGTGCCTGTTGACCGGTGACTGGTGAGTAGTGGTCGGTGACCGGTGCCCGGTCCTGACCGGTGACCGGTCCCTGGCAGATATACCCGGTGACCGGTCCCGTGATGGTCGGTGACCGGTCTTGACCGGTGACCGGTGGCTAGACCTGACCGGTGACCGGTCGTGAGCTTGGCTATGACTACGATCACGTACTTGACCGGTCATGCCCGGTGACCGGTCGGAGTAGTCTCCTTGATTGCTCCCCTGGGGCTGACACAAGGAGAGCCGGGCAGGGAGCCAGGAGATGAAGGCGGCCTCTCCGGAGAGGGGTGGGAAGCCTTCTTCCTGGGAGGGGGAGAGGGACTCCGACCCCCAGCAGCGCTGAACCCGGAGAAGGAGGAGGAAGATGAGGCCTTCCTTTTCCGGGAAGAGTAAGACCGACGGGAGGAGGCTTTCTTCCATATCTCGTCTGTCCACGAAGCGCAAACGGTGCAGGTGTCGACCCTAGAGCACCCTGAACATGATAGGCAGGACTGATGGGAATCCCAGGACGCCTTGCAACCTACACAAACAAAAAACAGTGTACAACCCCCGGGATATAAAAAACCGTGTCACGGGAGCCGAAGCACGGAAACCCGTGACACAAGGCAAAAGGTCCCGATACGGGACGGAGATTGGGAATTCTACACGTATATAGAATAAAACCAATAGAACAATATAAACAACACAGCCGAGGCTATGAAAAGATAAGAAAGGAGAGCTGTAGCGCACAGAAGCTATCAAGAAAGGGACACACAAGGTTACCCACTGAAACTCGATGGCTTCCAAAACACAATTGGAGAACGGGGGTTACACTTCCGGTAACTAGGGGGTTTAGGGAATGGTTTATTTTGCGGACTCTGTTTTGGAAGCTGTGCACAAATAGACACATACCTGAAGTAATAACAGGTAACGTATTTATGCTATTAAAATTAAATAGATCATATGATGATGTACATGTGTACCTAGTTTCATCAAAATGTGAAGTTATCTTCATAAAAAAAAAGAAGAAAAAAAAGCTTTAACACAAAGGTAAACCTGAGGCAGAGCAACCAATTTCTCAATGTTCATCCAATCATAAAATATAGGTCACAGCCACAAATTTGCATAAATATTAAAAAGATTATATCATAATGTAAATGTATACCTAGAAACATAAAGATGTGACGTCATCTTCAAAGAAAAAAAAAAGCTTAACGCAAAGGTAAACCTGAACCAGAACAACCAATTTTTTAATATTCATCCAACCGTGAAATAATGGTCACAGCTATAAATTTGCATAAATATTAAATAGATCATATCATGATGTACATGTATACCTAGCTTCATAAAGTTGTGAAGTCATCTTCATAGAACTCCAGGCCTTGTGGTTTCTGACAAGATTTTTCTAGCTTTCTTATATAAGTCTATGTAAAATGGGGCGGGGCTAATTTTCACCCCAGGATCATTATTTGAACAAACTTGATTAAGGTCCATAAGACAATGCCATACACCAAATATCTAAGCTCTAGGCCTTGCGGTTTCGGAGAAGATGATTTTTTAAGATTTCATTTTAAAAATCTATTTTAAGCTCCTGTGACCCAAACATGCAACGGACTGGAACCATTTGAACAACTTTGGTAGAGCTTCATGCAAGGAACATCCCTGGCAATTTTCATCAAATTTGGCCAAGTGGTTTAGGAGGAGATGTTGTTAAAAGAAAATTGGTGACACCAGATGCACGGATGGACGACGGACAAAAGGCGATCACAGTAGCTCACCATGAGCATGTTGTGCTCAGGTGAGCTAAAAAGTGTGAAAAACCTTTTATACAAAGGTTAAAAAAAGCACATGGGCATTAATGTTTGCACCACATAGATTCAGCCCATCAATGCAATTTGGAGCACCAGAGAGTGTCAATCAAAGTCAGTGACCATGTACCTAGTGCTGCCTTGTCTATAAACCTCAGTTCGGACTCAAAGTTGAGCACATCAGGGAACTTATAGGTGACCGTATCCACAAGGAAATGCATCAAGGTCAGCTTCTTATCCGCAGTTTTTGTGTCCATCAGCTGCAAAAACACCAGTTCACATGATCAGCTTACTGTTTGTCCAGGGTAAACTAATACAGGATATTGAACATTTGAAAGCATAAACATGTCTTAGCAATCTCAAATTCTGAAAATTAGTTAATTACAGAGGCTATGTATTTATCAGAGTGCAATAATTTTCCTGATGAGGTATGGTAAACCAAACAAGAGAGCCATGGAAGCCCTGAACTGCTCACCTGAGTATAGGGTTACCAAAGGAACATCTGTACTATAACATTTTGAAATCTGGCCAGGAGTTTTGAAGGAGATAATTTTTAAAGTTCTTTCCATTGCCATTGCAACCAGAGTTCTACATGGATCAAGTATATTTTAGCAACTTTTGTGAAGGTTCACCTAGGGATCATCCCTACCAAGTTTAATTGAATTCTGTCAAATGGTTTCAGAGGAGATGTTGTTTAACCCTTTCCCTCATAGAGGATATCGTGAAAAGACCTATGCGAACAGCATAAAACCAGATCAGCCTGCGAGTAACTCGCAGGCTGATCAGGTTTTATGATGTTCGCTGCTCCTCAGTGGTCTGGTAATGAGGATTTTACAATTAAATTTGGTAAGGATTGAGTTTGGCTTTCTGCAGATCAGGCTTTATGTGGTACCTATTGAGTGCGTCAAAATGAGTCTATATGAGGGAAAGGGTTAAAGCAATTGTTGATAACCCACAACGCACGAAGACTGACGCAGGGTGATCCTAATAGCTCACAATGAGCATGGTGTGCTAAAAACAAAAGGAGAGCAAAATGTCCCTTCTTCAAAGTTCTTCACATATTAATAGTCTTAAAATTCCATTAGGTATTTTGCATATGGTTGTTGCACAAACATATTGTCATGTAATGACAAACACTTCTGTAAAGATTAATGAAAATCAAAACACGGATAATAATGGAAATTATAGAGTGGACATAAAGATGTAGCCTATGAACACTAGAGACAATTTCTAACAACTAGTGTGACCTGGACCTTTCAAAGGTGCATATGGTTGATGAGGGTGACACACCCTTGGATTATGAAGAATACTTCTGTTTTATTGAAATCCATCTATATATGTCCAAGTTATGGAGTGGACACAAAGTGGGACAGATGGATGGAAGGATAGAAGGACGTGTGCAAACCTTTGCCAGCGGGGACTAATAATAATGTTGTGTTAAATCATAAATACTTTAATAAGAGGGCCATAATGGCTCTGGATCTGGTATCGTTAGAATATGACTGTAAAATCAAGTGACCAATGAGGCAGGGCTAATTTTGACCCCAGGGCCATGATTTGAATAAACCTAGTAGAGGAGCACTAAGTCATGTTATACACCAAATATCTCAACTCCAGGCCTTGTGGTTTCTGACAAGAAGACTTCTATTTTTTTCCTTTATAAGTCTATGTAAAGTGAGTGACCCCCGAGGCGGAGCCAAATTTGACCCCATGCCCATGATTTGAACAAACTTGGTAGATGTCCACTAGGCCATGTTACATACCAAATATCTAAAGTCCAGGTCTTATGGTTTCTGACAAGAAGATTTTTCAATTTTTTACTATATCAGTCTATTTAAAATCAGGTGACCCCTGGGGTGCAACAATTTTGACCCAAAGGTGATGATTTGAACAAAATGTACAGGTCTAGTAGGCCATGTTACACACCAAATATCTAAACTTGAGGCCTTTTGGTTTCTTACAAGAAGATTTATGTATTATTATTATTATTATTATTTTTTTTTTTTTTTTTTTTTTTTTATATGTCTATGTTAAATCAAGTTACCCCTGGGGTGGGGCCAATTTTCACTGCAGGGCCATGATTTGAACAAACTTGGTAGATGTCCTTGAAGCAATGTTACACACCTAATATCTAAACTCCATGCAGGCCTTGTGGTTTCAGACAAGAAGATTTTTCTATTTTTTTCCTATATCAGCCTATGTTAAATGAAGTGACCTCTGGGACGGGGCCTATTTTGACCCCAGCGTCATGATTTGAACAAACTTGGTAGAGGTCTACAAGGCTAGCAACATACCAAATATCTAACCTCCAGGCTTTTTGGTTTCTGACAAAAAGAGTTTTCTACTTTTTTCTATACAAGTCCATGCAAAATAAAGTGACCCTGCAGTGGGGCCAATTTTGACCCCAGGGTCATAATTTGAACAAACTTGGTTAAAATTTCACTTTTAAAATATATTTTTAGCTGCTGTGACCTAATCATGCAACAGTCAAGAACCATTTGAACAATTTTTATAGGGGACCACCTTAGGAACATCCTTGCCAAGTTTGATCACTTTCCCATCAGTAGTTTCAGAGAAGAAGATGTTATAATTAAATTGTTGACGACTGACGACGATGGACAATTTAGGCTGGTCCCAAAAGCTCAACATGGCACTTTGTGCCAGGTGAGCTAAAAATACCAAGTTTTTTAGGTAGTAAGATATTAACTCTTCCTATGCCAAGGGCAGATTAAAATACTCCCCCAACCCCTTGAAAAACAAAAGCCCAATATCACAAACCATGTCCAGACTCTGAAGTTTGAAGCCATATGCAGCACCTCGTTTAGAGCTGTTCATGTAATTCCCAAATGCCAGGATGATCTGAAACAATAATGTACAAATAAAATACATATTTTAAAGTATGAAGTATATTTGAAATCTGTCATCCAGTGGACATTAAACAAATATTTTTATTTCCATTGGAAAAAGATTCTTAAATGAATGATTGGCACTGCAGGGTAGAAATAACTTAGCTTTCCAGTCAATCTTAAAGACAAGGCTTATAGTGTCCCTTTATATAATGAATTGACAATTAGAAAGAAATGTTTGAAGATATCAAACAGAGAGCAGTCATCAGCTGATATTCCTGCAAAAATTTATTATTTCTAAACATAGTTCATAAAATAAAAGCTATCACTGAAAATGGTTAATATGTCTACATATCGCTTTTAAGCAGAAGCCACACACAAAATTTCATTCAACAAGTGGGCCAAGATGGTCCTGAAGTGGCTCAACGTCTTCATTTTTTGTACAAGTTACTATATTATAGCATAATACTTGAGCAATACATGCATAATTGAACTGAATACATAATTGATGAGATAATTTCAATTCAACAAACCAGTACATATGGTTAAAATTTGAAGACATTAACATGACTGAGTTTATGGCTATAAACATTGTCATAATATTTCAAAATTTAAAACAAGAGGGCCAAGATGGCCCTGTGTCGCTCACCTGAGTAAGATTGCTGTGTTAGGCATAATGACAAAAAATCTGGCATCTACAGTGTTTTTCTAACATCTGACTATGAGACCTAGATTTGATCCTACCTAAATTTGCACTCAACTGGGAATTCATAGTCATCATTCTTATCAAGTTTAATGAAGACTGGTACAAAAATGTAGGCCCCTAGATTGTTCACAAGATTTTTCTAAAACTTGCGCTGGTGACCTACTTTTTGACCCCATGTGGCCCATTTTCGAATTCATCCGAGATTTGATGTAAACAAATATTCTGACCAAGTTACATCAAGGTTAGGCTGAAACTGTGGCCTCTAGAGTGTTCACAAGGATTTTGTAAGATTTGACCAGGTGACCTAGTTTATGACCATTGTGACTCGATTTCAAACTTATCCAAGATATCATGTAGACAAACATCCTTTCCAAATTTCATAAAGATTAGGCCAAAACTGTTGCCTCAAGAGTGTTCACAAGGTCTTTCTAAGATTTGACCTGGTGACCTAGTTTTTGACCCCACATGACCCAATTTTGAGCTTATCCAAGATATCATGTAGACAAACATCCTGACCAAATTTTATGAAGATTGGGCAAAGGCCGATTGATTTGACCTGGTGACCAAGTTTTTGACCCCACGTGACCCATTTTCAAACTCATCCTGACCAGATCTAATGAAGATAGGGCCAAAACTGTTGCCTCTAGATTGTAAGTGTGCCAAATATGCCTGCGGGTGGGGAGCAGGGGATTAATGGGCACGCGTTTGGTGTGGAATCTCAACTAACTGTCACCACCTGCTGACTGACCGCTAGTTAGGACTCTTTTGTAGTAGGATTATCCCCTTTTAAGTTGGCCGCTGACCGCATATGACAAGTGACCGCTAGATACACAACAATTAAAGAAGAAATTGCTCGAGAGGACCTGACTTGACCGCTTATGTAATGGTGACTGCTTAAAACACGTGACCACTATCACAAGTTTGACTGTACATATGAGGCAAATTAGCCCCGCCCCTGGCGGCCATGTTTTTTTAATAGATAGGAATAATTTTAGCAAATTTTGTGATGCTTCACTTAATGATCATTTATGCCAAATTTAATTAAATTCTGTCCAGTGGTTTCAGAGGAGATGTGGTTTAAAGAATTCACTATATACATATAAAACAAATTAGCCCAGTCCCTGTTGACCATGTTTTTTTATGAATTGGAATAATTTTAGCAAATTTTGGGAAGCTTCACCCAAGGATCATCCCTGCCAACCTAAATCAAATTCTGTCCAGTGGTTTAAGAGGAGATAACATTTCAAGATTTCACTATACATATGAGGCAAATTAGCCCCGCCCCTGGTGGCCATGTTTTTAATTTGAGCAATCTTGGTAGAGAGTTACCCAAGGAACATCTTTACCAAAATATTTTGAAATCTGGCTAATAGTTTTTAAGGAGATAAATTTTCAAGTTTTCATTTTTTTTCCTTTCTGTTGCCATGGTAACCAGAGTTCAACATGGATCAAGTTTATTTTAGCAACTTTTGTGGAGGTTCACGCAACGGACATCCCTGCCTAGTTTAATCAAATTCTGCCCAGCGGTTTCAGAGGAGATGTCATTGATGAGGATGCAGGGTAATCACAAAAGCTCACCTTGAGCACTTCATGCTCAAGTGAGCTAAAACTATTTGGAAGAGTTACTGTTCCTGTTTCTACCTGAAGTTTGAGGGACATCCATCGAGTAAAAGTGGAGATAATTGCAATGTTAAACATAACTGCAATTTTTTTTTTCAAAAAGTTCAAAAAGGGCCACAAATATGCAAAGAATTTGGAAGAATTACTGTCATTGTTTCTACTAGTTGGTCTGATGATGATCAAAGCATGTGTGAAGTTTAAGAGACATCCATTGAGTAAAACTGGAGATAATGGCAATGCTAAACAAAAGCTTAACATTTTTTCTAAGTCCAAAAAAGGCCATAAATATGAAAAAAAAATTGAAAGAGTTACTGTTCCTGATTCTACTGGTTGGTCTGATTTTTATAAACACATGTGTTAAGTTTTAGATACATTCAATGAGTAAAACTGGAGATAATGGCAATGCTAAACAAAAGCTTAACATTTTTTCTAAGTCCAAAAAGGGCCATAAATATGCAAAAAAAATGGAAGAGTTACTGTTCCTGTTTCTATTGGTTGTCTGAGGATGATAAACACATGTGTAAAGTTTGGGGGACATCCACTGAGTAATAGTGGAGATAATGGCAATGTTAAACAAAGACAAAACCTTAAAATTTCTTGGGACGCGGACAACGACATGGATGCTGACATTTATATAATTAAAGGGCCATAACACCTGACCTAATGGGCCAATATCAGTCATAATCAAACTTAGCTGAGAGATTATGACCATAAACTTTGCTGTAAACTTTAAGAAGATTGCTTACGAAATGAAGATGTTAGAGAGTTAAAGATGAAATTTGGCATTTTTGGATAAATTAAGGGCCACAACTCCTGACCTAATGGACAAATATCTGTCACTTTTGAACTTGACCAAGAGATTATGGTCATAGAAGTTGTCATTAAAGTCTATGTAGTAGATGATTGTTTGAAAAAAGAAGACACCAGAATGTAAACAAATGGAAATCTGGCATATTTTTATATAAAAAGGGGCATAACTCCTGACCTCATTGGCCAATCTCAGCCATAATCTAACTCAATCAAGAGATTATCGTCATAAACATTGTCTAAAAGTTTGAAGATGACTGACAAAAAAAATGAAGACACTAGAGTGTACACAAAGAAAAATATGGCATTTTTTAATAATAAAAGGGGCATAATATTCAACCTAATTGGCCGATCTCCCTAATTGAACTCGATTTAGAAATTATATGGTAATAAACATTGTCATAAAGTTTAATGATGATTGTTTGAAAACTGAAGATGATAAAGTGTAAAGAAAGAGAAATCTGGCTTTTATTTATAATACAAGAGGGCCAAGATGGCCCTAGATCGCTCACCTGAGAAAAGTATCATTCATTGCCTATACAAAACAGATTGCTTTAGAATTAAGATGATGAGGTGAAACAATGTTCAGGAATTTTCTGACCCCATCCACAAAAGATATCATCATGACAAACATTCTGCCAAAGTTTGAGGATGATTGGACCAAAAATGTTGCCCTCAGAGTATAAACAAGATTTTTCTAAGATTTGACCTACTGACCTACATTTCTATCCAGCCCCACCCATTTTCAAACTAGTTCGAGATATCATCATGACAAACAATCTGACCAAGTTTGAGGAAGATTGATAAAATGTGCCTTTAGTGGTAAACAAGATTTTTCTAGATTTGACCTATGACCTACTTTTATCCCCCTGCCCATTTTCGAAAGGGTTCAAGATATCATCAAGACAAACATTCTGACCAAGATTGAGGAAGATTGGATCAAAATTGTGGCCTCTAGTGAGTAAACAAGATTTTTCTAAGATTTGACCTACTGACCTACTTTTTGATCCAACCTGACCCATTTTCGAAAGGGTTCAAGATATCATCAAGAAAAACATTCTGACCAAGTTTGAGGAAGATTGGATCAAAATTGTGGCCTCTAGTGTGTAAAAAAGATTTTTCTAAGATTTGACCTACTGACCTACTTTTTGATCCAACCTGACCCATTTTCGAAAGGGTTCAAGATATCATCAAGACAAACATTCTGACCAAGTTTGAGGAAGATTGGATCAAAATTGTGGCCTCTAGTGTGTAAACATCAAATTGTTGACGGACGACAGCAGACAGACAATCAAGTATCCCAAAAGCTCACCCTAAGCATGCTCAGGTGAGCTAAAAATGAAGATGCTAGAGTGAAAAAACTAAAATTGTTGACGGACAACACATATACGTATGGTGGACAATTAAGTATCACAAAAGCTTCGCTCAGGTGAGCTAAAAATATTGCAGTAAAAGGCAAAATTAGAATCACTGTATCATCAAAAAGTAAACAAGGGATACATGTATAAACATGTATTTGAAGTTTTTAGGCAATATCTTAAAGGGTTCAGTAATAAAAGTGAGCAAGCATATAAAAACTTAACTGAGATTCTAAGACAGCAAAAGGGGCATTATTTAGTTAAAATCCATGAAAGAGTTATATACTCTTCCCTACATGTGGAAGGTGAAGGTGATAAACAAGCATTCAAAGTTTCAAAGAAACACCTTCATTGGTTCAGAAGAAAACTCAGATGGTACGAAAAATTTGATCAAAATTTTAAGTTGAAAAGGTGCATAAATTTGTAAAAATCCATAACAGAGTTATCACCTCTTGACCACAGGCAGGGGTGATAGTCTTACACAAGTATACAAGTTTCAAAGTTAAACATCAATGGGTTCAGTGAAAAAGTAGTCATACATAAAACTTTAACCAAGATTCTAAGTCAAACAAGAGGGCAAAGATAGCCCCGTGTCACTCACCAGAGTAAGATTGCTGTGTTTGGCATGATGACAAAAAATGTGGCATCTGAATTGTTTTTCTAACATTTGACTAAATGACCTAGATTTCGATCCTACCTGACTTTGCACTCAACTGGGATTCATGCAGTCATCATTCTTATCAAGTGTAATGAAGGCGGTACAAAAATGTAGGCCCCTGGAGTGTTCACAAGATTTTTTCTAAAATTTGCCCGGGTGACCTAGTTTTTGACCCCATATGACCCAATTTCAAACTTATCCAAGATATCATGTAGACAAACATCCTGACCAAATCTAATGAAGATAGGGCCAAAACTGTTGCCTCTAAATTGTTCAAAAGGTTTTTCTCAGATTTGACCTGGTGACCTAGTTTTTGACCCGAAATGACCCATTTTCAAACTCGTCCGGGATATCAAGTAAG
Source organism: Solen grandis (assembly GCA_021229015.1). Taxonomy (NCBI): domain Eukaryota; kingdom Metazoa; phylum Mollusca; class Bivalvia; order Adapedonta; family Solenidae; genus Solen; species Solen grandis. Next base: position 46,828,964 of record CM037781.1, read on the forward strand.
CAAACATTCTGATCAAATCTAATGAAGATTAGGCCAAAACTGTGTCCTCTAGAGTGTTCACAAGGTTTTTCTAAGATTTGACCTGCTGACCTAGTTTTTGACCCCACATGACCCATTTTGGAATTCATCCAAGATATCATGTAGACAAACATCTTAACCAAATCTAATGAAGATTGGGCTAAAACTGTTGCCTCTAGAGTGTTCAAAAGGATTTTATCAGATTTGATCTGGTGTCCTAGTTTTTTACTAGGACACCAGCAGTCACAAAAGCTCACCCTGAGCACAAGTGCTCAGTTGAGCTATAAAGGGCCTACTTTAGTCAAATTACATTACAGAGTTACCCCCTCTTGCCTACACGTTGGGAAGGTGGTCATATACAATTATTCCAAGTTTCAAAACAATAACTTAAGGGGTTCAGTGAACAAGAGGGCCAAGATGACCCTAAAGACGCTCACATGAGAAAAACTGCCTTCATTGCCTGTACAAGTTACTAAATTATAGCATAGTTGTACTGAATGTATAATCCTTCAGATCATTTATAATTCCACAAATTAAACAGTGCCTGAATTTGAAGTAAAACTTGACTGAGAAATTATGGCTTTAAACACACAATTTTAAACATTGAAAGGGGCATAACTCCTGACCTTATTGGCCAATATCAGCCATAACCGATCTTGGCTGAAAGAATATGGCTATAAACATTGTTCTAAAGTTTGAAGATGATTACTTATGAAATGAAGACGCTAGAGTGCAAACAAACTAAATATTGGCATTTTATAATATTAAAGGGGGCATAACTCCTGACCTAACAGGCTGATATCAGCCATAATCAAACTTGGCCTAGGGATTATAGCTATAAACATTGTCATAGAGTTTGAAGATGATTGATTAAGAAATGAAGACGCAAGAGTGCAAACAAACTAATTGTGGGTGACAGACGACACATTCATTGATCCTAATAGCTCATCCTGAGCATACAGGCACATTTTGTCGGACCCGAATTTTTCTCTATATATTTCAATGGTCGCTCACCTCATTAAAGTGGGCAACTCAAAATTGCGTAAAAAGACCTCTAAAATCGGACCAAATCGTAAAATTAGTCTTCTTTTGACCTCAATAATGCGAACGATGGTCCTGTGAAAAAATTGATTCAAGTTGTCATTTTACGACACCTGGTTTCCGATAAAGGCGAAGGTCGCACATGCAGTAATTCGGATGTTTTGATAACACGGTAGATAAGATTTGATGGAGAGTGAGAACAATGGGTGAGATGGGTAATATTACGTAACAGAGAGCAATCTTGGGATCAACGGATGTATTTCCTGTCAAGCTAACGAGTATTTGTTATATGTCCAGATGAGCTGCCCCTGATTAGCAGTAACAATCACCGTAACGCGTTTCGATTGTCTAAAGTTTTGACAGTCATTAACTTGCACAAAGACTTCCCACGAAAACTTGACTTAAATAGAATTAGATATCCCGTTATATTAGTCAATCACTTTCATAACTACTTTCCAAAGACTTTGATTTAAAATTGAAAACAAACGTTAAGATCTTTAAATTCAAAAGAAATTGTCTTGAATCAAAACAGCATGGGGAAAAAGCTTATTACTACAACAATTGAATAAGCAATCAGCTCGATAATTATAGGAAAATAAGAGAAATTTAAAATGGGTAGACTTTTAATCGGCATGATATGACCATAGATTTTAATTTTAAATGTGAAAAAAAGTTTTATAAAAATAATCAGGATTACATTTCATAACAAAACTTTTTAAAAACATTAAATTGATTCAAGAGATGTTATTTTCATCTATCAAATTAAAAAAAGTATTGAAATTGATCAGCATTGAAATGAAATATTTAAGAAAAGACCATAACTCAATGAGACCAACTCAATAATGAGACCACTTTCAGATGGACCCAATAGTGGTCTCATTATCGAGGTTTTACTGTACCTTGGTTGTCTGATGCCCCTAAACATATTCATAAACTTTCAAGTCAATACTATAAATGGTTACTGAGATACAAACTGGATAGTAGCTTGCATGCAAAACTTAAACCAAATTTTCTATTGCATGCAAAACTTTACCCAAAATTTCTAAGTAAAAAATGGGCCATAATTCATATTAAATTCAGTCAAGAGTTATATACCTTGGTTGTCTTATGCCTCTGAACATATTTATAAACTTTCAAGTCAATATCATAAATGATTATTGAGATATAAGGTTGATAGTAACTTGCATGCAAAACTTTAACCAAAAGCTGCAACGCCAACGCCGACGTCAGGGCGACTATAATAGCTCTCATATTCTTCGAATAGTCGAGCTGAAAAGGGGCATAACTTGGTCAAAAACATGACAGAGTTATCCCCTCTTGCCTACAGATTGGGTGGTGGTCATATACAAGTATTTCAAGTATTATCTGTTAAAGCCTTATGCTGTAAAATCAAGTGATCCATGGGGTGGGGCATACACAAAATCTGAACCGAATCAGTTTAAAAATGTAGAGGTTGTATCAGGGACAATAACTCTGTAATCCTGAGGTGTAATCAGAACATAGCTCCGCCCCTTGACTTCACCTGGTTATTGATTTTGCTTAGTCAACTCGTAATGGAAGTGTCGGCCAAGACGGACTTTAAAAAATCATTATCCCTATAAAGGGTGTAAGCGGTGTGTTTTGGAAAGGTTTTGAAATGACATTCGAGGATTTTATATGATTCCTACATGAAGAACTGCAATTAAAATGACTACATTTATAGACCATGATGACAAGTACAAATATCACGCTCCACTTGACCGTAACTATGCCACGCTGCTTTTGCTGTGTTTTATTAATTCAAGACACAAAATAACTCTTGCTCCTGAATTTAAGTGCCACCTATTTTGTTTGAAACTACATAGTTGTCTATTTAAATGCATTCATTATTTACTCGCAAGATTACACGTGACATATATGTACCAGCAGTCAATTCATAATTCCACGAGTTATAAAACTGCAATGCGTCAACACCAATCTGAATGAAGCCTAGTGACGTCACAGTCTCTATTTATAGATTGATAAATCCTCTCGCTAAGGAGGCGTGGTTTATATTCGTCAACCAAAGCGACGTTCTTGTTGAAGTGTAAAGTAGAGAAAAGTCAAAGTCAATCGCACGGCGTAGTATTTACCCCTTCTCAAACTTCATTTGCGGGGGGGTATAACAAGAGGGCCAAGATGAAGCTGAAATCACTTACCTGAGAACAAATTGCCTTCATTGCCTGTACAAGTTGCCATATTTAAGCAAAGTTGAACTGAATTCAAGATCATTTTAATTCCACACAAAAACTGACTTTGTGTTCCAAATTTTGAAAGACATAACCCTTTATTACTAAAAGAAAAGGCTGGATTTTGTGTCAGATTTGGCGCCATTACGAAAACAATACTATATATACAACGTATCACGGTTATTCAGTAATCATTCAGTAGTTAAATTAGTTGTGTTTAAAAATATATACAATTGCACAGTTTACGAGAATGTATGGTGAATCCATCGAAAATGGATAAATCTAAAAATAGTAACATTTCTAGGGAACACCGTATAGTGGGTTCTTTGTCAAATATGTCTACATTTCTGGTAGAATCTGGACTAGCCTTGCAGCCATGTAACTTGAGTGTTACAAAGCACAAAATTGGTATTGTATCCCCCATTTTAAATACACAGCTCCTATTATTAATCTTTGAGAGTTATCCAATTTATCTTTTGAGTTTGTTGTTTGGTGTTTATACGAACACTTGGAAGGAAGATGCTTTAATCTGCATGCGTTTCAACGATGATCACGTATACATACAGCATAAGGTTCACGAGAAAAGCATGGTAATTATGGCCCTAAGCTACCTAAAACAACTTTATAGCTGTGTGAAGTAATAAGAAGGATTCTTGACATCATTTGTACCCAATTCAATGATAATATTGCCACACCAATAACCTGTTCATTTTTGTTAGCGTGAAATTTTACATCTCAGATTTGTGATCTCCCCCCCCCCCCATTATTTGTCATTCTTGTTGAATTTGTTTAATATTGCTATGCAGGTCGCAATGAAACTATCATTGTTCACAGCAATTAAAAGTTTTCATTAATTTGTCCGATCTGTTTTATTTTCCAATGCTGCAGCTATTATCCCCCCCCCCCTCCCCACCTCATCAGGTAAACCTGGGGCAGAATAACCAATTTTACCAAGTCACAGCCATAAAATTAAATAAATACTACCAGTAAATAATCCATATCATGATGTACATGTATGTCAAATTTGCGGAAGATGTAAAGTAAGAAAAATTTATTATTATTTATAGAAAAATAAGTTTAAACACAAATGTAGAACAATCAATTTTACCATGCTCATCCATCTGTGAAATATATGTCACAGCCATAAATTTAGATAAATATTAAATAGATCATATCATGATGTACATGTATACCTAGTATCATCAAGATGTGAGGTCAACAATGAAGTTGGTAGAGAATAAACAAAGTGAAATCTTGCATTTTTTGTATTAAAAGGGGCATAACTCCTAACCTTAATGACCCATCTCAGCCACAATTAAACTCAATCGAGACATTATGGTCATTAACAATGTCATAAAGTTTGAAGATGATTGATAAAAAAAGGAAGATGCTAGAGTGTAAACAACGTGAAATATGGCTTTTTTTTATATTAAAAGGGGCACAACTCCTGACCTAACTGACGGATCTCAGCCATAATCGAACTCAATCGAGACCTAATGGTCATAAGCATTGTCATAAAGTTTGAAGATGATTGCTCAAATGATGAAGATGCTAGAGTGTAAACAAAGTGATTTCTGGCATTTTTTTTAATATTAAAAGGGGCATAACTTCTTAACTAATTGACGGATCTCAGCATTAATCAAACTCAATCAAGACCTTATGGTCATAAACATTGTAATAAAGTTTGAAGATGATTGCTCAAAAGATGAAGATGCTAGAGTGTAAACAATGTGAAATCTGGCATTTATTTATATTAAAAGGGGCTTAACTCCTGACCTAATATGATCTCAGCAAATCAACTCAATGAGACTTATGGTCATAAGCATTGCCATAAAGTTTGAAGATGATTGCTCAAAAGATGAAGATGCTAGAGTGTAAACAAAGTGAAATATAGCATTTTTTTAATATTAACAGGGGCATAACTCCTGACCTAATTGATGAATCTCAGCCATAATCGAACTCAATTGAGACCTTATGGTCATAAGCATTGCCATAAAGTTTGAAGAGGATTGCTCAAAAGATGAAGATGCTAGAGTGTAAACAACTTGAAATATGGCATTTTTTGAATATTAAAAGGGGCATAACTCCTGACCTAATGGTACGATATCAGCCATAATCGAACTTGGCCGTGATTTTATAGTTATAAACATTGATATAAAGTTTGAAGATAATTGCTAATGAAATGAAGATGCTAGAGTGCAAACAATGTGAAATCTGGCTTTTTTGAATTTTAAAAGGGGCATAACTCCTGACCTAATGTTCCGATATCAGCCATAATCGAACTTGGCCGAGATTTTATGGTTATAAACATTGTTTTAAAGTTTGAAGATAATTGCTCATAAAATGAAGATGCTAGAGTGCAAACAAACAAATTGTGGACGATGGACGACAGACGGACGGACGACGGACATCCATCGATCCTAAAAGCTCATCCTGAGCACACGTGCTCAGGTGAGCTAAAAAGTATTTTGATGTTTTCTATATAGAGTATATAAGGAAATTAGCCAACCCCCTAGAGGCCTTAATTTTCAAGGGATCAACTTTATTTTAGCAATTATGGTACACATTCATGAGGTGACTATTTGTGCCAAAGGAAAATAAATTCTGACCATTTGTTTCAGAGGAGATGATTTTCAAAGTTTTCAATTATTTTTCCTATTTGTTGCCATGGCAACCAGAGTTCTTCATGGATCAACTTTATTTGAGCAATTATTGTAGAGGCCCACCCAAGGATCATACATGCCAAGTTTTATCAAATTCTGTCCAGCGGTTTCAGAGGAGATGTCTTTTAAAGCAAATTGTTGACGACGGACGACGGATGAAGGGTGATCCCAATAGCTCACCCTGAGCACTACGTGCTCTGGTGAGCTAAAAATCAATGAACGGGAAAATCGCCACTTCATGCACATCTACCCATTATAGTAATGACATTGACCAAGTTTTGAAAAGATTCATTCAGAAATGTAGGAGGAGTTGCATTCACAAGGCTGCAATATCATTCAGCTACAGAGAATAAGTTTCAAGGGACACAAATCTTGTAAAAATCAATGAACGGGAAAATCGCCACTTCATGCACATCTACCCATTATAGTAATGACATTGACCAAGTTTTGAAAAGATTCATTCTGAAATGTAGGAGGAGTTGCGTTCACAAGGCTGCAATATCAATCAGCTACAGAGACTAAGTTTCAAGGGACACAAATCTTGTAAAAATCAATGAACCGGAAAATCGCCACTTCATGCACATCTACCCATCATAGTTATGACATTGACCAAGTTTTGGAAAGATTAATTCAGAAATGTAGGAGGAGTTGCGTTCACAAGATATGGACGTACGGACGGACAGACGGAGAAGATGACGCCAATATACGACCGCCTCCAGCGGTGTATAAAAAAAAATCTATATAAAGAGGTTGATTTTCTCAAAGGACATTTTTTGGTCTGAATATCAGGGTCCTGTGGTCTCACGTAGACATTAATACTGTTGGTTGAGCAGTAACCCACACAAAAAGCATTTACAACATGTTTTGCGTACATCTTGTGTTCTAGTTATACTTGTTTATTTTAGCTATTGATAAAGTTTTTAATGTCTTTAAAAAAAGATTCAAATGAGTTTTGCACTTAATCTACCACCAGAGTGATAGACCCAACTACTCAATCTAAAAGGCATAGAGCTGTTACGCGTCTCTGATCATATTTTGTTGAAATTCATATTGGCCGCATGCCTCAACAGACAAGAAATTTTTACAGAATAAAGATTTATCATTTAGGTATACATATGGAAAGTGTCTTGTTTGTTGAAGCATGCGGCCACATTGAATTTATTGTATCAAAAGATGACATCAGCTAATATTTCGTACAAAACGCGCGTAAATTACGGTTCAATGGATTTCAACAGGTATTTTCAAGCAAATATTTTGTTCAACCTGACAAATGATAAATACTGATTATATCCGTTTTTGGTGATTTAAGGTTTGTTGTGTATGTTAAAAATTGAAAAAGACTTCTTAAATGCATTTTAACTTTCCCAAAAAGTTTAGGCCATTTTTACCACTTAGTGAACATAGTCCTTTGCATAAATATTAAATAGATCATATTATGATGTAAATGTGTACCTAGTCTCATCAAGATTTGAAGTCATTTTCATAGAAAAAAAAGCTTAAATGCAAAGGTAAACCTGAGGTGTGACGGATGGATGGATGGATGCACAGACCGAAAAACTATATGCCCCCTGTCCCCAATGGAGTTGGCGGGGCATAAAAATATTTTTTTTTCTTCATACCAACGCTCTTCTAAAATTCAGGGTTGGTAAATGGCAAACAAACATATTTTTAATTAGGAATAACAGATGGTCAGTTCACCTAACAACTCTTTCCCGGGATTCTACTTCAGCACACATCTCTGTAGTTAATAACTAAGAACAATGGAGGAATATGAATGACCATCAAAAAGAAATCGTAGGTCATTCATCACAGAGACTGTGCCAAACACCAGTGGGGATCAAACCCACAACCCTTGGCTTCACTGTCAAGTGCCACCAAGGCTGGTTTATTTTTGTAAAAACCCATGGTCCCTATCCTGTGGTTGGGCACTGGGGCATGATATGAATTTGTACAATATAACCAGTAATTCTCTATAACCGTGTTTCTTACAAGTGTAGTTTACTGTAGTTTTATATTAAGTTGTTGATGACAGATGCAGGCTGATCACAATAGCTGATATTGTGCACAGGTGATCTAAAATTTGGACCAATTACAGTTATGATTCTTTGGAACTGCATTTCATCTAGTTGCAATGATGAATCTATCTACAATTTAAGTTTCAAATCAATCCATCTGACATTCTTAAAGTTATGCATCAGACAAGAAAAAACGCAATGGACTAACCACTGGCCACAATAACTCCTATTCAAATTTCTTTTTGCTGAGTTATAAATATAATCAAATTATTCAAATTAATGGTACTTAAAATATTTTAAAGCAAATCTCACCTCAAGCAGTTTTCTGACCTTCTGGGAATTTCTCAATGACATTGATGCTGCTATGCAGGCATTTATTTGCTGAAAATACAAAATATAGGAAATTTTTATGGACAAGACAATGAGGCCACATCCCAATCTGACTTTGAATTTCTAACTTAACTTTGTTTATAGCTGGTCAATCTATCTTAAAAATGTTATAGCTGGTCATTCTTTTTTAAAACTGTTATAACTAATCTTTTGTTCACATCATGGATTTCTTTTAATGGAGTTAAATAGAATATTTTAAATATTCATAAAACCAAAACTCAAGATTTACCACAGAGTGGTTTTCAACCCAAAAACAAAATTGGATAATATGCCTTATGGTACTCTAGCTTGATTATTTGACTGGAATATAAATGTCCCTTTGTTCAGATGACACTTGCATAGATATTGAAAAAATAGCTATCAAAATAAGTCTCCACAATTTTAGCGAACTTCTTTCCTTATTAGCAGAATTTTTTTTTCACATCAGCCATAAAAATATAATTGTGTTCAGTAACATGATATTAATGTTTAAACAGAAAAAATATTCAATACTGGCCATGAGATACTCAAAATAAATATAGCACACTTTATTTAAACATTATTTTAAATTTGTCATTATATAAAAGGGGTTTTAAAAACTTCCTGGCATATAAGCATTTATTTTTAGCATACAACTTTAATGTATGTGTACAATGTCAACCCCTTCAGGAAGTACTGTAAAACATCATTGTTCACATTTTCTAGTCTTTTACATTTTCAAACGGTCTCCTATATGTTATGACTCAGTCATGGAGATTTACTTGTGTAATCAGATATTTTTTGGATTACTGAGTTGATTTTGTGCCAAATATAAAACCTTCTTATATTTACAGTGGTCTCGCGATTCCTCAACAAGTTAAAAAAACAACAACAAAAAACCTCAAAGAATTGCCATATTCCAGGAATCATTCAGATGTAAAAACTTAGTGCTGGCATTTGTTGATAACTAAATACATTGTATCTTCTTTAATTATTTTGTTAAGTCTTAATTGCATCAGATAGCATTTTTGAACATAAAATACATATTGCCACTAGAAAAAAACACATGGCCATTCTAATTAGCCTTTTGGGTTAGATTTTTTATTTTATTTTTTTTTTATTTACTGATCATTGTACCTCGAGTCATCGCCAGTATTCAATGAATTGCCACACTGAGGAATCATGAGACCACTGTGCCAGTAATATAAGATTTTCATCCTTTTCACATATAGAAAATCTATGTATGCACTTGCCATTTTTCATGATGTGAGGAGATGGATGGTGTTATAACGTGGTTGATTCTATTAGATACATTTTTTAATTTAGTTGCAAACCCCAAATTTTTTTCCATAAAAATGTTTCTTTTATGATTCTCTATAATCATGCAAAATTTAAAAAAATCTATGAAAGAGTTTAAATTTTTCTTCTTTGTCTACATAGAAAATGTAGAAAACTGTAGAAAACATCCTTAACTTTAAATGGTATACAACACAATGGATTTGTCTTTACTGTGAATATACTGTGTAGAAAACAAGCTGCAATATTATTGCAGTATAAGCAAACAGGAGAACCTGATTAGACAGGTCCTGTTGTCATTTGGGTAGGCTGTTTGCAAATGCATCAAAACAAGTCTATGGGGAACAAGAGCACCACAAAGCCTAGCGATATATGTAGCAATATATAATTCTTGAAAATTGCATATGAGCGCAAACTCCAGCCTTCACACACATATACATATAAAGGCAAGTATTGCTGGTAAGTTTGAACCAAATCTCTCCAGTGGTGGAGGGAGGAGTTGCATTCACAAGGTTCTGCTAACAAACAGATGGACATACGGAAAGACTGACAGACGGACAACTGAGGGAATAAACGTATAACAAGAGGGCCAAGATGGCCCTAGATCGCTCACCTGAGAAAAGTATCATTCATTGCCTGTACAAAACAGATTGCTTTAGAATTAAGATGATGAGGTGAAACAATGTTCAGGAATTTTCTGACCCCATCCACAAAAGATATCATCATGACAAACATTCTGCCAAAGTTTGAGGATGATTGGACCAAAAATGTTGCCCTCAGAGTATAAACAATATTTTTCTAAGATTTGACCTACTGCCCTACATTTCTATCCAGCCCCACCCATTTTCAAACTGGTTCGAGATATCATCATGACAAACAATCTGACCAAGTTTGAGGAAGATTGGATCAAAATTGTGGCCTCTAGTGTGTAAACAAGATTTTTCTAAGATTTGACCTACTGACCTACTTTTTGATCCAACCTGACCCATTTTCGAAAGGGTTCAAGATATCATCAAGACAAACATTCTGACCAAGTTTGAGGAAGATTGGATCAAAATTGTGGCCTCTAGTGTGTAAACATCAAAATTGTTGACGGACAACAAGATTTTTCTAAGATTTGACCTATTGACCTACTTTTTCATCCAACCTGACCCATTTTCAAAAGGGTTCAAGATATCATCAAGACAAACATTCTGACCAAGTTTGAGGAAGATTGGATCAAAATTGTGGCCTCTAGTGTGTAAACATCAAAATTGTTGACGGATGACGGACGACGGACAATCAAGTATCCCAAAAGCTCACCCTGAGCTATGCTCAGGTGAGCTAAAAAGGATTACGCTTAATTAATGCATTAAAAATAATTAATATATATTTTATATAAATGTCACAATTGCTCATAATATTTCTTTTGAAAGAACTGTCAAGGAACCTTAAAGAGAAAGAAATAACTCACTGGCTGTAAATGATGTATATCATCATGGAAGTTGGAAATGAAACTCATAATCTGGAGTCTCTGGGCCAGCCTCTCTGTCTTGCACAACTAGAAAAAAGAGAAATAATTTAGTCTATTCATCAACAAGAGGGCCATGATGGCCCTGAAGTCACTCACCTGAGAAACATTGCCTTGATTGTCTGTACAAGTCACTATATTGTAGCACAGTCACACTGAATATATTATCCATACAGTAATACAGCAAGATCATTTCAATTCCAGACATCGAATAGTACCTTTGGGCCAAAAGCATGCAGCTTAAAAATACAAAAGCAGGTTACTGGTCATGGTCAAGGTCATCCAAGGTCAAAGTTTAATGCCACACACAAAACTGTACCAGTGGTCCAAATTTGAAGGCCACAGCTTAAAATATCAAAAGTAGGTCACTGGGTCATGATCAAGGTCAAAATTGCTCCAAAATTGAAGGTAATTTAGCTCCCTAGATAAGCCTATGTAAAAAACAAGTGAACATTGGGCATGGCCAATTTTGACCCGAGCTCATATGATTTGGTAACTTGGTAAAGGACCACAAGATAATGGAAAACCCACACCAAATATCTAAGCTCTAGGCCTTGTTGTTTCAAGAAGTTTGTTTTGAAAAATCCTATATAAGTCTATATAAACTAAAGGGCCAAGATGGCCCTGAATCGCTCACCTGATAAGTATTGCCTTCATTGCCTTTTCTCACATAAGTCATCCATGCAAAGTACAGCAAAATAATTGTAATTCCTAACAAAAATGGTACCTGTGGTCCAAATTTTGATGGTCATAGCTATAAAATAAAGTGACCCAAGTGGCACCAATTTTGACCCCTGAGCCATGATCTGAAAACTTGGTTCAGGTCCACAAAGCCACGTTACATACCAAATATCTAAATCTATGATCTTGTGCTTTCTGAGACCCTTCTCTCTAAGTCTATGTAAAATCAAGTGACTCCAGGGCCATGATTTGAAAAAGCTTGGTAGATGTCCACTTGGCCTTGTTACACACCAAATATCTTAACTCTGGGCCTTGTGGTTTCTGAGATGAATTTTTTTTCTAGATTTTCCTATAAAAGCCTATGTAAAATCAAGTGAACCTGGGGCAGAACCAGTTTTGACATTGAATACTATATAAAATTCAGCATGTATAACATCCATTGTCATGGCTGTTATGAAATGAAATCTGATTTATTTAACACACCTTTTTTCATTTCTGCTGAAACTGCCTTGCTGTAGTGACATGTTTTGCCATGTTTTCAACAAGGATGATGCCTTCTAAGGTCTACTTTGTTAACAATGCAGATTTGGATCATGGTGATTTGCAACAGGTTAACAGACTTGTATTAGAAATGAATTTTTGGAAAAAAGAAATTCTAAGGAATTTTGCAAATTATTGTGCAGTTTGAACATTATCTTTATGTTACACACATAAATGTAAAATCCTTGAAAACTGAAGTATAGCATATCAAAGAACAACATGAGACATCTCTAATGCTACACCTATAACTCCTATGAAATCCCAAGAATGTTCCTGGAAAAACCTGGAATTTAATGCAAAATTTTGATTTTCTTTTGATTCCTGAGATATTCTGGGACCTAGGAACTAGGAATTTACTCTTTAGCGATCATTTACCGGGAAATTCTAGGAATTAAAGATAAATTTTTAGAAATGTATAATTGTTTAATTCCTTAAGCCTCTAAGAAATGCCAGGAATTTACCCTGAACAAGTAATTTATGTATCCTACAGGTTAAATTCCTAGAATATAAGAGAAGTCCTATACGGTCTCTAGGAATCATCTGAACAGGATAAAACAAAAAACTTAATTATTTGTAAGAATAGAAGTTAATTGACAAGCAAAATAAGCATGTGCCCCACTGTACATTGCCCATGCTCTGGCTGGACATGAGGCTGAAATTCCATGGATTTCCATAAAAAAACATGGTATTTTCCATGGAATTAGCCAACATATGGAAAAGATTCCATGAAATATTATCAAATGCTGGAATATTTTTCTAGCATAGCATGGAAGAGCCTGGACTATATTCCACTCTAGGCTGGAAAGCATGGAAATATAGACTAGAAAACATGGAATGTTGCAACTTAAGTCTTTTTTCAAGGCATGATGAGGCTGGACAGTACTTAGAAATATTTTAAGAGCATGGAAAGAACTTTCTGACTTCGGTTTTCACCGAGACGGAAACCTGAAGTTATAATAAGCAGAAAATTGCACTCAGAAAAAATTATTTATCTTATAAATTGCCAACTAAAGTGTAAATCCAGGCTGAATAATATATAATGGTAAGTCATAAATGAATGAAAATATTTTCAATTTAACCAAAAAAAAAAAATCTAGTATGATATAATGTTGTGTTGTATAGATCAAAACACAAGTGAAAGTTGTTTTCATATTAAACATACATTTTATGCAGTAATATTTCTTATGTACATTAATACAAAACTTGACTTGATACTGTATCATCAATCCTATGAAGTTTCATCCATTTCAAACTTGGGGGTTTGGAGATGAAATGTGGAAAAGACTGCTTCAAAAATACAAAGGGCCATGAACAATGTGATAAATCATCTGACTTTAAAAACATATTGACGATATGCACAACCAGGCTTGATACTTATTAATTCTGTGAAGTATTATCCAATGCAAGACAGGGGTTTTGGAGATGGAAGTGCGGATATGATTTTTAAAAAAACAACTAGAAATGTGTCCAAAGAACACAGATGCCCCCACCTGTGGCATTTTCTAAAATAAAGGCCAACACGCAGGAGCGCAAGTCATGCCCTGAGTAATATATCCAAGAAGATAAAAGTATGTAGCACAAATACCTTCAGAGTTACCTGTGTCACAGTTTTGGGATGGAGAGACAGACAAAGGCAAATCTTTATACCTCACTTTTTGGTAGGGGGCATAAAAATACCCATATTTTTCAAATAAAAAGGCCCATAACCCTGTCAACTTTAACAAAGGTTCAATAAACATACCCAGGTGCACAAGTTCATGTCCTGATTAATATATCCATGAAGTTTCAAGTCTGTAGTACAAATACTTTCAGAGTTATGAGTGTCACAAAGTTTCTGGACGGACGTATGTACAGACAAATAACATATTTTTCAAAAACAAAGGCTTATAACTCTGTCAACTTCAGTGGTGGTTCTAAGAAAATACCCAGGTGCACAAGTTCATGTCCTGAATAATATATCTATGAAGTATCCAGTATGTAGTACAAATATTTTCGGAGTTATGAGTGTCACAAAGTTTCTGGACGGACGTATGTACAGACAAAGGCAAATCTATATACCATTAGCCCCAAACCACCACCACCCCCCATTTTTGGTGGGGGCATAAAAATTAATAGTTTCTTAGACAAGAGGGCCATGATGGCCCTGAATCGCTCACCTGAGTACCATTGCTTCAACTGATGTCAAGGTTTTTAAACAGACAAGGATTCTGATATAACTTAATCTAAAACATTTTACCCCTGACAATACTACACACCAAATATCTAAGCAATGGGCCATATGGTTTCAGAGAAGACTTGGGCGCAGGGTCATTTATCACCGTAGGGCCAAGACTTTGAAAATCTTTGTAATGAACCATTAGATGCTACTACATACCAAAAATCTTAGCTCTAGGCCTTATTGATTCATAGAAGAAGATTTTTAAAAGATTTTCCTATTTAACTCTATGTAAAACAAGTGACCCCTGGTGTGGGGTCATTTATCACCATAGGGCTATGATTTGTACAATCTTGGTAGTGGCCCATAAGATGATGCTTCATACCAAATATCTAAGCTATAGGCCTTATGGATTCATAGAAGAAGATTTTTTAAGATTTTCCTATATATCTGTGTAAAACAAGTGACCCCTGGTGGGGGGTCATTTATCACCATAGGGCTATGATTTGTACAATCTTGGTAGTGGCCCATAAGATGATGCTACATACCAAATATCTAAGCTCTAGGCCTTATGGATTCATAGAAGAAGATTTTTTAAGATTTTCCTATATAACTCTATGTAAAACAAGTGACCCCTGGTGCGGGGTCATTTATCACCATAGGGCTATGATTTGTACAATCTTGGTAGTGGCTCATAAGATGATGCTACATACCAAATATCTAAGCTCTAGGCCTTATGGATTCATAGAAGAAGATTTTTTAAGATTTTTCTATATAACTCTATGTAAAACAAGTGACCCCTGGTGCTGGGTCATTTATCACCATAGGGCTATGATTTGTACAATCTTGGTAGTGGCCCATAAGATGATGCTACATACCAAAAATCAAAAGGCTAGGCCTTGTGGTTTCGGAGAAGAAGATTTTTCAAGAAACCTTGGGCGGGGCCAATTTTGACCCCAGGGTCATAATTTGTACAATCCTGGTAGACAGTCATAAGATCATGCTACATACCAAAAATCAAAAGGCTAGGCCTTGTGGTTTCAGAGAAGAAGATTTTTTAAATTTTCATTTTTAAAATCTATTTTTAGCTCCTGTGACCTAATTATGCGATGGACCAGAACCATTTATACAACTTTAGTAGAGCTTCATCCAAGGAACATTCCTGCAAAATATTTTTCAAATTGGCCAAGCCGTTTAGGAGGAGATGTTGTTTGAAACAATTGTTGACGCCGCACGCACGCACGCACGGACGCCGGACGCCGGACAAAAGGCGATCAGAAAAGCTCACCTTGAGCACGTTGTGCTCATGTGAGCTAAAAAGAGCAATCAAATGATTGGGACCAACTGCAGAATTGCATGAAAGACCAATTTTAATTATTGTTCATTTTTATATAACTTCCTTATATGACATCTGATTTCAAAAAGCAAGGTACCTTTAGAAAAGTCTTTAGATTTCCATTATTTCATTTATTTCATGTGTCCACCTATCTGTAACAGCTTTTGAGATATAGACAGTTAATCCTAAAGAAAAAGGTAAAAATCGGAAAAAGATATTCATGTCAATACTTCCTGACCATGACTTTTCAGTTAATGTTCCGATTATTAAAATCTGCAAAAAAGGAATTGCATCAAACTATGAATTAATTTTCAAAAACTAATTGTTTCTTAGAAAAAGGCAATTTAATAACTGGGACAACCTGCAGAAGTGCAACAAAGAACTGTTTGAATTAATTCTTATTTTTCATCTAATTTCCTTATATTAAGTCCAGTTTTAAAAAGCTAGGTACCGCTGGAAAGGTCTTCAAATTTCCCATATTTAACACACTTAATATTTGGATGTATCTTTAACCACTTTTTAGATATGGGCGGTTAAACCTAGAGAAAAATGCAAATAATTGGCAAAAATAATGTGATTCAGAAGGGTGTTTGCCGAAAAAAAAAAAAATGCTGAATTTTTTTCAAGAAGTAAGACAGATCTGCCGATAAAAATTATTTATGGGACAAAATGGCCGATTGTTTTTTCAGAAATAATGACATCAACGTTTGTCAAAAAGTGTTGAGTATGAAAAATAAATATTTCTTGTCTTGACGTGCAATGCGAGTCAAATATTTTAAAGCACTTACATGTCGATTAGTCTGGTTCCGAATTCTACAATAGCAGAATAACCTAGCAGTGTATTAGGCAGGGAACCAGACTAACGAGCCAATCAGTGTAGAGCATCTCAATGTCATTAGGGGGTAAAATGCGGCGCTCTATAATGTAAAATATAAGAAAGCTAAGTATTTGTTGATCATGAATCAAAATGGCATCCAAGAAACGTAAACATGACGAAAGTCAAAGAACGGTGTTTCTCACCCTGAAAAAGTTGCCGAAACAGATTTGATTCAATCAGAAGATGAGTCAGCCGATAATCCCAAATACCCTCACAAGTTTAAGACAAAATGGCTAGCTCCCTGTCAGATCATATCAAGTACAAGGATCACAGAGCAGCTCTTGAAGCCCCTAATCTTCAGAAAAACCGACAGAATAGTGAAGATTGTCAACACTCTGCTCTGCTAAAAATGCTGCCGTGCTTACTGCACTGAAATCAGACTATTTGCTGGATGTTAAGAACATTCCTAAAAGTAAATTTAAGTCATTCATTGATTTTCAGAAAGATGTTGGTGTCAATGCCTTGTCAACACTGGCTATTTCACCGGGTATATCCTATGATTCGGACAACTCAACTAATGAGTTTATGAAGGCTTTGCAAGACACCACTGAAGTCGACACTTGCCAGGCTTTGAAAGACTCACCCTATGTTACTGTCCTTGTTGACGAGTCAATGGATAGAACTGTGACACATAGGCTTGTTATTTATTGTCAGATTGTCAATTCATCCACACTGCAGCCCTCTACATTATACATTACAAATGTTCGACTGGATCAGGGCACAGGAGCACAGGAGCTGTTTCTGCAGCCATCTATGCAGAAATGTCTAGACGGATGTCAATCCGGACAAGATCTTAGGTCTTGGTACATCTGCCATGACAGGTGATTTTAATAAACACAAACAGTACTTTCTTACAAAAAAAAAAGTTTTAAATGTGTTAATTACAGTTTATTAAACTGTGATAAGCTTTGATTGTAATTTAAAGCAAATGTGCATTCTATCTATATCAGACTATAACATGACTTATTTTTCCCAACAAATATGAGCTTTTAGTTAAAATTTATGTTTTCATCATAATCATTTTATATCAATATTTGATTTTTTTTTTTCACAGGGAGAAACAAGGGTACTACTGGTATGATGTTGAGGCAGAATCCCCATCTCATGAATACGCATTGCATAGCTCACTGGCTCTGTGCACTAGCCAAACCGCAGAGGACATACCCGCCATTAAGACCTACCAGGACATCATGACCAGCATATTCTACTATTTCAAGTACTCAACATGCAGAGTGGCACGACTTAAGGTATGAAACAAAATTATAAGGCTTAAAGCGTCAGATTTCTTCCATTATCTTGCTTATTTTTAAAACAATGCATACTTTTAAGCACACTGATAATATGATAATGAAAATGATGTGGTCTTTATAAATGCCATAATATGTTATCATTGGTAAAAAAATGTTATTATTTTATTATTAAGGAGATTCAACAAATCCTGGAGACTCCACAGCTGAAGTTCAAGGAAGTTCATTCCGTGAGGTGGATGTCATTCTTTTTCCACTGGAACCTGTCCACAGGTAGTAATACTGCTCTGAATTTTTTATTTATTACAAATCTTATGTTCACTAACATTAACTCTTGTTGTCTTAAATTCTTTTATTTTGATAATAACACAGATCTAAGTAAAGTTTAAAACTGATTTATTTAAATATAATTTCAAATGTTTTTGGAAAGATGCCTGGATCCACTGCTCACTTACCTGGCTGAAGCTGAACATTCTGATGCCAAGGCCCAAGGCTTGAAAAAGAAGGTCATTTTGTTGAAATAAAGTGATACATCTAATTTATTCTTAAGTTTGTATCACTTTATCAGTTTTGTTTGTGTTATATTTTCATTTTTTGTTCAACCATGTCAGGTTGTTGGTCTGTTGCATCAGCATGCCAAGTTCTTGTTTTCTGAAGTAAGTCTGCCTTTGCTGTTCTCTTGAAACTAGTCATTTATCTTTTTACCATACAACTAGTTCTCTGAAATTATTTTTTGGCAGGCATTCATTTTTAGCTTATCAATTAAAAAGATTTTCAACACAGTTAATTTTATTCATTCTTTTTGAACCAAAATAACTTTAACAAGCCATAACAAACCAATTACAGTCAAACTTGTATTAAGCAGCCAACCAAGGGACGGGCCACAATTGGCTGCTTAAGACAAGTTGGCTGCTTAAGACAAAATAGTATCGGCCATTTTTGATAGTACATGTCAAGGTATACATGCTTGCTTGTATGTACAGTCGGCACTCGTTATGTCGAATTTCCCCGGACCTCGCAAAAAAATCGAGATAAAAAAAGTTCGATATATAAATGTCTAAAGAAAATACCTGTTTGATCGATTCGTTATATCCAGCATATCATGAGAATAAGTTCGGTGCCCGTATAATTTACATTCACGTAAGATTCAGTACGATGATAATGAAAGCAGAACAGTAAACAAGAGGGCCATGATGGCCCTGGATCGCTCACCTGAGTACCATTGCTACAACTGATTACAAGGTTTTTAAACAGACAAGAATTCTGATATAACTCAATCTTAAACATTTTAGCCCTGACAATACTACACACCAAATATATAAGCACTGGGCCTTATGGTTTCAGAGGAGAAGACTTAGTGCGGGGTTTTATTCAAAGATTTTGAAAATCTTGTAATAACTTAGATGATGCTCATACCAAATATCTAACTCTAGGCCTATGGATTCATAGAAGAAGATTTTTAAAGATTTTCCTATATAACTCTATGTAAACAAGTGACCCCTGGTGCGGGGGCATTTATCACCATAGGGTCATGATTTGTACAATCTTGGTAATAAACCATAAGATGATGCTTCATACCAAATATCTAATCTCTAGGCCTTATGGATTCATAGAAGAAGATTTTTAAAGATTTTCCTATATAACTCTATGTAAAACAAGTGACCCCTGGTGCGGGGTCATTTATCACCATAGGGCTATGATTTGTACAATCTTGGTAATGGCCCATAAGATGATGCTACATACCAAATATCTAAGCTCTAGGCCTAATGGATTCATAGAAGAAGATTTTTAAAGATTTTCCTATATAACTCTATGTAAAACAAGTGACCCCTGGTGCGGGGTCATTTATCATCGTAGGGCTATGATTTGTACAATCTTGGTAATGGCCCATAAGATGATGCTCATACCAAATATCTAACTCTAGGCCTATGGATTCATAGAAGAAGATTTTTAAATTTTCTATATAACTCTATGTAAAAAAAGTGACCCCTGGTGCGGGGCATTTATCACCTAGGGTCATGATTTGTACAATCTTGGTAATGAACCATAAGATGATGCTTCATACCAAATATCTAATCTCTAGGCCTTATGGATTCATAGAAGAAGATTTTTAAACATTTTCCTATATAACTCTATGTAAAAAAAGTGACCCCTGGTGCGGGGGCATTTATCACCGTAGGGCTATGATTTGTACAATCTTGGTAATGAACCATAAGATGATGCTACATACCAAATATCTAATCTCTAGGCCTTATGGATTCATAGAAGAAGATTTTTAAAGCTTTTCCTATATAACTCTATGTAAAACAAGTGACCCCTATTGCGGGGGCATTTATCACCGTTTGGCTATGATTTGAACAATCTTGGTAATGAACCATTAGATGATGCTACATATGAAATATCTAAGCTCTAGGCCTTATGGATTCATAGAAGAAGATTTTTAAAGTTTCCTATATAATCTATGTTAAACAAGTGACCCCTGGTGCGGGGCATTTATCACCATAGGGTATGATTTGACAATCTTGGTAATGAACCATAAGATGATGCTTCATACCAAATATCAAATCTCTAGGCCTTATGGATTCATAGAAGAAGATTTTTAAAGATTTTCCTATATAACTCTATGTTAAACAAGTGACCCCTGGTGCGGGGTCATTTATCACCATAGGGCTATGATTTGAACAATCTTGGTAATGAACCATAAGATGATGCTACATACCAAATATCAAAGCTCTAGGCCTTGCAGTTTTGCAGAAGAAGATTTTCAAAGTTTGCATTTTTAAAATCTATTTTTAGCTCCTGTGACCTACTTTTTTAACCAATCTGAATAATTTGTACAACTTTGATAGAGGGCATCATAAGGATGATTCCTGTGAAGTTTGGTCAAAATCCCTTCAGCGGTTCATGAGGAGATGTTGTTTAAAGCAAATTGTTGACGACGGACGCACGCACGCACGCACGGACGACGGACAAAAGGCGATCACAATAGCTCACCATGAGCACGTTGTGCTCAGGTGAGCTAAAAATGCGTTTTATAATATTTATTTACATTTTGTTTTTACTTTTGACGGACAGTTTTCTCTTAGTGCCTTTACCAACGGCGGCTGATCTAGATATCCCCCCGGATTGGTTACCGGGTCCTTCTCCAGATTTCTCAGCCGGTGTAAAGTCAAGTGACATTAGAGAGTTGTTGTCTTCAGGAGTAGCCATGTTGGAAATGATGTCCAAGTGCAGTGAGCGTGTAAATATATATGACTGTTAGCTTTGAAGGAGTTCACTCATGAATTTAATGAAAAGTCGTCAAGCTAATCAACTGTTATGCTAATTAGTAATTAACAGAAGATCGGCTTTATCAAAGCGGAATGATTATGCGTGAGCAGTGACCAACACAGGGATATTCGCACCTCGGCAAACTGCCAAGTAACTTCGAATTAGAAATAAGGTGTGAAATACATACTGCGGACAGGTAAAAAAAATCGAGATAGCGAAAAAATCGAGATAAGAAAAATCGAGATATGAATACTAAATTAATATTAATAAAGAAGAAAAAAAATCGGGACTTTGCAAAAAAATCGACATAGGTAAAAAATCGACATAAACGAAGTCGACATAACGAGTGCCGACTGTATGTGTATGTATGTATGAATTTTTACCTTTTTGTATGTATATCGTACCTATACACAAAGTCTTCCTTCCCCCCTCCCCCTTTCAATTTTTATCTCTTTCTCTTTCTGAGTCTTATATCCATAACAAAGTAAATATTCAACTGATAAGCACATGTATGAATATATCAAAAATAAATATGTATCTTAAAAAAGGCAAATAACTCATAAGTGGGCCAGACACAGGAACTTGTTTTGATGTTGCGTCCAGAAACCAGCAGTAACAGATACCATTAAATAAACGTTGGTTGTTCGCCATGATCTTATTAGCTCTAAATTTTAGCTCTCTTAAACTCTCCAAGTAATTCTGTTCTCTTTTTGAGATATTCTGGATCAGAGTCAAGCCATCGTTAAATTCAGCTGCGATTATTCCCGAGCTTTTCCCAGCTTCGGGAAGTTTCAGAACTTTCATTCTGTTTTCTAGCGTCAGACATTTTCGTTTAGACATGTTGGCATATGCAGACATTATGTTCTAAATATTCCATTTTATATCACTAGCTATTTCTCCTTTTTAGCAGCAAACAGTCGGTGTTCTTTGATCAAACAATTAATAAAAACACCTTTATAACTCTCAAAAAGATAAAATATGTCCACATATAATTATGTATTCATAATTCCAACATTAACACCGATCGGCGATCATCTAGTCAGCCGAGCAAATCGAACGTAGCAGAATCGAGTGCATAACTGTTCATATACATGATGTGTATTTCATCACCAAACTTCAAACTATGCATAGATAAAAGGCAATCGGGAATAATTCAAACACTCACTGATGGTTGATTGGTTAAACTAGCCCTTTGCAAACAGCGTGACGTTAGCAAACAATGTAAGTTTGCCAGCGGAAGAGTGCCAATTATGCCTGAGGGTGGAGAGCAGGGGATTCATGGGCACACGTTCGATGCGGGATCACACCAGCTGATTGACCGCTAATTAGGACTCCTTTGAAGTATGATTATCCCCTTTTAAGGTGACCGCTGACCGCATATGACAAGTGACCGCTTATTACACGACAATTAAAGAAGAATTTGCTCGGGAGGACCTGACATGACCGCTTACATCATGGTGACCACTTAATACACGTGACTGCTATCACAAGTTTGACTGTAATTAAAAAAGTTCAACAGTTAGCCTACATCTTCTCTAAAATTAATATTTTATCACAGATAGGGACACTTAAGTTCATTTCCCTGACCTATATGCTGATGGATGTTATCCCCATTGTGACCAAGCTGAATCTGTTCTTTCAAAAGGAGATCACAGACATTACATTAGTAAAAGTGTGTACTTGGCAGTATGTTCAGATTCATTCAGCATTTATCTATTTTTTGGCCGTTAGGCCATTTATTTTCACCCTGACTTCCTGTGAAATACACAGTAATGAAGAGGAATAAAATTAGGCTTTTCATTGGTTATTATATACTTTGCTAAATTCCCACTGGTCATTGTAAAATTAGTCAAAAGAAAAGAAAGGAGTTGCGGAAACGAGTTCTTTAGATCTCTGTTTGTTTAAAAGTTGAAGTTTTCTTCACCTGCGAACGATTTGTCCCGAATAGTAAGACACTGCACCTTTTCAAGGTAAACTGAGAGAGTAGAACGCTAAACAAGAGGGCCATGATGGCCCTAAATCGCTCACCTGAGATAAATAGGTTGACCCAAGGAACATCTGTACCAATTTATTTTAAAATCTGACCAGTAAACTACTGGAAGATGATTTTTAAAGTTTTCATTTTTTTTTCTTTTTGTTGCCATGGCAACCAGAGTTCTATATGGATCAAGTTTATTTTAGCAACTTTTGTGAAGGTTGACCCAAGGATCATCCCTGCCAAGTTTAATCAAATTCTGTCCAGTGGTTTCAGAGGAGATGTTGTTAAAAGGTTTCTCTATATACATATAAGGCAAATAAGCCCCGCCGCTAGCGGCCTTGTTTTTTTACGGATCGGAAAATTTTTAGCAATCTTGGTAGAGGTTGACCCAAGGAACATCTGTACCAATTTATTTTAAAATCTGGCCAGTAGTTTTGAAGAAGATGATTTTTAAATTTTTCGTATTTTTTTTCTTTTTGTTGCCATGGCAACCAGAGTTCTACATGGATCAAGTTTATTTGAGCAACTTTTGTGAAGGTTGACCCAAGGATCATCCCTGCCAAGTTTAATCAAATTCTGTCCAGTGGTTTCAGAGGAGATGTTGTTTAAAGGTTTCTCTATATACATATAAGGCAAAAAAGCCCCGCCCCTGGCGGCCATGTTTTTTTACAGATCAGAATAACTTAAGCAACTTTGGTAGAGGTTGACCCAAGGAACATCTGTACCAATTTATTTTAAAATCTGACCAGTAGTTTTGAAGAAGATGATTTTTAAAGTTTTCATTTTTTTTTTTTTTGTTGCCATGACAACCAGAGTTCTACATGGATCAAGTTTATTTTAGCAACTTTTGTGAAGGTTGACCCAAGGATCATCCCTGCCAAGTTTAATCAAATTCCGTCCAGTGGTTTCAGAGGAGATGTTGTTAAAAGGTTTCTCTATATACATATAAGGCAAATAAGCCCCGCCCCTGGCGGCCATGTTTTTTTACGGATCGGAATAATTTTAGCAACTTTGGTAGAGGTTGACCCAAGGAACATCTGTACCAATTTATTTTAAAATCTGGCCAGTAGTTTTGAAGAAGATGATTTTTAAAGTTTTCATTTTTTTTCTTTTTGTTGCCATGGCAACCAGAGTTCTACATGGATCAAGTTTATTTTAGCAACTTTTGTGAAGCCTCACCCAAGGAACATTCCTGCCAAGTTTCATTAAATTCTGTCCAGCGGTTTCAGAGGAGATGTCGTTTAAAGCAAATTGTTGACGATGGACGACTGACGACGGACGACGCCGGACGAAGGGCAATCACAAAAGCTCACCTTGAGCACTTTGTGCTCAGGTGAGCTAAAAATAGGAAACACATAGATTTCAGAATTGATTGTTCGACCCTGACAGATCCTACATTCAACAAAAATGTAACATCCAGTTTCGCTTTGTAGCCCGCGAAACAAAGTCTAATGTGCAGATGTTTTAAGGCTGTAAGTGTCTACCAAGATTGTACAAATTATGATATTTCTTGTTTATTTTTAGAATATTTTAAGTCATACTGGTAATTCAATATTAAAGTACATTCATCAAAAGTTTAAGCAAAAAATGGAACTCCACATACTGTTATTTGATTCTAACACATTGAAAAATTATCAATTCATGATACATGGAACATATGGCACAAATTTTATTATTCAGGTGAAGATTGATGAGACCCTGAAGGAGCTTAGGAAGATCCTGGTCACAGATGGTCACCACCAGCTAAGTCTCTAGTCAAAAATTAATGGGGACCACTACAATGATCACCATGTTGCTAGATGTCCCTCCTCAGAAATAGCATCAGTGAAGGAAAAATTCATCAACAACCTCATCAGAAATATTGAGACAAGGTAATACACTGGGAAAAAATACAAGCTAACAGAAATATTATATATTTTGTTAATCTTCAGCTAATATTGTACCAAAATATAAAAAAATAAAGATATGCTAAAATATATAAGATTTTAGACTTTTAGTTTTTATCTGTTTAGTAATTCAAATGTACATAACCACAAGTTAGATTGTAATTAGTTATCATAGAAATATTAATCCCCCCCACCCCCCGATCATTTTTCATTTGTTTTTGAAGGTTCCCTGACACTGATCTTCTCTCCTCATTTGGCATATTGTCAATGAGACCAGTCACATTCCTCAGTAATGATGACCTTGCTGATTGGGGCAATGAGCAGCTGCAGGTGCTGCTTGATCACTTTGGTCAAGAGTAAACCAACACCTGGAAGGAGGACAAGGAAGGGATGTCAGCAAGGAGGGAATGGAAGGATCTGAAAACTGTTGTTAAAGTTCAGATGTATCCAAGAGACTCTATCTTCACTCTTTGGAAGTTAATTGCACAATTTCATAGAGAGGAATTTCCAAACCTCATCAAGTTGGCTTGTCTTGCCATAACTTGCTCCATCAACACAGCTGGGTGTGAGAGGGGTTTTTCCAGTAGGAACCAGACACTCACCCCTGCCAGGAACAGAACATCAAGATATGTTGTTGAGAATTAGAATTCATTCTGCATATTATGATATGAACAATGAATTTCCTTATGAGAGAGGGCATATCAGGTGTGGAAATCTCTTGCTAACAGGAAGATGTTTGCCTAGATTTGAAAATTCATGAAATTGTTTCAATAAATGCTTGAAGCCTCTTATTTTCGTGTTTTTTACCAATACTTTAGTGGCCTAAGGTTTTTCCTTGGTTTAGGACAAAATGGCCTAAAAAAATTTCCACTTTTACGACAGTTGTCTTAAAAAATTGATTGGCAATCTGAATCACTGAAAATATGTTCATGTTGTTTTGTTTTCACCCTTTAACTTAATGAACCTTGGGTCAATCTTTAAAATTTAACCACTTATACAATGGCAAGGCAATTTTCTACAATTTATATTCATACTCTTTTCTTCAAAAATCAATAATTTTCTAGATATAAGCAGTTAAATGAACTTCGGGTAACAACATTTTCATTCCCCGATCTTCAAAATCTAAATATCATCTAAAAGGTCTTTCAAGCACTACAAATAATACCTATAGTGTCTCGATAGAATATTTATCGTTTAGAGATACAGTGGTCACGCGATTCAAGGTCGGACGGGATCTGCAAAAAAACCTTGAAGAATCACTGTATTCGAGGAATCATTTATATGTCGAATTTCAATACACTTATATTTGCTGATACTTTTCATTAATTATTTTGTTACATTTAGCATTTTAAAGTACTTTTTAAACATAGAATATGTTTAACCATTACAAAAATAACACTATCACAGCTTTCAATGTGAGAATTAAGTCAGAAATAAGTTCTTTTTTTTTACCTATAACCTGATTGAAACCCTTTGTTTTAGTTTGTGTATATGGCGGTGTTGTGTATTTTTTACATTCTTGTAATAAACACTAAACATTATGCTGTGGTTCTCCTAATTAAAGATTACAGAGAACAAGTAACTGGTGTTGTATGCAACACATGAAGTCCCCTACCGGCTCCACCTTGACTCAATATGATAATCAATAATACATTTATGTATTGATGAACAAGTCTTCAAAATAATCTTCAGACATACGAAATGTAATGCAACAAAATTTCTTAAATTTGACTCAAATGACTTGAATAAAGTTATTGAAAGATCAATGATTTGTATCTGCTACCATAGCAACCATAATTTCATAAATAAAGGACAACAGTAATCTAAATGTTCAGTGATATTTATTGAAAGCATCACCACCCTGACTATATACACGCCTTATAAAATTTATTATTAAGTTATCGCGGTCGCGGGATCCCATTTTTTGCCATATTTTCACTATTTACATTACCATAATTTTAGTCGAAGAACAAAAATAAAATGATGTGCATAATCTACATATTGCCATCTAGTCATATACCAAGTTTCATCAAGTTAGCTTGCTTAGTTATAAAGTTATCGTGGGATCCCATTTTTGCCATATTTTCATTATTTCCATTAACATAGCAACCATAATTTTAGTTGAAAAACAAAAATAAAACAACGTGCATAATTGACACATTGCCATCTAGTCATATACCAAGTTTCATCAAGTTAGCTTGCTTAGTTATAAAGTTATCGCGGGATCCCATTTTTTTGCCATATTTTCACTATTTCCGTTACCATAGCAACCACAATTTTAGTCGAAGAACAAAAATAAATTGACGTGCATAATTAACACATTGCCATCTAGTCATATACCAAGTTTCATCAAGTAAGCTTGCTTAGTTATCGCGGGATCCCATTTTTTGCCAATTTCATATTTCCGTTACTATAGCAACCACAATTTTAGTCGAAGAACAAAAATAAAATGACGTGCATAATCTACATATTGCCATCTAGTCATATACCAAGTTTCATCAAGTTAGCTTGCTTAGTTATCGTGGGATCCCATTTTTTGCCAATTTTCACTATTTCCGTTACCATAGCAACCACAATTTTAGTCGAAGAACAAAAATAAAATGACGTGCATAATCTACACATTGCCATCTAGTCATAAACCAAGTTTCATCAAGTTAGCTTGCTTAGTTATTCAGTTATCGCAGGATCCAGATTTGAGTGGACAGACAGACAGACGGACAGACGGAGGGCAAACCTATAGTCCCCTCCGGTGTGAACACCGGTAGGGGACTAAAAAATAGAACAACAAACAAACAAACAAAATCGGCTCCTTTAATGACAAATGATTAATCATGCAGACCCGTTGCAATTTCTTACATGATCAATAGGTGCGAAAATACATTTTACATGTCTGTGTTGATATAACAATTCACCTATGTACTCTCTGGAGGCTTGACGATGTGTAAAAACAAACACAAAACCATCTTGACGAAGGTGATAATAACAGGGACAGGCGGTCATAGAGCCGGAGTATGGTTGTCAAGTAGATACAGATATGATTTGATATCAACTTCGAGGAATCGCATAGAAATTATATAGGATAAACTATCTAGGGACCAAGGACGGAGCTTGAGGAATCCAAAATCACATGTCTGAAGAATCGCCAATAAATTTATATAGGAAAAGAAGGGCTAAATGAAGGGACTGGGCTTGTAGGTCGAGTCATCACCGGTATTCAATGAATCGCCACATTGAGGAATCGCATGACCACTGTATTGAAGGCTGAAGAAAAACGATAATTGACTTATGACCTTGACCTTTGCCATTTTCCGGAAACAGAAGTTACTTTGTACAATAAGATGCTATGTTGCACTTTCATTGAAGATTTTTTTGCAATTCGGTAAAAAAATAAAGCCTGCAAGGCATAAAAACCGCTTATTTTGAATGCAAAATTGTTTATTACGGTGTGACGTCAAATATGCAGACGTCACAGAATATAAAGAAGACCTTAAGGACACATATGCTGTCCAATTTTCATACTTCTAACTCGTCAGGAGCCTTTGTACCACTAAATTATATTATATAATATTATATTATAATATATTTTTATGACCAAAGTTCAAATCTCTGTTTTGACATAAAATCCCGAACTTTTCGAATTCTGAGGATTAAAGACATAGATGCACATCTATATCCTAAGTTACACCTT
>CM037781.1:46857819-46907819 GCA_021229015.1 Solen grandis
TTTTAACCAAATTCTTCAATTACCTAGTAAAGTGAAAAATAAAATCACTTAGAACTTTTTCGCAAATTTGATGAATGCGAAAAAGTTCCAAGTGACCTATGCCATTTGGAACTCTTTCGCATTAGAAATAAAAAAGTGTTGAATTTTATCAATTTGTATTTTTTTCGTAAATGCTAGATAATGCCATTCATAGTTGTTTTCTGTAAAAAAAGTGATTTTGAGTAAAAATGTCACAACTTTTTAACTTTCACCCCTTGATATACTCATCAATATTCAATAACATACTTGTAATACATTTGATAGTTAATATGTTATCTGCCTTTATAGGACATTAAAATCTGTGTTAATCTCCTGGTGGAAATAATAAATTTAAAAATACCATAACAAATTTGTGTTATCATCCTTCAATAATTTTGTGTTAGCAAATTGACTCAGTCATTTTGGAAATGTTGCAAATGACCTAATTACTGAAGTATCGCATCCTGACCAAATTTCATGAAGATTGGGTCAAAACTGTAGCATCTAGAGTTTTCACAAGCAATTACTGACGATGGACAAAAATTGGTCACAAAAGCACATCCTGAGCACAAGTGCTCAGATGAGCTAAAACTACTGGTGTTCTATGAAATTAAACAAGAGGGCCATGATGGCCCTAATCACTGAATTCAACTGCTTGAGAGAAAATGCTTAAGTAAGAAAAAGAATGCACATGATATGTAGTAATTAAGAAGCAAAGGGTCAAAACAAAATCTGCCCAGCAGTTAAGGAGATTTCGTTTAATGATTTTTCTATATTTAGCTCTGGCAGTAATCTTGGTAAGCGGACCGTAACGGTTTTAGCTATTTTTGTGTAGTATCACCTAAGGATAATTCCTTTAAAGTTTCATCAAAATCTGCAAAGCGGATTTAGGAGGATATGTTGTTTAAAGATATTTCTAATTTTAGCTACGGCAGCCACCATGGTAGGCGGACCGGAATGATTTTAGCTATTTTTGTGCAGTATCACCACATGATCATCCCTATTAAGTTTCATCAAAATCTGCGTAGCTTTTTAGGAGAAGATGTCATTTTTCTATTTTTAGCTCTCGTGGCCATCTTGGTTGGCAGACAAGAACAATTTTAGCTATTTTTCCTCAGTACCACTCAAGGATCATTCCTGTAAAATTTCATAAAAATCGCTTGTGTTGGGTTTTAAAAATTTTTATTTTTAGCTCGGGGCCTTGGCCCCCTTTTTAGTTTAGAAGATGTCCATCTTGGTAGGTGGACCAGGACGATTTTAACTATTTTTGCTCAGTACTATCAAGGATCAAAATCTGCTCAGTGGTTTAGGGGGAGATGTTGTTTAAAGCAAAGGTTGACAACACACAGCACACGCCAGACAATTCCTGCTCAAGTGAGCTAAAAATGATCATCATAAATGACATGACAGACTTACATCCAGATAGTCGTCCAGGCCGATGATAGAGAACTCATGCTGCAGATGTACTCTAAAGTTCATGTTCTCCACAGAGTGGACCACAATGTTGATAAACTGCATACAGGCAACCTGAAACATACCCCAGTCCATAACGAACTAACAGTCAGGCACAAAATGCAAGCTCAATAAGACAAAGCAATTTGTCAATTATGACTTTGAGTACCTGATGAGCTTTCTCATTCTGATGAGGTTATACTTTCTTACAGTCTGTTAGTTACTGACTCTCACTGAGGTGGCTTATACCCCTGTATACTGCTTTGTCACAATACAGATGTAGTTCCAAATGTTAAAATCAAAAATGTTGTTATAAGTATTCACTCTATACATGTAAGGCAAATTCAGGCCTCCCAGCAGGGTAAGATGAAAATAAAGTTGTTGTTTTTTTAAACATGTTGTTTTGGCCCAATTAAATATTCTTACTGACAAATCCTGGCAAAAATGAAGGTTAAATTTCTGATAATATTTCCATTCTTTGATGGTTTACTACTTACTTTCACTGAAATGTCCTCCATAATTTGCCCTACTTTAAAATTATGCCACAACATCTGGAGTCACAGAAATGCTGCCTCTTTCCCAAACCACTGTATGTCCAACTTTTTTGTTTGCACACAATAGTATGGGAAAGACTACAGCAGTCTGAAAACTCAAGACAGAGAGAACATAACACGATGTTATTTTAATTGTATAAATATTTTTATTTTACACTATGAACTAAAGATTATCTGTAGTCACAGTGACAGTTTACAGAAGAAATAAAGGTTCAAGGAATAAATTACAAGGGTTTTCAACAAACAATAAAGGTTTGAAAGGATTTACACAAAATTAAAAGTCTATACAGGTTTTAAAGGTTTCACTGGGAGGCCTGCAAATTAACCCCGCCCTTGGTGGCCATATTTCTTACGGATCAGAATAATATAAGCAATCTTGGTAGAAGGTTACCCAAGTTTATTTTAGCAACTTTTGTGGTGGTTCACCTAAGGATCATCCCTGCCAAGTTTAATCAAATTCTGCCCAGTGATTTCAAAGGAGATGTCTTTTAAAGTTTTCACTATATAAATTTAAGGCAAATTAGCCCCGCCCCAGGCGTCCATGTTTTTTTATGGATCAGAATGATTTTAGCAATCTTGGTAGAGTATTACCCAAGGAACATCTGTACATTTTGAAATCTAGCCAGTAGTTTTGAAGGAGATGATTTTTACAATTTTCATTTTTTTTTTTCCGTTGCCATGGAAACCTATAGAGCTCTACATGGATCAAGTTTATATTAGCAACTTTTGTGAAGTTCACTCAAGGATCATCCCTGCCAAGTTAAATCAAATTCTGTCCAGCAGTTTCAGAGGAGATGTCATTTAAAGCAAATTGTTGACGTCACGCACGACAACCGACGCAGGGTAATCACAAAAGCTCACCTTGAGCACACTGTGCTCAGGTGAGCTAAAAACAAGATGGTGTGATTCTACGTCACCAGGGTTCATTCTAGAAATGAAATCAGTGGGGTCAAAGGGTCCACTGTTGGCAAAAAAATGGGGACATTCCCAAAAACACAGGGGTCAATACAAAATATATCTTAACAAACAGAAAGTGACAGAGCCAGAGGTTTTGGAGATAATGTGCAGACAAGATTGGCCAAAAATACAAAGGAGCATAACACTGTGATAATCAATCAGACCCAAACATTATTAGTTGGTGCAAGAAGAACCCTTGGCAGAGTTGCTGCCAGTGAAGTGTTGGTGACGGCCACAAACATTTATCATAGAAAAAGGCTTTAGTGCAAAGATAAACCAAAGTCAGAATCAAAGTGCTGAAGGCAATGAAGTTGTATGTGTCTCAAGTGGAAGATGGTTTGACAAACTGCAGATATGCAGGGTAACTTAGTTTTTGCCAGATACTAAACTTATATTAAAAATATGAAAGATTGTTGTTTTAGATTGGTTTCCTTTTGATTTGGATATGCATATTTGATATAAATCTTATAAACTGTAAGCAACAGAAATAGAGAGAGTAACAGTGGCAATGTGCTAATTGTTAACAGTCCATTGAAACATATGGTGTATTTATCTTTAATTTCTTGTAATGACCTTATTAACGCAAAGTTAAAGCATTTTTTTTTAATTTTTTTTTTGGTCAATTTCTTGAAAATTTGACACCAGTTTATTAAATTTACTGTGATAAACAAAAGAAATGTGACAATACTGTTCTATCAGCACTTTGATTTAAACTCTCAGTATCTATATAACTGAGCGACCGCATAGTCTCTATTTATAGATGCAAATATGAGTGGCTCCCTCCTAAGAAACTTCGTAGAGCAGATATACAGGTATCGGCCATTCTTTAGTGCATAACCCCTGGAGGTACCTGAAGTTGTAAGCTTGATGTGATTATTAGTAAGTTACATGACTTGAATTGGAATTTAAGCTTTCTATAATTATGAATAATTGTAACACCACTTAATGACGGAAACCTGCACATCCACAAACCAAATTCACCTGCGCCAAAAGAAATTATATTCCTCCGCATGGTAAAGTGACAGTTACGTAACATCGTAGAAAAATGAGTTTTTCTCTGCTTTTATACCACACACAATTATCGTGTCCCTTAGATATTTATTTTTTACTCAAATTTGAGTTTTGAGCACTTTAGATGAATCTCAGCATACCTGTGTTGTAGAATTTTGTTCAATCCTTGAATCATTCATACAAATTTGAGAGGTTATTCAGTTTTCAATGAAACAAATGGATGCTCAGAATGTAGGTACTATAGTTGTGAGTCACTATGTCATACACAATTAAAAACCAAATTGACCATGTTCATCCTACAGTGAAATATTGGTTACAGCCATAACTTTGCATGAATATTGAATAGTTTATATCATGATGTACATATGTACAGTCTAACCTGCATTAGCGGTCACCTTTATATAACGTGACCCTGTCCAATACGGTCAATCTCAGGTATGACCAATGGAAATCCCTATATAATGACCCTTTATATACCCGTGACCCTGCTCAACGCGGTCAGCGGTCAGTGAAAATGACGAAAAATGATGATATAGCGGTCACCGACATGCTGAATATTACGACATGTTATTTACATATTACGACGTGTTATTTACATGAAAGCACCGCATAAACAGACGGGAGGTAATATCGATCGATATTCAATCAGCTGGTTGCTAATAATTATTGTAATTATCCTCGGGCCTAATTTCTGATGGTGAATAGCTCTTTTGAAACAGGTAACTGCTTTGTTTGAGTGAAATTTCTGCTACAAGTGTGAATATGTTTGAGTATTTGCTCACTCAGTCAAGTGATTTACAATCTTGTTTGTAGTTAGCTTTGACAGATCTTTTTTTAATTTTAGACAGTAGTCTAAACAAAAAAGATGTCTGCACGGCCAAAATGGAAGACACTTACCCTTGAGGAAAGGGTTGCCGTATTAAAATGCTTTGAAAACGGAGAAAGTTCGCGGAACATCGCTATTAAGTTTGGTGTTTCAACAAACGGTCAAGAGAAAACTTGTCTTCAATAAAAATAAAAATAAAAACTTTTCATTGCACACTGGCAACAGCCATATGCTAGATGTTGTCATGAAACTTAATCAAACAACTGAGAACTTAAAAGTAAATAAATGTAACACACAGTCTAAAATTACAGATTTCTTCCAAAAGTGAAAAGTAACATTTTGACAACAATGATTTACATGTTTTCATTTTAAGTGATAGTCACTATTTTATCAGCTTTAATCAGGTCTTTGAATAATTTTAAACTTTAATGATTTTTAACATTTTATTGATTTTATATGTATATATTTGAATGTTTATGCACATTCTTACTTTTAAAATATACAATGTAATAAATGATAGTATCATAACAATGATTGTTTAACTATTGTCTTCTCTGAAATTGAAAACCTGGTTATAGTGGTCACCTGTCTATAGTGGTCACTTTCACGATTTCCCTTGGCTGACCGCTATTTACAGGTTAGACTGTACCTAGTTTTATGAAGATGAGAATTCATCTTCATAGAAAAAACAAGAGGGCCAACATTTGACTAAGTAACCTAGATTTTGATCCTAACCTACAGGACTATGTTCAATAAGTGGTGAAAATGGCCTAAGCTCAGAAATCAATGACAAAACGGTCGAAACAGCAGATGATATTTTTGACTATACACCGTTTCATCAAATGATCAAAGTACACAGATACTAAAGTATTTTGCGGATTGCACTGTTGATATTTAACCAAATATTCCATGACTTACATGCTTTCTTATAAATATTTAGATAAGTATAATTCTCATAATTTAATTCTTTTTTTATATTTAAATACGGAAAAGAAACGTTACGCATCGTGGATAAATGATTTATAGGCATGTCCATTGTGTACTCGAATCTATTTTTAGATGTGTACATGTATTTACAAAAGGTGGGTAGATAGCATTGATTTTCATAGTTTACACGGCAGTTTATTTGAGTCGTTGATGATGACATTACACCATGTCTTAAACTAAAAGGTATCATTAATTCATAGAAATAGATACACCCGAAACAAATTCACCTCTCACTCATCTAATTATTTCCAAAAGAAAATGGTTTGAAACTCTAAGAACGATGTGAAATAAATAATAAACTTCTACTTCGCGCCTGGAATGATAAAAAGCTTAAACACAAAGGTAAACCGGAGTCAGAACAATCAACTCAACTATGTTCATCCAACCATGAAACGTAGGTCACAGCCATAAATTTGGACAAATATTAAATAGGTGATATCGTGATGTATATGTTTACTTAGTTTCATAAAGATGTGAAGTCATCTTTATAGAAAACAAGAGTGCTCTCTGGAACGCGTGTCATCTGCTGAAGCATAACGGAAAAAGCGTGACCGACTGACAGACGGATGAACAGACAGACAGACGACAGAAAAGTGATCCCTATGTGTCACCCCTGCTTAAATGGCCGCCTTGGCCGAGCAGTTACAGTCGTGGACTACAAATCTCTCAGCCCCTCACCGCTGTGGGTTCAATTCCTGGTAGGGACTTCGGATTTTTCATGTGAGGAAGCCTTCAAGCTGGCTTGCAGTAGGTCGGTGGTTCTACCCGGGTACCTCTGTGTACTCGGGGTCTTCCTCCACTTGTAATTAGCTGGACGTCGCTATATGATTGAAATACTATCACAGCAACGGTAAACCCGAATACAACAACAACAACAACCTCTGCTTACAGTAGGTGACACAAAAAGCTTAAACGCAAAGGTCAACCTGAGGCAGAAATATAGGTCACAACCATAAATTTGCATAAATATTCAATAGATCATTATCATGATGTACGTGTGTACCTAGTTTCATAAAGATTTGAAGTCATCTCCTTAGAAAAAAAAACTTGCACAAAGGTAAACCTAAGGTGTGGTGGACAGATAGACGAATGGACGGAAGCACAGACCAAAAGTCTATACACACTACAACGGAGTTGGAGGGGTTAAAAATGATGAAGGGAGAAAATAAACATTCTATATTATAGAGTGTTTAATGAAACTAGCTGACACCCTGGGGGATTCGATTTTCAAGGGATAAACTTCATTTTAGCAATTATAGGAAATGACTAGGAGGTGACCATTTGTGCCACAGGAAAATTAAATTCTGACTATTGGTTTAATTTTTTAATTTGTGTTGGTTGCCATGGCAACAGAGTTCTGAACAGATCAACATCCATTTTAGCAAATATGATTTGACACTTCCTATAAAGAGTATATAAGGAAAATATCCAACTCAACTTCATTTTAGCAATTATGATGGAGGGCCATAGGTTAAGGTGACCATTTGTGCCAAAATGAAATTATATTTAATCATTGGTTTCAAAGGATGACTTCTGAAGTTTATAAATTAAATTTCTGTTGGTTGCCATGGCAACCAAAGATCTGCATGGATTAAGTTTATTTTAGCAACTTTTGGGGAGAGCCACCCAAGGATCATTCATGCCAAGTATCAATTTCTACCCAGTAGTTTCTGAGGAGATGTTTAAAGCAAATTATTGACAATGAACAATGAACTCAGGGTGATTATTATCATAATTCAGTTTCAGCTTTTACTTTCATAATGCAATTGTATTTATTAATTAAACATAAAATCTAAAAGAACATCACTAAGTGATAAGATAGAAAACAAAATTTCAAGCAACCTTGTTAAAAAACTGAACTGAAATGAAAACCATCAATAGTCATTTTAAACAACTGCAATTATCTTACCATGAAATCTCAAATTAAGACCATCAAAAGTCATTTTTAAAAACAACTGCAATTTACTTACCATGAAATCTATATGGAATTCTTCATAGTTCTTAAAATAGTCCATCAGCGTCTCAAACCGATGTCTCTCCGCACAAACCTCAGAAATTTAAAGACAAGAAATTACTTAACACAATACAGAAGAAAGATTCAAAAGACCTGATATAGTTTTGTTCATGAAATATCTCACCCCTGACCGTGTGGCCATTACAACTGAGGTGTGTACCTCCAAGTCTCTACGAATATCAGCACATGTATCAGCACATGATGATGTAGTTTGTTTATTACTTTTTTGTTTGTGTTTATTTTTTTTCTTATTATCCATTCTTCTATTCCTGAACACTGAAGATTAGTCTTACATCTGTAAGCAATTTCTGCATTTACCAAAATTAACAAACTTAAAATGCAGGCTATATTAACTTATTCATCAATACAAAAAAAAAAGACTATGTGAGAATGGTGGAGAAAGAAATGTGACAATGGTCAAACATTTAGCACACACCTCTTTGAAGTTGTCAAATGCTGACAGGATAATCTCATGACCACCGCTGACTAGACAGACGGCTGCAAGCAGCTCCAACACCAGGGCCTTGGTCCGCAAACTTCTGTGATTCAGGCTTAAGGCTATACAGTTAATGGCATGGGTATGGGCTATCACAAGGTTGAACCCATACTGAAACATAAAGGAAGCTTGTTGTTAAATATCAATATGTACAATAAAGATACAAAAAATCAAAACAAACAAACAAAATTTTTATTTGACCCAAATGTTATTTCAATGCTTGTTTGATAACAGTTCTCAAATAACAAACATACAAACAAGTGAATCAGTAAAATAGGTTGCAGCTCCTCAAAGAAGGACTAATTATAATTGGGATAAATCCCATCCTCCCCGAATGTCTGTGTAATTAGAACTGCCATTGTCATGACCAAAATACCACCCACATGTCACTTTGTCACAGAGATTTAAGATAATTTTTATGAAGTTTCATCTTGAAACCTTTTATCCTTTTTGAGTTACAGTCAAGATAAAAATTAAGTATGAACATTCAGAAAGGGCAATATCTCTAATATTATGCAACAGAGAGTTGTGGTTCTTGGTCACTGCACTCCTTCTCAATGAGATCTATCCACATATGAAGTTTAATCTTGATACCTTTCATACCTTTTGAGTTATGGTCCGGACAAAAATTAAGTATGAAAATTTACTAAGGGCAATAACTCAAAAATTACGCAACAGAGAGTTATAGTTCTTAATCACTGCACTTCTGCATATGAAGTTTCATACTGATATCTTTTATACTTTTTGAGTCCGGACACACAAGAGAGCCATAGAGGCCCTGGTATAGGGCTACCCAAAGAACATCTGTACTAAAACATTTTGAAATCTGGACAGTAGTTTTGAAGGAAATGATTTTCAAAGTTTTCATTTTTTTTCTTCTTTCCAGGTGGAGTATAGATAAGAACCTGTATACATAGTATATTGGTTTTGATAGTAAGTAATAAGTAAGTAAAGTCTTTAATTAAAGGTGATAGTCAGTTATGGTTGTTGGCACCGTAGTTTACAAATGTAGAGTTACAGTTCTTGGACATTGTACTTCTCCTAGTCACTATCTGTTTACATTTTAAGTTTCAAGTAAACACCATGCATAATATTGAAGTTATGTTCTGGACCAGAAAAACAACAACAATTTAACAAAGGGAGACTAGAACTATCACTGAAGGTGATTCATACCCCCACCCCCATCTATGACAAAGGATGTATTCACATGACACATAAAACGAATGTTCACACATACGATTTGGGCTTATAAGCATACCAAAAAAAAATTTATCACTAAAGGTGATCAATACCCACACCGGAAGTCTGTCATGTGTAGGAATACAGTTTCAAAAGTTTGCATGAGTGAAAGACTACATGTATGTAAGGTTTAAAGTTAGTGTGAGCAATGGTTCAAAAGTTTTGGACAATGCTAAAAAGTTTTGACAGACAGACAGATAGACAGAGAGACACACATACAGACACACAGAAGAAAACAATTGGCCCCCAAGATCTGTAGCTGAGGAGAATAAAAATGCAGTCTAATTATGATTCACATCCATATTTATTGTTTGCAAAAACCTGTCTTTAAGAATTTACATTGTGGTTTTCTTATGCACTGCACTTCCTCTCATCAAGATCAATCTACATATGAAGTTTCATCTACCTAGCTACTTTAGTATTAGAGTTATGCTCCGGACATAATCAAAAGATTAAAAACAAGTAACTGGTGTTGTATGCAACACATAAAGTCCCCTACCGGCTCCACCTTGACTCAATATGGTAATCAGTCCCATTTTTTGCCATATTTTCACTATTTCCGTTACCATAGCAACCACAATTTTAGTCGAAATACAAAAATAAAATGATGTGCATAATCTACACATTGCCATCTAGTCATATACCAAGTTTCATCAAGTTAGCTTGCTTAGTTATCGCGGGATCCCATTTTTGCCATATTTTCACTATTTCCGTTACCATAGCAACCACAATTTTAGTCGAAGAACAAAAATAAAATGATGTGCATAATCTACACATTGCCATCTAGTCATATACCAAGTTTCATCAAGTTTGCTTGCTTAGTTATCGCGGGATCCCATTTTTTGCCATATTTTCACTATTTCCATTACCATAGCAACCACAATTTTAGTTGAAGAACAAAAATAAAATGATGTGCATAATCTACACATTGTCATCTAGTCATATAGCAAGTTTCATCAAGTTTGCTTGCTTAGTTATCGCGGGATCCCATTTTTTGCCATATTTTCACTATTTCCGTTACCATAGCAACCACAATTTTAGTGAAGAACAAAAATAAAATGAGTGCATAATCTACACATTGCATCTAGTCATATAGCAAGTTTCATCAAGTTAGCTTGCTTAGTTATTGCGGGATCCCATTTTTGCCATATTTTCACTATTTCCGTTACCATAGCAACCACAATTTTAGTCGAAGAACAAAAATAAAATGACGTGCATAATCTACACATTGCCATCTAGTCATATACCAAGTTTCATCAAGTTAGCTTGCTTAGTTATTAAGTTATCGCGGGATCCAGATTTGAGCGGACAGACGGACGGACGGACGGACGTTCATACGGTTGTATACATGTTGGGTATTTGCCATGTTAAAATCCTACCCAACAATACAGAAAATCCTACCCAACAATACAAAAAATACCCAACAATCGATACCCAACAGAAAGAAACCTAACCCTAACCCATTGTCCAAAACCCTGAGCCTATACCCAACATAGGCCCTCTCGTCTGCCCGGACAGACAGACGGACAGACGGACGGACAGACGGAGGGCAAACCTATAGTCCCCTCCGGTGTGAACACCGGTAGGGGACTAATGACAAAGGGCAATAACTCCTTTCAAAATACATGCAGAGTTATGGTTCTTGTGCACTGCACTTCCTCTCATCAAGATCAATCTACATATGAAGTTTCATCAACCTAGCTACTTTAGTATTGGAGTTATGGTCCGGACAAAATCAAAATATTAAAAATGACAAAGGGCAATAACTCCTTTCAAAATACATGCAGAGTTATGGTTCTTAGGCACTGCACTTCCTCTCATGAAGGTCTATCTACATATGAGGTCTATCTACATATGAAGTTTGATCAACATAAGTACAGTAGTTTTGGAGAAATGCTCCGGACAAAATCAAAAGACAAATATTAACAAAGGGGAATAACTCCTTTAAAAAACATGTAGAGTTATTGTTCTTATGCACTGCACTTCCTCTCATCAAGATCAATCAACATATGAAGTTTCATCAACCTAGCTACTTTAGTATTGGAGTTATGGTCCGGACAAAATCAAAAGATTAAAAATGACAAAGGGCAATAACTCCTTTCAAAATACATGCAGAGTTATGGTTCTTATGCACTGCACTTCCTCTCATCAAGGTCTATCTACCTATGAAGTTTCATCAACTAGTACTAGTTTTGGAGAATGCTCCGGACAAAATCAAAAGAAAAATAAAAGGGGAATAACTCCTTTAAAAAACATGTAGAGTTATGGTTCTTATGCACTGCACTTCCTCTCATCAAGATCAATCTACATATGAAGTTTCATCAACCTAGCTACTTTAGTATTGGGGTTATGCTCCGGACAAAATCAAAAGATTAAAAATGACAAAGGGCAATAACTCCTTTCAAAATACATGCAGAGTTATGGTTCTTATGCACTGCACTTCCTCTCATCAAGGTCTATCTACCTATGAAGTTTCATCAACATAGGTACAGTAGTTTTGGAGAAATGCTCCGGACAAATATTTGTAGACCAACCGCCAGACCGACCGACCGACCGACCGACAGGGTGACTCCTATATACCCCACCCCCCCCCCCCCCAATTTCATTTGTGGGGGTATAATAATTAAAAAATGGGACCAGGTAAAGTTAGTTCTTGCCATCTGTTTATATTTTAAGATATGAGGGTCAAATCAATAAGCAACTCCTATTTGCACAGGTATGACTAAGCTTAATTTCATTTTTAGACTGGCAGTTGCCAGTCATACCGATAAATAAAGGCAAGCATTGTTTACATAATTACCACAGCCATTTTCACAGCACTGTATCACTCAGCAGCGCATCAACTCCATGCAATTCTAAGGTCATGACCTCTTTAGGTAAGCAATTTATGAACTGAACATTACTCGCGATCATTATGAACAATTCAAAGCACTCAAGTCAAAAGGGTTATCATGAAACAAAGAGCATATGTATATAATACTGACAAAAATTTAGCTGAAATCAATAGATTGTTGGTAATGATACATTAAGATATATTTTATACAACAGATTTATCATGTGGAGACGGGGAAACTAATTTTATTAGAGGGTAACCTTCATGCCAATTCATGACTGTCAAAACCTTAGACAACAGAATTATGTCATAGTGATCTTTACTGCTCAAAAGGGGCAGCTCAGCTGGACATATAAGAAATACTCATTAGCCAAACAGGAAATAGCTTGGAGGATCCCTTGATTGCTCTCTATTATATAATTTCATCCATCTAATCCATCTACTGTGTTATCAAAACATCTAAATTACAGTACATGTGACCTTCATCTATATTTGAAACAAGTTGTTGTAAAATGACAATTCTAAGTTTTTCACAGGACCATCATTCACATTATTGAAGTCAAAAGAAGACTAATTTTACAATTTGATCCAATTTTAGGGGTCTTTTTATGCAATTTTTGAGTTGCCCGTTACAATCAGGTGAGCGACCCTAGAATTATATTAAGGTCCAACAAAAAGTGTCTGTAATAATGAGTTGTTTGCAAAAATGAGTTGTTCACAGAGTAAGGTTTAACTGTATAAGGGAGGGAGTTAGGGAACATATTGTTTAACTACAATTACATATGTATAAAGTCTCAATCAAATGCATCAATAGGTTCCAGAAATATTCAAGGAAATATAGATTTTTGGAAAATTTTCAATGTGAAAAAGGGGGATAAATCAAAGGTTAGAGCTATGGGACATAACATGTGAAGTGGTCTTTAGAGTCTCAAAACATGAAGGAAGTTTAAAATAGATATCTATAGGGCTTCAAAAGTATATCACCATTTTACAATACCACCATTTTCTTAATATTTCAAGACTATTTGTTGCCAAAGAAACCACATTTCTAAACAAAGGAACAAAATAAAACAATGTGTATAATATTTATATTGTCATCTATCCATGTTTAGCTAAAACATAATTTTTATTCAAATACTTTAACAGAACAATTCACAAACATATACAGAATAGGATTAAATTGAAAGCTAAAAGCTTATTGAGATTTTCTAATCATAATAAATCGCTGAAGATATGGCATATTTTATACAGATTTTCCATATAATAGAATACGTTAAACATTTTGTAAACCAAATATATCTTAGAGTAGAATATATAACTAGAACCACAAGTGGTATCTCGGTTTTCACTTTATACCTAACTTAAGCTTGAACACTTTATTTCAACTCAGTCACAATTTTCAATATGAAACAGAACGCAAAAGAAAAATAGGAATTTGCATTAGGCTATCCTAAGTATCATTTTCGTAAATTTGATGAAAATCCATTTGGTACGTAGTTTCAGAGGAGAAGATTGTTCAAATTGTTGACACACGACAAACGACGGACAATCAAGTGATCACAAAAGCTCACCCTGAACTTTGTTCAGGTGAGCTAAAAAGAATATCATTCATGTGGATATTTAGATAAAAATAATTAAATATCGGCACAACAACATCAAAAAGCAAGTCACTAGTACTGCTTCGATTGTGATTCAAAATAGCAACACTGAGTAGCCATTTTGGGGCCTCTTTCTCTGAGCCCTCAATACACAAGTGACGTAAGAACTTGATATGTTTGTTTTAGATGGACATCGAACCTACCTGTTTATATTTGCAAACTATTTTATTCGAATTACACATGTACAGCAGAAAAGAAATAAAACTGTTAAAATCCATGGATACTGCTCGCACCCCAGTATGAAGCCACTGTTTGAAGCTTTCTTCTAGCTAGGAAAAGAACAATTGTGCAAAAGGGGCAAAAATTTTTCAATACAAAGAACACTTATAAATTCACCTTGATGTGTGACCTGTAAGACTTCACTAAAGATTTATAGGTTTTGTTGACCTTCTCTTATTTGAACAGTTTTTTGCAAAGTTTGATCATTCAACCTATTCTAGCGCAAATATTTTCCCTGTATTCGATACTTTGAAATACATCATATCATGTTGTGCTATCAACAAGGAACAGAATGCTGAAAACCGCATTTGAATCAGACTTCAGCTTTTTGAGTTATAAGCAAAAGAGTGATTTTAAGCGAAGCGCTCCCTAGTGGCAAAATAGGAAACAAATTTGATCAAATATTTTCTTTTAGGTACCTAGAATTGCAGCAAATAGTTCAGTTGAGTATACAATATGCATAGGTGGATCATTCTGTTTCTTAA
The DNA here is from genome assembly GCA_021229015.1 of Solen grandis. NCBI lineage: Eukaryota > Metazoa > Mollusca > Bivalvia > Adapedonta > Solenidae > Solen > Solen grandis. The sequence continues at coordinate 46,872,569 of CM037781.1, forward strand.
ATGTCACAATTTGAAAAATACAAACTGATTTACCATTGTTCAAAAAATGATCAAACTTTGGACAGCCGTAAAATGACCAAGTCAAGTCTGATCTTCAAAAACTAAACCTAACCGGAAAGAGCTCTTCAAGAACTAAATCTTTTGTTCATATACTCTCCATAAAATATTTTCAGTTTTGTAGCTATTTGGGCCAAAGAAAAAAATGATTCTCAAATATGACCTTGACCTCTGCATTTTTTTTTAAATTCTGAGGCCCTTTCAAACCTAACACTTCATAACATGTAAAAATTTCATGAAGAATGAACAAAAAATTAAGTCAGGAGCGATAAAAAACGTATTTTTCAAATTTTAATTTTCCCTAAATTTTAGTGCAGTTTGAATGTTTCTAGAGGACAAACATGGAACATAATGCTGAAATAGCATTTGAATAAGACTTCAACTTTTTGAGTTATAAGCAAAAGAGTGATTTCAAGCAAAGTGCCCCCTAGCGGCAAAATGAGAAACAAATTTGATTAAAATTTTACCATAAGGTACCTAGCAATGCAGCAAATAGTTCAATCAAGTATACAAGTCGCACTAGTCAATCATTCTATTTCTTATATATCACAATTTGAAGCATAAAACCTGATTTACAATTGATCAAACTTTGAACTGCCGTAAAATGACCAAATCAAGTCCGATCTTCAAAAACTGAACATCACTGGAAAAAGCTCTTCAAGAACTAAAACTGTTGTTCATATACTCTCAATGAAATATTTTTAGTTTTGGAGCTATTTGGGGCCATATAAAAACACAATAATCGTAATATGACCTTGACCTTTTCCATTTTTTTTTTTTTTTTAAACTTTTTAATTGCGAGGCCCATTCAAACTCTTTCAAACATAACAATACATAACATGTGAATATTTCATTAAGAATGAACAGAAAATAAAGTCAGGAGCAATAAAAAACATGTTTTTAAAATTTTAATTTTTCCTAAATTTTAGTGCAGATTGACAGTTTCTAGAGGACAAACCATGCATTTCTTAAATTCGCCACCCCATATAATGTGCGTATATGTCTTGCAAATCTTATGCAGCAAACAGAATTCTTCTATCTGATCTCTAACAAAAATGGATAGGTTTTTCATAGACCTACCCTCATTTGTCCATTTTTTTTTACAAGGTTCGCACATTCAACCTCTCCTAGAACAATTTTTTTCAGGTACTCGATGCTGAGATATCCATCTTATTTGATTGGGCTGTCAACAAGGAACATTATGTAAAAAAAATATATTTAAATCAGGCTTAAAATATTTGAGTTATTAGCAAAAGAATGATTACATGCATAGCGCCCCCTAATGGCTAAATCAGAAACAAAAGTGAAAAGTTTGACCATTAAAGCACAAGATCAGATACATGTGACTACATGCCCAAAATATCATAGCTGTAGCTTTTCTCATCTGGTCGCTATGTTGGCTACAAAAATGGGTGGAATTGGAAAAATAATAATAAACAAGAGGGCCAAGATGGCCCTTGATCGCTCACCTGAGAAAGATGATTGCTCAAGAAATAAAGATGCTAGAGTGTAAAAGAGAAATCTGGCTTTTTTATGGTGAAAAGGGCATAACTCCTAAATTAACTTGTCAATTTCAGTTATAATTGAACCCGATTGCGAAATTATGGGCATAAACATTGTCTTAAAGTTTGAAAAAGATTGCTAAAAAAATGAAGATGCTAGAGGGTAATCATAGTGAAATCTGGCATTTTTTTTTTATCAAAAGGGGCTTAACTCCTGACCTAATTGACTGATCTCAGCCATATTCAAACTTAAGACATTATGGTCATAAGCATTGCCATAAAGTTTGAAGATGATTGCTCAAAAGATGAAGATGCTAGAGTGTAAACAAAGTGAAATCTTGCATTTTTTTAATATTAAAAGGGGCATAACTCCTGACCTAATTGATGGATCTCAGCCATAATCAAACTCAATCGAGACCTTATAGTTATAAGCATTGCAATAAAGTTTGAAGATGATTGCTCAAAAGATGCAGATGCTAGAGTGTAAACAACGTGAAATATGGCATTTTTTTAATATTAAAAGGGGCATAACTCCTGACCTAATTGACGAAACTCAGCCATAATCGAACCCAATCGAGACATTATGGTCATAAACATTGTCTTAAAGTTTGAAGATGATTGCTTAAGAAATAAAGGTGATAGAGTGTAAACACTAAAAATTGTTGATGCCGCACGACGCTAAAAAATAAGGTCAATAGGTCTTATAAAGATGAATATGCATACTAAAAGTTGTATATTGAATAGTAGAGAAGTTATGGCCAATGTTAAGATTCCGGACGATGACGACGCCTGACGTCTACAACGCAGAGACCGGAGTTATGACAAAAGCTTGTTTTTTTTGGTGTTTTTTTTAAAACAGATGAGCTAAAAATAAATGTTTTATGTCAAATAGTGAAGAAGTTATGGCCAACGTTAATGTTTGTTTTTTATTGAACATTTCAAAAATAGGTTGAAGTTCAAAGGTCAAGGTCAAAGGTTAAAAAGTGTAACATTGATAAAAAGGTCTTGCCACAAGGAATTCACATGTGATATATCAAAGCCCTGTTTGTCATGGTTCTGAAATCACAGGCACTTAAAGTTTCCAAAAGTTATAGCAAAAATAGATCAAAGGTCAAGGTCAAGGTCAATAGGTGAAATATATGCATATGTCTGGATATACCTTGTCAAGATGGATATGTATACCAAAAATAAAAGTTGTATATTGAATAGTGGAGAAATTATTGCCAACATTAAGATTACTGAAGATTAACGACAACAACGATTAACGACAACACGGATGCCAGAGTTACAACAATGGCTCATATTTTTTCTTAAAAAAAAACAACAACTTAAAATCCCTTCAGGCTAGAGTCAAAAGTGTGTGTGCACAGTCAAACTTAATTCAAGATCATTTTAATTATACACAAAAACTGTCTGTGTTCCAAATATATTGAAGGACAGTAATCTGTATCAGTCTTGGCAGAGGTCCCCAAAAGGTATCTAGTACATTGATTTGACCAAAAAATTGCCACATTAAAAAAAAACAAGAGTGCCAGTGCTGCCACAATATACGCCGCCACAAAATATAAAGACCAAAAGGGTCCTTTTAATTATTGCTTTTAACATTTCTGTCAGCATAAGCTCATAATGAAGTCTGTGAAACCAATTAATTTAGCTGAACAGAGATAGAACCCTAAAAAGGCTTCCGATATGAAAGTAGGTCAAATAGCAGTATCAATATGAATCCTTTTTTCTTTCTCCCCATAACTCTTGCAAAAATCACTGTATCAGAAAATCCCTTCTTTATGCACTTTTACCAGTTTAGAAACTTGAGTTGTGTTTTCAGAGACCATGTTTAGAAAGACATAACTATTGCAAATATTGATGAACATCAAAATCGCTGCTTTGTGCATATCTATAGTAATGACATTGACCAATTTAAAAGATTATCAGAAATAAAGGATTTTAAAGGCTGAAATATCAATCAGCTAAAGAGACTAAGTTTCAAGGGACATAAATCTTGTAAAAATCAATGAACCGGAAAATTGCCACTTCATGCACATTTACCCATTATAGTTATGACATTGACCAAGTTATAAAAAGATTCATTCAGAAATGTAGGAGGAGTTGCGTTCACAAGGCTGCAATATCATTCAGCTACAGAGACTAAGTTTCAAGGGACACAAATCTTGTAAAAATCAATGAACCGGAAAATCACCACTTCATGCACATCTACCCATTATAGTAATGACATTGACCAAGTTTTGAAAAGATTCATTCAGAAATGTAAGAAGAATTGCATTCACAAGGCTGCAATATCAAACAGCTACAGAGACTAAGTTTCAAAGGGACACAAATCTTGTAAAAATCAATGAACCTAAAAATCGCCACTTCATGCACATCTACCCATTATAGTAATGACATTGACCAAGTTTTGAAAAGATTCATTCAGAAACGTAGGAGGAGTTGCGTTCACAAGATATGGACGTACGGACGTATGGACGTACTGACGGACGGACAGACGGAGAAGATGACGCCAATATACGACCGCCTCCGGCGGCGTATAAAAAACCTTGTATATCTTATAAGATGGTAGGTAACTTTTTCGATTGAAAAGATTTCACTATATACATATAAGGCAAATTAGCCCCACCCCTGGTAGCCATGTTTTTTTTATGGATCGGAATAATTTCAGCAACTTTTGTGAAGCTTAACCCAAGGATCATCCCTGCTAAATTTAATCAAATTCTGTCCAGCGGTTTCAGAGGAGATGTCATTTAAAGAGTTCACTATATAAATAAAAAGCAAATTATCCATGCCCCTGGCAGCCATGTTTTTTTACGGATTGGAATAATTTTAGCAACTTTTGTGAAGCTTCACCCAAGGATCATCCCTGCCAAATTAAATTAAATTCTGTCCAGTGGTTTTATAGGAGATGTCATTTAAAGATTTCACTATATACATATAAGGCAATGTAGCCCCACCCTTGGTGGCCATGTTTTTTTATGGATTGGAATAATTTCAGCAACTTTTGTGAAGCTTCACCCAAGGATCATCCCTGCCAAATTTAATCAAATTCTGTCCAGTGGTTTCAGAGATGTCGTTTTAAGATTCACTATATACATATTAGGCAAATTAGCCCCGCGGCGTATAAAAAACCTTGTATATCTTATAAGAAGGTAGGTAACTTTTTCGATTGAAAAGATTTCACTATATACATATTAGGCAAATTAGCCCCGCCCCTGGCAGCCATGTTTTTTTACAGATCGGAATAATTTTAACAACTTTAGTGGACCTTCACCCAAGGATCATCCCTGCCAAATTTAATCAAATTCTGTCCAGCGGTTTCAGTGGAGATGTCATTTAGAGAGTTCACTATATAAATATAAAGCAAATTATCCATGCCCCTTGCCGCAATGTTTTTTTACGGATTGGAATAATTTTAGCAACTTTTGTGAAGCCTCACACAAGGATCATCCCTGCCAAATTAAATAAAATTCCAGCGGTTTCAGAGGAGATGTTGTTTTAAGATATCACTCTATACATATAAGGCAAATTAGCCCCGCCCCTGGCAGCCACGTTTTTTTACGGATCGGAATAATTTTAGCAATCTTGGTAGAGAGTTACCCGAGGAAAATCTGTACCAAAATATTTTGAAATGTGGCCAATACTTTTACAGGAGATGATTTTTAAAGTTCTCATATTTTTTCTTTCCATTGCCATGGTAACCAGAGTTCCACATGGATCAAGTTTATTATAGCAACTTTTGTGAAGGTTCACCCAAGGAACATCCCTGCCACGTTTTATTAAATTCTGCCCAGCGGTTTCAGAGATGTAATTTTAAGTAAATTGTTGACTGCGGACAACGCACGATGGAAGACGATGGAAGACAGACACAGGGCGATCACAAAAGCTCACCTTGAGCACTTCGTACTCAGGTGAGCTAAACACTAAAGCCACAATATCAGTGTTGAATTATATGAACAAATACTGATGAAAGAAACAAATATACCTATAATGAACCCTTGTCTGACTTGAAATCCATTGTTTTGAGAAGATTTTCTGACTAAATTGAAAACAAAACTACATTTGCAATGTCACCGAGACCCTCAATAGAAACTGTAGAGAACCCATAGTTTAAACGTAGCTGATCATCGGTCTAGGTCGAGTCAAATGAATTTTTTAAATAGGCAGAAAAAAAGGCTGCATAAGATGAACAAGAGCTGTCAGAGGACAGCACATTCGACTATTCAAAATGCTTGTTGGTAAATAAAATGAAATCTATTTCAATTCTTGCCCTTAATGCATCCTGTATATAATTATAGTCAAAACTGAAAAACCTTGGTAGAGTGATACCCCTTAAATATTTTTATGAAGTCTAAAATCAATCCTATGTCTAGTTACTGAGACATAAGCATAATAACACTATGCATGCAAAACTTCAACCAAGTAAAAAAAGAGTTAAAAAGGGGCCATAATATCTATAAAATTCAGTCCAAAAGATATCCTCCTTGGTTTTCTGATGCCCCTGAATACACACCTTAACTTTCTAGACAGTATCATAAACAATTTCTGACATATAAGCTGGTTAGTAGCTTGAATGCAAAACTTTAACCAAAATTTCTAAGTTAAAAAGGGGCCATAATTTGTAATATATTCCATCAAGAGTTATCTACCTTGGTTGCCTGATGCCCCTGAACATATTGAGAAACTTTCAAGTCAATACCATGAATGGTTATTGAGATAAAAACTGGATAGTAACTTGCACGCAAAACTTGAACCAAAATTTCTATTGCATGCAAAACTTTTACCAAATTTTCTATTGCATGCAAAACTTTTAAATTTCTAAGTTAAAAACAGGGCCATAATTTGTAATATACTCCATCAAGAGTTTTCTATCTTGGTTGTCTGATGCCCCTTAACATATTTGTAAACTTTCAAGTCAATACCATGAATGGTTATTGAGATACAAACTGGATAGCAGCTTGCACGCAAAACTTTAACCAAATTTTCTATTGCATGCAAAACTTTAACCAAATTTTTTAAGCAAAAAAGGGGCCATGATTCATATTAAATTCAGTCAAGAGTTATCTACCTTGGTTGTCTGATGCCCCTGAGCATATTTATAAACTTTCAAGTCAATACCATAAATGGTTATTGAGATATAAGGTTAATTGTAATTTGCATGCAAAACTTTAACCAAAAGCTGCAACGCCAACGCCGATGCAAGGGCGACTACAATAGCTCTCATATTCTTCGAATAGTCAAGCTAAAAGTGAAATAACAATTATTCGCTTTTGGTTTACATGTTTCTTTTATCAGTATCTGTCCATACAATTCAATACTGATATTGTAGCTTTAGTTTTTCTTTAGTTTTACACTGAAGAGATTGGCAAGACTCTATCGGTCAGATCTCTTCAAACTAAATGTGTTTTTGACTTCGCAAATTGTTGTAGTGCGATTCCTTTGGCAAGGGGGTGTTTTTTATGTACCCGATTGTCTTTATTCATCCCTTCGACGCAAAATAAGACCAATTTTATGAAAATACACCAATTTTCAAAGGAGTTACGGCAATTGAAACGACATGATGTACATTTTCAGTGGAAGAAGTTACCTACCTTTTTATTATATATGAGGTCATTGAATTTTTTTGTTGTTGTTTAATGGGCAGCAATGTATGATACCTTTCAGGTCCACCTGACCATATTACATAACAAAAATATCTAAACTCTAGTCTTAGTAGCTTCTGACAAAAGGCTTTATAAGTCAATGTAAAATCAAATGACCCCTGGGGCAGGGCCAATTTTGACCAAAGGGTTATGATTTGAAAAAAACTTGGAAGAGGTCCACTAGATGATGCGACAAACAAAATTTCTAAACTCTAAACCTTGTGGTTTCTGATAAGAAGCTTTTTTTGGTTTTTCCTATATAAGTCTACGTAAAATTAGGTGCTCCCTGGGTGGGGCAAATTTTGACCCTATGGCCATGATTTTAAATGTGTGGCCTCTAGTGTTCACAAGCAATTGCTGACAGCAGATGAAGACAGATTACAAAAGCTCTGGGCTAAAAAGTGGAGGTGAATTAGGCAATTGCTCTACTGCCAACAATAACAACCGAGTGATGACAATACCACAACCTTTTTTTTACAAAAAAAAAAAAGCCAAGCTAAAATTGGAAATGAGTCCTGAAAAATGAGAAGCTCTTGAAGACTTTCATGTGCTAAATTGTATTACAAACTCTGTCCTACTGATTTTTATCATTAAATAGAAGACCTAGCAGCCAGTGAAAATTCCCCAACAAAATTATCAAGAAACCAAAACATACCTGGTGGTTCATTATAGCTCGCAGACACATGATACAGACATGTACATCATCTCTGGCCTCACCCATGTTCAGTTTCTGTGTGTATCGGGTGATGCCACGAGACGAACTAATGGTATTGGAACGTTTCAGTAGTCTCATAGAGCCACGAGCTAGACCCGAGTCCATACTTGAGCTCTTCTCTCGATTAAGAAGTTGCTCTCTCCTGAAGTAACATATAGTATCATGGTCAGATATCACAAACATTCAACTAATTTCAAACAGAATCATGAATACACTAGTAAGAGTACTACAACCTCTACATATGCACAGCTAGATTTTATACAAATCTTTTCTCATAAGTGTAACTACAATTTCACGTCAACCTGTTGTATATGCCAGTGAGTAGTTACCCTTGTGTGTATTTGATTTACTTTTTGATGTATATGGGGACTTAAAATTTTTAAAGTTTACTACAATTAAGGCCTATGAAACTTAAACACCAGTATCATTCACGCTCTGTCATGTCTGCATTTCATATTGCACAGTTGAAATTGAATGTGATTTGCACCAAGCATACTAACTGAAGTTGACAGAAAATGATGATCCTCAATACTATGCTTAGCATGGTTATACTGAAAGGAAAATATTAGCAATGCTAAGCTCATTTTTTTCCATACACCCAGCATCAAGTCTTATCCAAAAGGAAGTGAGCCTGACCAACATCACAACACAGCTAATAGTTTTTTTGTTGTGTTTTTAAAATGCATCTCAAAAAGAGGCCCTGACATTATTCCTGACGCTAAGAATACAACAGGCCATGACTGGGTCCATCCTACCTACCTCATGACCACCTGGGTGAAGGACAGATAATCCACCAACACATCTAGGCCTTGGTTCTCTTCACTAAGGAACTCACGGACCCATCTGGAACATAATGGGATACATTAAATATATAAATACTCTAAATCTACACTTATTTTCAGGCCACGTCAAAATTATTTTGTGACAGTCTTTTGTAGCCCATATCTTGTTTTCATGTTTTCGTTTGGGCTCAAAGAAATGCACCCATGTCTCGTCACCTGTGACGATATTGGCAAACGAGCGATTATTGTATTTTGGGTACATTTTCAGCAAAGATTTTGCCATTTTCACGCGGAGGCGCTTCTGCTCCTCTGTGAGCAAAAGGGGTATCCATCGCGCGGTTATTTTATTCATTTTAAGGTGCTTCCTTAGAACTGAATGAACTGCCCCTTTTGAGATGCCTACCTTTCGGGCTATTTCCCTAACAGTGAATCTTGCATCTGTCGATACAATTTCTCTAACTTTTTCTACCATTTTGAGACTGGTTGCTGTCTTTCTGCGATGGCCACATGGTGCATCTTGCAAGGACGTTATTCCACTTGCAAATTTCTTACGGGACCCCATTGGTAGACTACATCGCAAGGACGGGAGAACCTACGTATGCATCATATGGACGACAGGGTGTCTACGGTGGACTAAGTAGATCACGTTTACTGAAGGGACAGCGACGACAGGAAGTCGGTCCAGTGTTCATCGATAAGAGCACGTGATATAGTTTATGAGTACTGTAAATTTAGGAATCATTTTGTGAGTGTGGCACATTGAAGTGCGTTCATATCAGTAAGCCATTATGTAGATTGATATGCGGTCATAAAGTGATAACAGAACTTTCAGTGCAGTTATTATTGTACCAACAGATAAAGAGACAGTTAGCCGGCAGTTTTTTTTCATATTCTTTAATTCTTTTCTAATATCCTCATTGTATATATTTTATATTAAATATAATTTTAAAGAAAAGTTGTTTGGCATTTATTTCTTAATACACTTAAAACTTAGCAAAACAGTTGATATAACCATTTCAAACCCTAATCATATCTCATTCTGAACAAAAGGTAATAAAAGAAACCTGTGATAAACCTTATATAACCAAAATTGGTTGACACAGTTCCACTCTGGCCTACGTGACAAATACAACGTACTCTAAATCTACACTTATTTTCAGGCCACGTCAAAATTATTTTGTGACACAGTCGAACCTGCCTTAGCAAGCCCTGGTATCAACGGTCTCCCTGATTGTAGTGGTCAGTTTGAGGTCCCCCCAATGGAAATCACTATATTCTATCTTGATTCATTTTAGGTTTACTTATATCCTTTGCACAACTGTAACGTAGTGAAATGGGTAAAAAAAGTCATTGCCTCAGAAACATGCTAATCTTTACAGTGAATACCTGTTATGCATTGAAACAAGTTTTTCTCTCCTTGAAACCTGATCCCATTTAAGTGTAGGAACCTTGAAAATATCTGATTTTAGACAAGAGGGCCAAGATGGCCCTGAATCACTCACCTGAGACATATTGCTTTCATTGCTTTTTACAACATAGTCATACTGAATACAGAATCCATGCAGAAGAACAGCAATATAATTTTAATTCCACACAAAAAGTTTACATGTGGTCCAAAAAAAAAAGTTAACCCTACTGTGGGACCAATTTTGAACGAAGGGCCATGATTTGAGAACTTGGTTCAGGTCCACAAGGCTATGTTACATACCAAATATCTAAACCCATGTTCTTGTGGTTTCTGACAAGGATATCTTCAAAAAATCTTTATTTAAATCTATGTTAAATCAAGTGATCCCTGGGGCGGGACAATTTTGACACCAGTGCCATGATTTGAACTTGGTAGATGTCCATAAGGCAATGTTACACACCAAATATCTATACTCCAGGCCTTGTAGTTTCTGAGAAGAAGATATTTCTAGATTTTCCTATTTAGGCCTATGTAATATCAAGTGACCCCTGGGGCGGGGCCAATTTTGACCCCAGGGTCATGATTTGAACAATCTTGGTAGAGGTGCACTAGACAATGCTACACATCAAATATCTAAGCTCGAGGCCTTACAGTTTTGTAGAAGATTTTTGAAGAAGGTTGCATTTTTAAAATCATTTTTCAGCTCCTGTGACCTACTTTTTCAACCAATCAAAATAATTTGAACAATCTTAATAGAGGGCATCATAAGGATGATTCCTGTGAAGTTTGGTCAAAATCTATTCAGCGGTTTAGGAGGAGAAGTTGTTTAAAGGAAAAGTTGACGCACGGACGGACGCCGGACAAAAGGCGATTACAAAAGCTCACCATGAGCACGCTGTGCTCAGGTGAGCTAAAAAAATGTAAAAGGGAAATATGTATACCAGAACATGATTTCATTTTATGCCCCAAAAAAAGATTGGTACTAAATATTAGAGTTTTTGTATTTTCCTAATATCAGGACACCATCAACCGATTCTGAAATCTGCTAGATGTAATGTGGCCTCCCTGTATTGAAGGCAAAGTTCAAACTGAGCAGAAAAAAGCACATCAACATCACATAATTGATATACCCATTGCAGGTTTTACTTAATGTTGAAACTAGAACTCGGCGAGTCGGATGTGTCGCCTGAAGCTCTTACAAGTTCTTTTAACTATGCATCTCATTCCTAACTTGAAAGATACTAATAAAATCAATCAGAAGGGAATAACTCTAAATATTCACAAGATAGACTTATGTTTCTTGTACACTGCACTTCAGGTCATCGCAATAAACATACATATTAAGTCTCAAGTCATTCAAACTGATGGTGAAAAAGTTATGCTCTGGACAAGAAATTCTAAAAAAAAAACCTATCAAAGGGGAATAACTCAAAAAGCACACAAGGAAGAGATATGATTCTTGTGCACTGCACTCCACATCATTGCATAAAACATACATATCAAGTCACAAGTCATCTAAACTTATGGTGATAAAGATATGCTCCGGACAAAAAATTCTTAAAAAAAATCTATCAAAGGGAATAACTCAAAAAGCGCACAAGGTAGAGTTATGGTTCTTGCGCACTGCACTCCGCGTCTTTGCAAGAAACATACATATCAAGTCTCAAGTCATTTAACCTTATGGTGAAAAAGATATGCTCTGGACAAGAAATTCTCAAAGAAAATCTATCAAAGGGGAATAACTCAAAAAGTGCACAAGGTAGAGTTATGGTTCTTGCGCACTGAACTCTGCGTCATTTCAAGAAACATACATATCAAGTCTCAAGTCATTTAACCTTATGGTGAAAAAGATATGCTCTGGACAAGAAATTCTCAAAGAAAATCTATCAAAGGGGAATAACTCAAAAAGTGCACAAGGTAGAGTTATGGTTCTTGCGCACTGCACTCCGCGTCATTTCAAGAAACATACATATCAAGTCTCAAGTCATTTAAACTTAAGGTGAAAAAGATATGCTCCAGACAAGAAATTCTCAAAGAAAATCTATCAAAGGGGAATAACTCATAAGGTAGAGTTTAAACAAGAGGGCCATGATGGCCCTTAATCGCTCACCTGTGAAATATTGCTTTAAATGGTTTATAATATGAACATACACATACTTAAAGTGGGACCAATTTTGACACAGGGCCATGATTAAAAACAAACTTTTGTAAGGTCATTATTTTAACAACTTTTGTAGTAGTTCACAAGACAATTCTACATACCAAATATCCAAGCTCTAAGCCTTGCAGTATTTCAGGAGATGATTTTTCTATTTTTCCTTTGTAAAATCAAATGACCCCTAGGGCAGGGCCAATTTTCACCCAAGGGCCATGATTTGAACAACTTAAGTAGAGATCCACCAGACAATACTACATACCCAATATCTTAACACCAGGCCATGTGGTTTCTGATGAGAAGATTTTTCTAGGTTTTCCCTATATAAGCCTATGTAAAATAAAGTGACCCCTGGGGCAGGGCAAATTTTGACCCTAGGGCCATGATTTGAACAATTTTTGTAAAGGTTTATAAGACAATTCTACACGCTGTAGGCCTTAAAGTTTTGCAGGAGAAGATTTTCTAAGATTGCATTTTAAAATCTATTTTTAGCTCCTGTAACCTACTTTTTCAACCAATCATAATAATTTGTACAATTTTGTTAGAGGACATCATAAGGATGATTCCTGTGAAATTTTGTCAAAATCCCTTCAGCAGATTAGGAGGAGATGTTGTTTAATGGAACAAGAGGGCCAAGATGGCCCTAGTTCGCTCACCTGAGAAAAGTATCATTCATTGCCTGTACAAAACAGATTGCTTAGGAATAAAGATGATGAGGTGAAACAATGTTCAGGAATTTTCTGACCCCATCCACGAAAGATATCATCATGACAAACATTCTGCCAAAGTTTCAGGATGATTGGACCAAAAATGTTGCCCTCAGAGTATAAACAAGATTTTTCTAAGATTTGACCTACTGACCTACTTTTTGTCCACCACCCATTTTAAAGGTTCAAGATATCATCAGACAAACATCTGACCAGTTTGAGGAAATTGGATCAAAATTGTGGCCTCTAGTGTGTAAACAAGATTTTCTAAGATTTGACCTACTGCATCTGACCAGTTTGAGGAAATTGGATCAAAATTGTGGCCTCTAGTGTGTAAACAAGATTGTTCTAAGATTTGACCTACTGACCTACTTTTGATCCAACCTGACCCATTTTAAAGGGTCAAGATATTATCAAGACAAACATTCTGACCAAGTTTGAGGAAGATTGGATCAAAATTGTGGCCTTGGATCCAACCTGACCCGGTTCAAGATATTATCAAGACAAACATTCTGACCAAGTTTGAGGAAGATTGGATCAAAATTGTGGCCTCTAGTGTGTAAACATTAAAATTGTTGACGGACGACGGACAATCAAGTATCCCAAAAGCTCACCCTGAGCTATGCTCAGGTGAGCTAAAAAGTTGACGCAAGACGCACGCACGCACGGACAGATGGACGGACGACAGACGCCGGACAAAAGGCAATCATAAAAGCTCACCATGAGCACGTTGTGCTCAGGTGAGCTAATTATCTAAGCACGAGGCCTTATGGATTCATAAAAGAAGATTTTTAAGATTTTCCTATATAACTCTATGTAAAACAAGTAACCCCTGGTGCAGGGTCATTTATCACCATAGGGCTATGATTTGAACAAACTTGGTAATGAACCATTAGATGATGCTACATACCAAATATCTTAGCTCTAGGCCTTATGGTTTCATAGAAGAAGATTTTTTAAGTTTTTCACTATATAAACCTATGAAAAATAAAATGACCCCTGACGCGGGGCCAATTTTGACCCCAGGGTCATGATCTGAACAACTTTTGTAGATGTTCATAAGACAATTCTACATACCAATTATTAAAGCTCTAGGCCTTAGTTTTGCAGGAGAAGATTTTCTAAGATTGCATTTTAAAAATATATTTTTAGCTCCTGTGACCTACTTATTCACCCAATCAAAATAATTTGAACAACTTTGATAGAGGTCATGATAAGGATGATTCCTGTGAAGTTTGGTCAAAATCCATCCAGTGGTTTAGGAGGAGAAGTTGTTTAAAGGAAAAGTTGACTCGAGACGCACGGACGGACGACGGACAAAAGGCGATCACAAAAGCTCACCATAAGCACATTGTGCTCAGGTGAGCTATCAAAGAAACGGAATAATGATTCATGATATTGAAAGATTTAATACTTAAATCATCATTATCATAAATATACAATTATGTACAAAAATAAGCATTAAATCTTTTTTTTTTTCATTTTTATCTTCTTAAGATGATATTGAGATAGCATAAATATGAATCTTTTTTGATTACACATCCATTTACTATCATGCAGGAAAAAAAACAACAAGAGGGCCAGGATGGCCCTGAATCGCTCACCTGATATCATTAGGCTATGTAAAATCAAGTGACCCCTGGGGCAGAGCCAATTTTGACCCCAGGGTCATGATTTGAACAAACTGGGTAGAGGTCTATTAGCCCATGTTACATACCAAATATCTAAACTCCAGACCTTGTGGTTTTTGAGAAGAAATTTTTCTAGCTTTTTTCCAAAATAAATCTATGTAAAATCAAGTGATCCCTGGGGCGGGACCAATTTTCACCAAATATCTAAACGCCAGGCCATGTGTTTTCTAGTTTCCTAAAAAGAAGAATTTTCAAGTTATTTCTATATTAGCCTATGTAAAATCAGGTGACCCCAATGGCGGGGCCAAATTTGACTTCAGGGCCATGATTTGAACAAACTAAATATAGATCCACTAGACAATGCATGATTCATGATTTGAACAAACTTGGTAGTGATCTACTAGACAATGCTACACACCAAATATCTATGCCTTCTGGTTTCTGAGAAGAAGATTTTTCAAGTTTTTTTTCCTATATTAGCCTTTGTTAAATCTAGTGACCCCTGCGGCGGGGCCAATTTTGACCCCAGGGTCATAATTTTTATAATTTTGGTAGAGAGTCATAAGATCATGCTACATGCCAAATATCTAAACTCCAGGCCTTTAGGTTTCTGAGAAGAAGATTTTTCAAGTTTTTTTCTATATTAGCCTATGTAAAATCAGGTGACCCTTTGGCGGGGCCAAATTTGACCCCAGGGCCATGATTTGAACAAACTTGGTAGTGATCTACTAGATAATGCTACACACCAAATATCTTAACTCTATGCCTTCTGGTTTCTGAGAAGAAGATTTTTCAAGTTTTTTTCTATATTAGCCTATGTAAAATCAGGTGACCCTTTGGCGGGGCCAAATTTGACCCCAGGGCCATGATTTGAACAAACTTGGTAGCGATCTACTAGACAATGCTGAACACCAAATATCTAAACCCCAGGCCTTGTGGTTTCTGAGAAGAAGATTTTTCAAGTTTTTCCTAAATTATTAGCCTATGTTAAATCAAGTGACCCCTGGGGTGGGGCCAATTTTGACCCCAGGGTCATAATTTTTAAAATCTTGGTAGAGAGTCATAAGATCATGCTACATACCAAATATCTTAACTCCAGGCCTTGTGGTTTCTGAGAAGAAGATTTTTTCAAGTTTTTCCTATATTAGCCTATGTTAAATCAAGTGACCCCTGGGGCGGGGCCAATTTTGACCCCAGGGTCATAATTTGAACAATCTTGGTAGAGAGTCATAAGATCATGCTACATACCAAAAATCAAAAGGCTAGGCCTTGTGGTTTGGGAGAAGAAGATTTTTTCAAGTTTTTCCTATATTAGCCTATGTTAAATCAAGTGACCCCTTGGGCGGGGTCAATTTTGACCGCAGGACATAATTTGAACAATCTTGGTAGAGAGTCATAAGATCATGCTACATACCAAAAATCAAAAGGCTAAGCCTTGTGATTTCGGAGAAGAAAATTTTCAAAATTTTCATTTTTAAAATCTATTTTTAGCTCCTGTGACCTAGATTTTTGACCAATCAAAATAATTTTAAAAACTTTGGTAAAGGGCCCCATAATGAACATTTCTGTGAAGTTTTATCAAAATCCAGTGAGTAGTTTAGAAGGAGATGTTGTTTAAAGAAATTGTTGACGATGGACGCACGCACGGACGACGGACAAAAGGTGATCGCAAAAGCTCACCATGAGCATGTTGTGCTCAGGTGAGCTAAAGAACAGGAAAATTTTAAGATGATAATACTTTTCTCAAGAACTTTTTTCTTATGTTATTCAATTGATTTTAAAAGTTTTTCATTCTTTATTTAATATTTATTTCTTCGTAAGCATATGATGAAACAAATATTCACTGAAATTATCTACACAACTGAAATTGTAAAAAAGAAAAAAAACTACTTTGAAATCCATGACTTTCAACCTTTAAATTGATTGAGTTATACATTTGCAAAAGTAGATGGAAACAAAGGCAGAGGTGTAAGCAAAACCATGAAAATAATTTCAAATTTCTATGTAATTAACGTTATAAACGTCTTGAAACTTTCAACAAATCATTTGCTTTATATATTTCCTCTTTTTTACAGATTTAGAAAAAGAAACCGTTAAACCTTTAGAAAACATAAACAAGAGCTGTCAGAGGACAGCACGCTCGACTATTCAAAATGCTTGTTGGTAAATCAAATGAAATCTATATACCTTGATAGCCTGATAACCTTTAATATTTTTATGATGTCTAAAATCAATTTCATGCCTAGTTAATGAGACATAAGCACAATAACACTATGCATGCAAAACTTTAACCAAAAATTCTAAGTTAAAAAGGGCAATAATTTGTAACATATTCCATCAAGAGTTATCTACCATGAAAATATGATACCCCTAAACATATTAAAGATGTTTCAAATCAATCCCATGCCTGGAAACTGAGATATTAGCATGAAAGTACCTTGCATGCAAAACTTTAACCAAAATTTCTAAGTTAAAAAGGGGCCATAATTTGTAACATATTCTATCAAGAGTTATCTACCATGAAAGTATGATACCCATAAACATATCAAAGATGTTTCAAATCAATTGCATGCCTGGATACTGAGATATAAGCATGATAGTACCTTGCATGCAAAACTTTAACCAAAATTTCTAAGTTAACAAGAGGGCCATGATGGCCCTGAATCGCTCACCTGAGTACCATTGCTTCAACTGATGTCAAGGTTTTTAAACAGACAAGGATTCTGATATAACTTAATCTAAAACATTTTACCCCTGACAATACTACACACCAAATACCTAAGCAATGGGCCATATGGTTTCAGAGAAGACTTGGGCGCAGGGTCATTTATCACCGTAGGGCCAAGACTTTGAAAATCTTTGTAATGAACCATTAGATGCTACTACATACCAAAAATCTTAGCTCTAGGCCTTATTGATTCATAGAAGAAGATTTTTTAAGATTTTCCTATTTAACTCTATGTAAAACAAGTGACCCCTGGTGTGGGGTCATTTATCACCATTGGGCTATGATTTGTACAATCTTGGTAGTGGCCCATAAGATGATGCTACATACCAAATATCTAAGCTCTAGGCCTTATGGATTCATAGAAGAAGATTTTTTAAGATTTTCCTATATAACTCTATGTAAAACAAGTGACCCCTGGTGCGGGGTCATTTATCACCATAGGGCTATGATTTGTACAATCTTGGTAGTGGCCCATAAGATGATGCTTCATACCAAATATCTAAGCTCTAGGCCTTATGGATTCATAGAAGAAGATTTTTTAAGATTTTCCTATATAACTCTATGTAAAACAAGTGACCCCTGGTGCGGGGTCATTTATCACCATAGGGCTATGATTTGTACAATCTTGGTAGTGGCCCATAAGATGATGCTTCATACCAAATATCTAAGCTCTAGGCCTTATGCATTCATGGAAGAAGATTTTTTAAGATTTTCCTATATAACTCTATGTAAAACAAGTGACCCCTGGTGCGGGGTCATTTATCACCATAGGGCTATGATTTGTACAATCTTGGTAGTGGCCCATAAGATGATGCTACATACCAAATATCTAAGCTCTAGGCCTTATGGATTCATAGAAGAAGATTTTTTAAGATTTTTCTATATAACTCTATGTAAAACAAGTGACCCCTGGTGCGGGGTCATTTATCACCATAGGGCTATGATTTGTACAATCTTGGTAGTGGCCCATAAGATGATGCTTCATACCAAATATCTAAGCTCTAGGCCTTATGCATTCATGGAAGAAGATTTTTTAAGATTTTCCTATATAACTCTATGTAAAACAAGTGACCCCTGGTGCGGGGTCATTTATCACCATAGGGCTATGATTTGTACAATCTTGGTAGTGGCCCATAAGATGATGCTACATACCAAATATCTAAGCTCTAGGCCTTATGGATTCATAGAAGAAGATTTTTTAAGATTTTTCTATATAACTCTTTGTAAAACAAGTGACCCCTGGTGCGGGGTCATTTATCACCATAGGGCTATGATTTGTACAATCTTGGTAGTGGCCCATAAGATGATGCTACATACCAAAAATCAAAAGGCTAGGCCTTGTGGTTTCGGAGAAGAAGATTTTTTCAAGTTTTTCCTATATTAGCCTATGTGAAATCAAGTGACCCCTGGGGCGGGGCCAATTTTGACCCCAGGGTCATAATTTGTACAATCCTGGTAGACAGTCATAAGATCATGCTACATACCAAAAATCAAAAGGCTAGGCCTTGTGGTTTCAGAGAAGAAGATTTTTTAAATTTTCATTTTTAAAATCTATTTTTAGCTCCTGTGACCTAATTATGCGATGGACCAGAACCATTTATACAACTTTAGTAGAGCTTCATCCAAGGAACATTCCTGCAAAATATTTTTCAAATTGGCCAAGCCGTTTAGGAGGAGATGTTGTTTGAAGCAATTGTTGACGCCGGACACACGCACGCACGCACGCACGGACGCACGCACGCACGGACGACGGACGACGGACGCCGGACAAAAGGCGATCAGAAAAGCTCACCTTGAGCACGTTGTGCTCATGTGAGCTAACAAGTGACCCATGGTGCGGGGTCATTTATCACCATAGGGTCATGATTTGTACAATCTTGGTAATAAACCATAAGACGATGCTTCATACCAAATATCTAATCTCTAGGCCTTATGGATTCATAGAAGAAGATTTTTAAAGATTTTCCTATATAACTCTATGTAAAACAAGTGACCCATGGTGCGGGGTCATTTATCACCATAGGGTCATGATTTGTACAATCTTGGTAATGAACCATAAGATGATGCTTCATACCAAATATCTAATCTCTAGGCCTTATGGATTTATAGAAGAAGATTTTTAAACATTTTCCTATATAATTCTATGTAAAACAAGTGACCCCTGGTGCGGGGGCATTTATCACCATAGGGTCATGATTTGTACAATCTTGGTAATGAACCATAAGATGATGCTACATACCAAATATCTAATCTCTAGGCCTTATGGATTCATAGAAGAAGATTTTTAAAGTTTTTCCTATATAAATCTATGTTAAACAAGTGACCCCTGGTGCGGGGTCATTTATCACCATAGGGCTATGATTTGAACAATCTTGGTAATGAACCATAAGATGATGCTACATACCAAATATCTAAGCTCTAGGCCTAATGGATTCATAGAAGAAGATTTTTAAAGTTTTTCCTATATAACTCTATGTAAAACAAGTGACCCTGGTGCGGGGCATTTATCACCTAGGGTATGATTTGACAATCTTGGTAATGAACCATTAGATGATGCTACATACCAAATATCTAAGCTCTAGGCCTAATGGATTCATAGAAGAAGATTTTTAAACATTTTCCTATAAAACTCTATGTAAAACAAGTGACCCCTGGTGCGGGGGCATTTATCACCGTAGGGCTATGATTTGAACAATCTTGGTAATGAACCATTAGATGATGCTACATACCAAATATCTAAGCTCTAGGCCTAATGGATTCATAGAAGAAGATTTTTAAAGATTTTCCTATATAACTCTATGTAAAACAAGTGACCCATGGTGCGGGGTCATTTATCACCATAGGGTCATGATTTGTACAATCTTGGTAATGAACCATAAGATGATGCTTCATACCAAATATCTAATCTCTAGGCCTTATGGATTCATAGAAGAAGATTTTTAAACATTTTCCTATAAAACTCTATGTAAAACAAGTGACCCCAAATATCTAAGCTCTAGGCCTTGCAGTTTTGCAGAAGAAGATTTTCAAAGTTTGCATTTTTAAAATCTATTTTTAGCTCCTGTGACCTTCTTTTTTAACCAATCTGAATAATTTGTACAACTTTGATAGAGGGCATCATAAGGATGATTCCTGTGAAGTTTGGTCAAAATCCCTTCAGCGGTTCATGAGGAGATGTTGTTTAAAGCAAATTGTTGACGACCGACGGACGCACGCACGCACGCACGGACGACGGACAAAAGGCGATCACAATAGCTCACCATGAGCACGTTGTGCTCAGGTGAGCTAAAAAGGGGCCATAATTTGTAATATATTCCATCAAGAGTTATCTAACTTGGTTGTCTGATGCCCCTTAACATATTCATAAACTTTTAAGTCAATACCATGAATGGTTATTGAGATACAAACTAGATAGTAGCTTGCACGCAAAACTTTAACCAAATTTTCTATTGCATGCAAAACTTTAACCAAAATTTCTAAGTTAAAAAGGGGCCATAATTCATATTAAATTCAGTCACGAGTTATCTACCTTGGTTGTCTGATGCCCCTGAACATATTTATAAACTTTCAAGTCAATACCATAAATGGTTAGTGAGATACAAGGTTGATAGTAACTTGCATGCAAAACTTTAACCAAAGGCTGCAACGCCGACGCCAGGGCGACTACAATAGCTCTCATATTCTTCGAATAGTCGAACTAAAAATAAATGCTTTTTGTCTTTTTTATGATGTCATAACCACGTGACTTAAGAGAAAATCATTCAGAAAATAGAATGTAAACTTCTTTGCCAATATGCTGTCCAATTTTCATGCTTCTAACGCATCAGGGGACTTTGTAACATTTAAATTTAATTTTTGGACCAAAGTTTGAAACTCGGTTTTGCCATGAAATCTTAAACTTTTCGAATTAGGAAATTTGAATGTCAAGGTGCACATCTACATCCTAAAATACATCTTCTGTAAAAATTTCAAGATAATCGGACCAAAATTGAAGGCTCTAGAGCGCGAACAAACTTTTAAAGCTAAGGCAATAACTCAGAAAGTATGTAAAGTACTCAAATACTTTTGTAGTTATGCTCCGGAAAAAAAAGTTATCATTCTTGTGTCCTGCACTCCTCCTCAATGAGATCTATCCACCTATGAAGTATAAAGTTGATACCTCAAATACTTTTTAAGTTATGCTCTGGATAAAAATTAAGTCTGAAAAATAACAAAGGGCAATAACTCAAAATTATGAAAGGTAGAGTTATCATTCTTGTGCACTGCACTTCTCCTCAATAAGATCTATCCACTTATGAAGTTCCAAGTTGATACCTCAAATTCTTTTCGAGTTATGCTCTGGACAAAATAAAGTCTAAAAAATAACAAAGGACAATAACTCAGAAAGTATGTAAGGTAGAGTTATCATTCTTGTGCACTGCACTCCTCCTCAATGAGATCTATTCACCTATACAGTATCAAGTTGATACCTCAAATACTTTTGTAGTTATACTCCGGACAAAAATTATGTCTGAAAAAGGGCAATAACTCAAAAATTATGAAAAGTAGAGTTATCATTCTTGTGCACTGCACTCCTCCTCAATGAGATCTATCAACCTATGAAGTTCCAAGTTGATACCTTAAACTCTTTTCAAGTTATGCTCCGGACAAGAATGTCGGACGGACGGACGGAGACTATTACTATATCCCCCGCCGCCTTTTGGCGGGGGATAATAATGTCAGTGTGAAAACTGTCGCTTTTGAGATGAAAGCTGAGTTGTAGCAATTTTCATGTGTTGATATCACGAGTAAGGATCATGTTTAAATGACTGGCAAATTCGGATAAAGCTGAATTGTTTACTTCTGGAATGTAGGATTTGCTATTTTCCTGGACCTTTTTATGGATGGCAAGATTCTTTTTCTCATATTTATCAAAAATATATGCAGTGGGTTCAAGTAATGTTTGTGGGTTTTTTATCAAGTACCACTGCTCTAAAGACAACCTAAAGTATTATGGACCATAACTCCCATACAAGGCATAATAATCCTTGGTTTATTAACATTTTGTATACATCTGATCAAGATTGCTTTATAAATGTGGATGCTAGTATGTAAAAAAACTAGAACTGTGTCCAAAGGACACGGATGCCCCCACTGTGCAGATGTGCTCGTAAACAAGAGCAGCTTCATTTAATGTCTACAAAATTCTGTTCTTATTATAGCGTTTCAGTTGAAATTTCCTCAATTATGTATTAATGATAAAAAAGTTACCTAACTCTTGAGGCATCATATTTGGTTTCTTTACAGATGGAATTACAATATTCCATCTTCATTCCACTGTTTCATTTCTGTGCATATACCTAAAATGATCTATGGGTAACCTTATGTACATGTTAAATTAAATTAAAAATGTAAAATTTATATGTTCAATTATTTATATGGTATATAGTGAACAAATCAACAAAGGGCCATAATTCTGTTAAATTTGGTCGCCGCAAAAAATTACTTCCTTTACTTCCATCTACACATTAAGGTTATTCATCACTGGAAGTTTAAGCAAAATCTGCCATCTGGTTTAAGAGGAGTTGCTTTCACAAAATTTCTATATGGTATATAGTGAAAAAATCAACAAAGGGCCATAATTCTGTTAAATTTGGTCGCCACGAAAAATTCCTTCCTTTACTTCCATCTACACATTAAGTTTGTTCATCCCTGGAAGTTTAAGCAAAATCTGCCATCCGGTTGAAGAGGAGTTGCGTTCACAAAATTTCTATATGGTATATAGTGAAAAAATCAACAAAGGGCCATATTTCTGTTAAATTTGGTCGCCGCGAAAATTCCTTCCTTTACTTCCATCTACACATTAAGGTTGTTCATCCCTGGAAGTTTAAGCAAAATCTGCCATCCGGTTGAAGAGGAGTTGCGTTCACAAAATTTCTATATGGTATATAGTGAACAAATCAACAAAGGGCCATAATTCTGTTAAATTTGGTCGCCGCGAAAATTCCTTTCTTTACTACCATCTACACATTAAGGTTGTTCATCCCTGGAAGTTTAAGCAAAATCTGCCATCCGGTTGAAGAGGAGTTGCGTTCACAAAATTTCTATATGGTATATAGTGAACAAATCAACAAAGGGCCATAATTCTGTTAAATTTGGTCGCCGCGAAAATTCCTTTCTTTACTACCATCTACACATTAAGGTTGTTCATCCCTGGAAGTTTAAGCAAAATCTGCCATCCGGTTTAAGAGGAGTTGCGTTCACAAGATTTCGGGACGTACGGACGGACTGACGGACTGATGGACTGACGGACTGACGGACGGACGGACGGACAAGTGCAACGCTATATGCACCCCACTTTGTGGGGGCATAAAAAGTTAAATATGATACTTTTTATACTTCAAGGGCCATAACTGGAGATATTGGTCCAATACAAAGTCAGCCTTGGCAAGATAATAGTCATTAATATTAACATCAGGTTTATATTTATTTAAATCAATTTACTTTTCTAAATAATCCCTAGGAAGCTGAATTTTCAAGAGATCAGCTTTGTTTGAGCAGTTTTGGTAGAGGGTAATGATGTCATCCATGACTTTTTCCAATTGGTATAATTTTAGCAATCTTGGTAGAGGGTTACCCAAGGAACATCTTTACTAAAATACTTTGAAATCTGGCCAGTAGTTTTGATTGAGATGATTTTTAAAGTTTTCATGATTTTATTACTTTTGTTGCCATGGCAACCAGAGTTCAACATGGATCAACTTTATTATAGCAACTTTTGTGGAGATTCACCTAAGGATCATCCCTGCCAAGTTTAATCAAATTCTGTCCTGTGTTTCCAGAGGAGATCTCATTTAAAGCAAATTGTTGACGACAGATGATGCACCACGGATGATCACTATAGCTTACCTGGAGCACTTTGTGCTTGGGTAAGCTAAAAAAAAAAATTTAAAAAAAATATTTACACACACACACACAATTTTCATGGTACCCGTACCCTTTCACAATTTAATGAAATAAAATAACTAAAAAAAATGGCCAGGTAGAGTTATGGTTCTTCTTGGTCACTACACTTTATTCATATAAAAAGTTTCAAGTCAATGCCTAATATAATTTTCAAGTTATAGGCATAAAAACATCATTAAGTTATGTGATAGAAAACAAAAAACAAAATTTGGTAGTAAAAAGGAGGGAAGTTTAGTCTCTAAATTTAGTAACAAAATGTTATTTGATGCAGATATGTGTGCTACCATAGAACAGTGTTGCAAGCATCCCTGTTCAAAAATGGCAACATTTAATTGATCATGAAGATGTACTCAAGAGTAGATCTGAAAATATGAACATGTTTCAATATCACATGACCCAGTTAAAATGTATCCAATACTCACTCTATGTTATTTGTCCGCAAGGATATTTCTAGGTCTCTTAAGACTTGTGTAGAGCTTGTGTCACCCAACATTTTTCGCTTCTGAAACAAGCAGAGGAAGGAATTATGAGTAAATATGTATACAATAATTTTCTTTGCTATCTACATATTATCAGCAGATTTGTCATTATAAAAACCCTTGCACTAAGTGCAATAATGAAATACACAAAGTTAATAATGATGTCACATTAGAAATGCAACACAATAAATAATTAAATAATAATATGAATATAAACTGTAAAAATATGTTTTAAACACTATTGTTACATCTAAACCCATGTTTATAAGTTATTACACACACCTTTATCTCTATTAAAAAAAATCTGAAATAATACATTAACAATCTGTTTCAACTTATATTTAGCTGATTGTTGATATTTCTGACTGTATACCCAATATTTAAACATGTTAGCTAATTGTTGATATTTCTGACTGTACACTAAATATTTATAAGTTTGTCAATTTAAATTAAATAATAATGGTTTTCTTACAAAATATGTCATGATGAATTACAAGTAATATTTTCAAAAATAAAAAAGCTGTAAAGTGTGTTCAATCTAAAACATGACCAAAAAAAAAGAAAACATGCTGGAGGAAAGACAAATACACTAAAAAGATTACAAACAAACCAATAAAGGAAACAAGGTAAACCTGATACTGGGGTAGACAATAAAATTTTAATAGAGTGCCATCTCAGCTGATACTTGAACTAATTGAGGAGCCAGCTTATATTTAGAAATTCTATACACAGAGGTAAATAATTTAAACCTGTAAAAATTTTGATTTGAGACATGACTCGGCAGCTAAACCAGAAAATAATTATGCATACCAATAATAACTGAGCTTGCAGCAATCAGGAATCACTCATGTTCTATACCAATCTACTGTATTTCTGGTTTGAACCTAAGAGCATGGCATGCTATAGTACAATATGTGCAATATTGTAAATAAAAAGACAAAAGGGACAAGATGGCCCTAAAGACGCTCACCTGAGTAAAACTGCCTTCATTGCCTGTACAATTAGTTACTAAATTATAGCATAATTGTACTGAATGCATAATCCATGAGATCATTTCAATTACATGAACTAAACTGACATTTAGTGCCTGTGGTCAAAATCTGAAGTCAAACTTGATTATGGCTATTAACATTACAAGAAATTTTGAAAATGACTGCCTAAGAAATAAAGATGCTAGAGTGCAAAGAAAGTGAAACTGGCATTTTTTAATTTTAAATGGGGCATAACTCCTAACCTAATTGGCCTACACATGTATATGCAAAAATCAATATTGTCTAAGAGATTATAGCTATAAACATTGTCATAAAGTTTGAAGATGATTTCTTAGGAAATGAAGATGCTAGAGTGCAAACAAAGTGAAATATGGCATTTTTTAAAATATGAAAAGGGACAAAAGTCCTAACCTAACTGACTGATATCAGCCATAATTGTACTTGGCTGAGAGATAATGGTAATAAACCTTGTCATAAATTTTGAAGATGACTGCTTAAGAAATGAAGATGCTAGAGTGCAAACAAAGTGAAATATGGCATTTTTTAATATTAAAAGGGGCATAATTCCTGACCTTATAAGCCGACATCAGCCATAATCAAACTTGAATAAGAAATTATGGTAATAAGCATTGTCATAAAGTTTGAAGATGATTGCTTAAGAAATGAAGATGCTAGAGTGCAAACAAACTATCTGTGGATGACGGACGGACGGACGACAGACATCCATTGATCTTAATACTACACCGTGCAATTGACTTTGACTTTCAATAATTTTACATTGATAAAACTGCGGTCACTTTTCCTCTTACTGTTGAAAAAAAAAGGCATTGTGTATGTCAATAAGAACATAGCTTCGCCCCTTGGCTTCACCTGGTTATTGATTTTTGCTCAGTTCTCAGTTAACTTTCGTAATGGACGGATTTTAAAAAATCATTATCCATATAAAGAGTGTCAGCGGTGCATTTTGAAAAGGTTTTGAAATGACATTCAAGGATTTTATATAATTCCTACATGAAGTACCGCAATTAAAATGGCTAGATGTTGTTAAAAGCCACACGTTCATAGACCATAATATCAAGCTCTGTTTGACAGTAACTACGCCACACTGCTTTTGCTGTGTTTTATTAATTCAAGACACAAAATCACTCTTGCTTAAAACACCCCGAATTTAAGTGCCACCTTTTTAATTTGAAACTACATAGTTGTTTACTTAAACTCATTCCTTATTTCCTCACAAGATTACACAACCTGACATGTACCTGCAGTCAATTCATAGTTTCGCGAGTTATAAAACTGCGCACTTGATTCCCCTCACTATGGAGGCGTGGTTCCATCTGACAGGCGATAAAGTTGAATGGAATATTGGTTTTTTGTTGAAGTGTAAAGTGGAGAAAAGTCAAAGTAAATCGTACGGCGTAGTAGCTCATCCTGAGCACATGTGCTCAGTTGAGCTAATAAAGCTATAACAAGGTTACAAAATGGTTGTAAACAGTGTTTAACTCCGCTTACAAATAAATAAACCAAGCATGCACTGAAAAGAAGCATTCAAAAGCATGAGACATTTTGATATATGTGATTCATTCATTTGAAGGTTTGTTGTATTGTCTTCACCTTTTATATTTCCCTTATATCTTTAATCATGAGCCATGTCAGATCAGGCTCAGTAACATATAAGGTGCACCCTGAGCTTAAGGCTTACTTACTAAAAGAAAACATGAAAAAGCAGGTTTCATCATATAAGACATAGATGATTTTTATAGTTTGTAATGGCCACAATGAAAACCTTTAAGTGACTGTCACTTTCATTGGTAATATTCCAAGGGGGCTTCTTAAAAATTGTTCATATCATATCACATCGTATACTCAATTGCAATCCATCGTATTGTATAGCAATGGTATATCGTAAATCGTATATTACACATCCCTTAACATACATTGTATCGAATCATTCTAAGTTTTCAGACAGTCTATGTTTAGGAACACCCTTTATTTTTAGTTTTTTTAGAAATAATTATTTTTTGTGTTTCTACAGTAAACATTTTGTGTATGTGTATAAATTATGTATTATTAAATTATATTATGTAGATGTAGTATAATCTTATTATTTGTTTAATTATAATAACATTCTTTTTTTACTTTTTACATACCTGTATATACATGTATAGTGGCCTACATGACCTTCTGCAGCAGATGCTATGCGCCATTAAGCTATTTAATGCACATGTGAAAAATATATATTCGAAAGCATTATATCGATATTTAAGTATACGTTGGGCTACATTCATTTTTATATGTTTACTTAATGTGTTCCATCAAAATTTACATGATTAGCATGTCTGAAAACTAACAAATTAAACCTGACCTAATTATTAGGGCTGCAACGATTCGATTCAATTCAATACATTGATATTCAGTCACGTTGGTCTCGATTGATATTTGATTTCCATAGTGTCAGATTTGATTCCATACCGGTTTTCGGCCCCAGCAATCATGCAAGGCTGATAATCCATACAAGCCTGAACAAAAAAATCCGAGAAGATCTGGATATACAATTGCCTATTAAACACATAATTTGATTGGTTAGATTTTTCACGGATTATCCAATTAAAAATGCCGGTTTGGCTAAATGTATTAGTTGTTTAAAGATGGCTGACTCATCCGACAGTTCTTAATCTTTTACATTATTTAGTCCTCCAAAGATGACAAATTCTAATGTATGGAAGTATTTCGAATGTAGAAATAATACAAATTTTGAAAAGGCCACGTGTAAAATCTGTTACTGACATTAGTTACCCTAAATTGGAACTACAAATCTATTAGAACACTTGAAGCATCATCTCAATATAAACGTCCTTACCGATACAAATTCACCTAACTCAAAAACAACGAAACCTGTGAAGGAGCCGGGACAGATGGGGTTGTATGTATTTAGATCATCAAAAAGTGAACATTCAAATAATGGTATAAGAGAGTTAAGACTAGGGTTAGATATCGATAACCGGTAATTAGACCGTACTGAGACTCGTTTCGTAAATTACCGGTACATACCCATTTTTATTTTTATCAGTATTTCAACAAAAAAAGAGAGAGACGAACAAAAACAAAAATTTATATGCAAACCTCAGTTTACATCAACACGGCAGGGGAGGTCACTGCCATTCGCATTCTCAGACGACATATCGTCAGTGGTATTTTCATATTATTTCTAAACATAAATATTAGCTGCGTGCATTAAATGGACAGTTTTGGTAAATACTTTGATCATTATTTAAATAAATATCTATTTATGTTCTACTTTTACATGGCAATAAAAAATACAAGTATGTTAAAATGTTACGAAACTTCTGTCTATGCATATAGCATTACTTCTGTTTAAACAACATGGTGGGCCTGCGAATTTGACGTTCTCCTGTCTGGGCCAATTTTACACCAAAGGACGGAGGCAAATTATGCATGTATTGTCAAACATTCTGCCTTGGTAAAGGTGGCAATACCAGCAATATTTTGAAATATCTAAGTCTGAAACAGCCAAGGATACTGGTATGTTCATAGCCTGTTTTATGTGTATTTATTTAATGACTTATTTCTTTAGATAATGTAATTACTCATACTTATTTTATGATAATATTATTATTTTAAACAAGAGCTGTCAGAGGACAGCACGCTCGACTATTCAAAATGCTTGTTGGTAAATCAAATGAAATCTATTTCAATTCTTGCCCTTCACATACCCTGTACATAATAATAGTCAAAAATAATATACCTTGATAGTCTGATACCCCTTAATATTTTTATGATGTCTAAAATCAATCCCACGCCTAGTTACTGAGACATAAGCACAATAACACTGTGCATGCAAAACTTTAACCAAAAATCCAAGTTAGAAAAGGGCCATAATTTGCACAAAATTCAGTCCAAAAGTTATCCTCCTTAGTTTTCTGATGCCCCTGAAGACACTCCTTAACTTTCTAGTCAATTCCACAAGCAAATTTCTGAGATATAAGCTGAATAGTAGCTTGAATGCAAAAATTTAACCAAAATTCTAAGTTAAAAGGGGGTCATAATTTTCAATATATTCCATCAAGTGTTATCTTCCTTTATAGTATGATACCCCTATGCATATTAAAGATGTTTCAAATCAATCCCATGTCTTGACTCTGAGATATAAGCATGAAAGTACCTTGCATGCAAAACTTTAACCAAAATTTCTAAGTTAAACAAGAGGCCCATGATGGCCCTAAATCGCTCACCTGAGATAAATAGGTTGACCCAAGGAACATCTGTACCAATTTATTTTAAAATCTGGCCAGTAGTTTTGAAAAAGATGATTTTTAAAGTTTTCATATTTTTTTTCTTTTTGTTGCCATGCCAACCAGAGTTCTATATGGATCAAGTTTATTTTAGGAACTTTTGTGAAGGTTGACCCAAGGATCATTCCTGCCAAATTTAATCAAATTCTGTCCAGTGGTTTCAGAGGAAATGTTGATTAAAGTTTTCCCTATATACATATAAGGCAAATAAGCCCCGCCCCTGGCGGCCATGTTTTTTACGGATCGGAAAATTTTTAGCAACTTTGGTAGAGGCTGACCCAAGAAACATCTGTACCAATTTATTTTAAAATCTGGCCAGTAGTTTTGAAGAAGATGATTTTTAAAGTTTTCATTTTTTTTTTCTTTTTGTTGCCATGGCAACCAGAGTTCTACATGGATCAAGTTTATTTTAGCAACTTTTGTGAAGGTTGACCCAAGGATCATCCCTGCCAAGTTTAATCTAAATCTGTCCAGTGGTTTCAGAGGAGATGTTGTTTAAAGGTTTCTCTATATACATATAAGGCAAATAAGCCCCGCCCCTGGCGGCCATGTTTTTTTACGGATCGGAATAATTTTAGCAACTTTGGTAGAGGTTGACCCAAGGAACATCTGTACCAATTTATTTTAAAATCTGGCCAGTAGTTTTGAAGAAGATGATTTTTAAAGTTTTCATTTTTTTTTTCTTTTTGTTGCCATGGCAACCAGAGTTCTACATGGATCAAGTTTATTTTAGCAACTTTTGTGAAGGTTGACCCAAGGATCATCCCTGCCAAGTTTAATCAAATTCTGTCCAGTGGTTTCAGAGGAGATGTTGTTTAAAGGTTTCTCTATATACAAATAAGGCAAATAAGCCCCGCCCCTGGCGGCCATGTTTTTTTACGGATCGGAATAATTTTAGCAACTTTGGTAGAGGTTGACCCAAGGAACATCTGTACCAATTTATTTTAAAATCTGGCCAGTAGTTTTGAAGAAGACGATTTTTAAAGTTTTCAAATTATTTTTCTTTTTGTTGCCATGGCAACCAGAGTTCTTCATGGATCAACTTTATTTTAGCAACTTTTGTAGAGCCTTACCCAAGGAACATTCCTGCCAAGTTTCATTAAATTCTGTCCAGCAGTTTCAGAGGAGATGTCGTTTAAAGAAAATTGTTGACGACGGACGACGGACGACTGACGACGCACGACGGACGACGCACGACGACGGACGCCGGACGAAGGGCGATCACAAAAGCTCACCTTGAGCACTTTGTGCTCAGGTGAGCTAAAAAGGGACCATAACTTGTAATATATTCCATCAAAAGTCATCTACCTTGATAGTATGATACTCCTAAACATATTAAAGATGTTTATAATCAATCGCATGCCTGAATACTGAGATATTAGCATGACAGTAACTTGCATGCAAAACTTTAACCAAAATTTCTAAGTTAAAAAGGGCAATAATTTGTAACATATTCTATCAAGAGTTATCTAACTTAGTTGTCTGATGCCCCTGAACATATTGATAAACTTTCAAGTCAATACAATGAATGGTTATTGAGATACAAACTAGATAGTATCTTGCACGCAAAACTTTAACCAAATTTTCTATTGCATGCAAAACTTTAACCAAAATTTCTAAGTTAAAAAGGGGCCATAATACATCTTAAATTCAGTCAAGAGTTATCTACCTTGGTTGTCTGATGCCCCTGAGCATATTTATAAACTTTCAAGTCAATACCATAAATGGTTATTGAGATATAAGGTTGATAGTAACTTGCATGCAAAACTTTAACCAAAAGCTGCAACGCCAACGCCAACGCCGACTCAAGGGCGACTACAACAGTTCTCATATTCTTCGAATAGTCGAGCTAAAAAGGGAATAAATTGGAGACAGCCTATGTTATAATGAAATACATTGTTCGGCCTCACCATTTTCGGACCCCATGCTGTTTTACAAGGCAATAAATTACTTTAAAATCATGTGATAAAAAATAATCATGAATTAATCATTGTTTTATTCTTTCATTGAACTTTTGTACTAATTTTCTTTAATTTAATGTTATTATAATTATTCCAATCAAAATGTTAAGGGGTCTCAAGGTCTGAGAGATGGTAAGTCCACCAAACATAACAAACTGGATAATATTAACAATGATATAGTTAAATGAGTATAACATTTATCCATAAAAAATCTTAAAAACTTACTCTGTTTGCAACTTATGGTTTAGTTCAGGCAACTAGCTTATCAGGCTATCCTAGACAATTTAGTCTACATTTTATCTTATGTTACTAAAAACAAATACTGAATTTAAAGAAGTATGCTATAATATATTTGAAAAGTGAAATTTAAATCAACTTAACAAATTTATAATAGCCCAAACTAAACCACAAGTTGCAAACAGAGTAAGTGTTTAAGATTTCTTTTATAGATAAATGGATAAAGCTACAACAAGCACAGGCACTGAAGTTCAGCCTAAGACAGAGCTGCCATGTCTGCCATTACTGGAACTAGAACAAGCACCACTTCCTGGAATTCCATCACATGGTACAAAGGCACAGATGAAAATTACTGGTCTTGCTTCTATGAAGAGGAAGAAATTATCAAAGGAGCAGAATGACAGCATTGGGAGGGCCATCACACCGTACATTGTCAAGGGTATGCTTCCTTTCAGCACAATTGCAAGTGAACCATTCAGGGATGTGTTGAAAAAACTAAACCCAGAGTACATTCCACCAAATAAAGAGACACTGTCATCTGTTTATATTCCTGCATGATATGATGTTGAGTTAGCTGTGCTGAAACATGACCTAGATAATGCAACTGCTGTCTGTATCACTGCTGACCACTAGACCAGTCTAGGAGGAGACCACAACATTACGGTGACTGCTCATTACTTGAAGGACTGGGTATTGTGCAACAAAGTGCTCTAGACTAAAGCAGTGTACGTGGCACAAATTGGAGAAGCCATTGCTGAAGAAATAAAGGAATGCCTCACAAAGTTCTCCATATATCAGAAGGTAGTAGCTCTGACAATTGACAATACTGCAAATATGGCTGCAGGAGCAAATGCACTTCAAGTTCTGCATCTTCCCTGCTTTGCACATAGTGTGAACATTTCAGCAGGAAAGCTTTACAATGAGACAGCCTTTACCATATGGCTAGCCTGAATAAGGTCTGTGGTCCTATGGTTTAAAAGAGACCATATGGCAGGAGTTGTATTAAAGGAGAAGTTGGTATGCCTCAAGCTCCCAAACCACAATGTGGTGTTGGATGTAAAAACTAGATGGATTCAATGTACTTAATGGTGGAATAATTTGCAGAAATATATCCAGGTTTGTGCACTTCAACAAGGGATCATAAGCTGATGAAAAGGGTTGAAAAGGAGAAGGGTGAGAAATTGTCAGATGCGGATGTAATAAAAAGTGAGGAGTTTGTTCAGTGCATGAAGATTCTGTACACCAGCACCCTTGCCATCTCTACTGACAAGCTGCCAACTGTAGGCCAGGTACTTCCTACATGGAGGAGGTTGGAGAAATGTTTCTTAGTGCATGATGATGACAGTGATTTTGTAAAGATGGTAAATTCAGCAGTTTGGAAAGACATGCAAAATAGATATTAAGATCCAGAGGTTGTCACATTCTTAGAGGGAGCAACAGCATTGGACCCAAGATTCAAAGGGAAAATGGTTCAAGACCATGAAGTATGGGTACGTCTCGAAAACAAACTTGCACAGCTCATACAGGGTCAACAAGTCAAACTTGAGATTAAGTTGGAAAATGCCCCTTCAGATGATACAGCTTTGGATGCAGATTTAAGCTGTGATGACACTGATGAGAGGGAGAAGGAGATGCAGTCTGAAATTCTTTTTCAGGGGAACTCTTTGGTGATGATGATGACATTGATGAGCCTGTCATTACTAAACAATAAGCCCCACTCAGCATTGAAAGCAGAGCCCATCTGGAGGTTGAGCTTTATCGTAATTATCAGGGACTAAAATTTGACGCAAATCCTTTTGATTTCTATAAGACACACCATCATCAGTTCCAAAATATTTCTCAGTTGGCAGCCAAATACCTCTGTGTGCCTGGAAGCAGCGTTCCTTCTGAGAGGATCTTTTCCCTTGCTGGAAGTACAATAAGCCAGGTACGTGTCAGAATCAATCCAGAAAAGGCAGACATGTTAATATTTCTGAACAAAAATGCATTGTAACCAGTGTTAAAAAAACAATCTTCTAGATAGAATTTCAAATAGTTACCTAACATCCGTGCATTTTCAGTGAAGTTTAGACTTAAGAGATGTGTGTATGACTTTGTTGATAGCATTTTGACAACAATTTCAAAACCGAAAGATATGTGAATGATTTTTCAAGTCATTTTGTTTGTTCTAGTCATGTGACTCATGTTATTGGTGTTAGTTAAGTTCTAGTCATGTTACTGTTTAGTAAGAAGTTTTTTTTTTGTTATTTTTAAATTTGAAAATAAATTAAGGAATAACAATTTGCATCTTTCTGTTTTATCTTATATAGGAAGATATAAAACAAATCCACAAAAACATATATACATTTTATTTACTAACCATAACACAACACTAGATTCACATCTAGAAATGATGAATACTTAAAAATGCTGCAAAATACAGCCTAAACACACTTTAAAAGTATTGGTATCAGTATCGTTAGAATATCATATCGTTTCGTAAGTATCAGTAAAATATCGTTTTGTTCTTAACGATATCCAACCCTAGTTAAGACGCTTGATATTTTTAACACTTTACGTTTTTGTTGTGTTTTAATTGAACAGTTGGTGTAGTTAATTTAGATAAATATATTGCTTGATAATTTTTGTCATTTTGCTATATATTGTTATCATTTACTTATTCCATTTGTATTTTACAATTAAGATATTTAATGTATGGAATTATATTTTGACCAATGAGATTGCAGTATTTTTTAAAGTTTTATTTCAGTTTAACTCGTTAAACCACTTGGTTTGATGGGTAACCTAGTATATACCACCAATCTTTGTACACATACGTGTAGAGATGGACTTGGATAGTAACGTCAAAACATAATTCAATTCATTAAGTAGGTTAATGTTTGTTATCGAGGGTTTAACAAGTTAAACTGCTCGCTGGGCTGCGCCAAGCTTGAGCGGTTTAATTTGTTAAACTCTTGATAACAAACATTAACTTATACAAAGAGGCAAACAGAA
>CM037781.1:46907919-46922316 GCA_021229015.1 Solen grandis
ATTTGCTATAACACAGTCTGTTCTGAAAAAAAATCTAGACTATTATCCTTTCAGACTTAATTAGTGAAGGGATAACAAATCCTTAAACTATTTTCTCTATTGAGTTTGAAAAAGTGTTTATGACATTTATGAGTAAAGAATAATGTACTGTATTGTATTGGGGTTAACCGTCGATGCGATAGTATTTCAATCATATAGCAATGTCCAGCTAATTACAGGTGGAGGATGACCCCGTGTACAAAGAGGTACCCGGGTAGAACCACCGACCTACCGCAAGGCAGCTGGAAAGCTTCCTCACATGAAAAATCCGAAGTCCCTGTCGGGATTCGAACCCACATCGGTGAGGGGCTGAGAGATTTGTAGTCCAAGAATGTAACCACTCGGCCACGGCGGCCCCTTATGAGTAAAGAAGCAAGTTTATGTTATAAAGAATCATCATTTTGATCTTCTCCTTGAATACAATGTAATGTATGTCCTGAAAAAATTTCAGTGAAGAAAATGAGAGCAATACACACCGAGACATTCTCGCAGTCAACAACATTCAGTTCCTCCAGTGTAAGGGGATGCTCTGGATCATTGATCATGCGAATCAAATCTGCAAAAGAAAAATCATATGAAACTATATATCGAAGGGTGACAGCAAAACTATGCTACATGCTAATATGTGTATTTGCACTTAGACTAGTTTTGCTCTCACCCTTTAATATATAAATATTCTGACAGCCATTTAATCATATGTAAAATCTATGTATGGGTCGTTTTTCAGCATCTCCTGCCTAAAACACCACCCTTTACAGGAATATGAGCAGTATTACCAATATTCTGAACCATCTTGGCTGGACCAGTCTTGAATCTAGGTTAGAAACATTACAACTCTCTCTTCTCTTCAAAATAATATATGGCATTATTGACATACCATCCTCTTTAACCATTATGATTAACCTCCAAAACCAGAGCATTAAATACACAAAGCCTCCAGTAGTACTTTGCATCAACTGCTTACATTAATTTCAGTGTCTTCCCTTGTATAATTCCATTCTGGAAAAGACTACCAGCTATAGTAACCGAGGCCACTTCTTTTGCTTCCTTCAAGAGGGTGTTATTCTCCAATCCCTTTCAATGTGGACCTTTAACCCAGCTATCCCGTGATGAATAGACCCAAGCTATGCCACCAGGGCCTCGACCCTGGTAGCCCTCATAATGCAAGCCAGATTGATTACACATTTTGTCTCCTATGGTGATACACTGATAGCTGGACTGAACTGCTTTTCTTCTTTCTGTCTTTTATATGCACTCACTTGACAAAAGCCAATAACCAATTCAATATGGTAGCCGCCAGTCATAACAAAATGCAACAGTGGAATGAGGGCAGAATGCATCGATACTAGCGACTTCTGGAAAAAAAGGGTAACTTGTGAGAATTAAATAAATACATTATTTATTGTTTAATATGGGTATTTGTTGGAAATATTGAAGTTCTGTGAAGTTGCCGTTGAAAAGCGCATTGACTGTGATATGCATTGCTTTGGTCACATCGTGTCCGAGTACGATTTCCATTGAGTTTCGCGACTCGTTATGTCTTTGTAGTTTATCTAAGATAGAAAATTGACTTAGCAAATGGAAAGGCCTATTGTTTCTGAGTTGAACAAGCCTGGCATATTTGAAATTGGCTGAAAATTGTGTCAGATACAAAGTTCCTAATACGACCATGTAAGTTTTCCTACAGATTTTGAACGGAGAGTTACATACCTTTTATTATTTTATGATATCAATATTTTTTTTCTTGAATTGTAAATTTTTGTTATAAAATGTGTTTTGAATTGTTACTTTGTAACATGGAGTTGGGGGGGGGGGGGGGGGGGGGGGCCCCGCCGGTAGTCTGTGGATGTGACAGTACCAATCACTTACAATAGGGGAGAAAGATGTGTATGCGGCCAGGTAGCTCAGTCGGTAGAGCATTCGCCCTGTAATCGAAAGTCCCCGGGTTCAAATCCCCGGTCAGGTTGCTCACATTTCTCGCCCTTTGTCAAGTAAAAATAATTTGATTAAAAGACCGAAAATTCCGGCAGCACGATATACCCAAATACACCCAAATACTCCTGAATTACCCAAATACTGCCCAAATACTCCCAAATACAGTGTTAAACAGCAAATATTGATTATTCATTGTATTATATAATTAAAAGAGCATATTCACAGCCTATAACATATATTAAACCCAACCTCAAACAAAAAATGAGGCGTTTGTAAAATTCAAAAGGTGTCATATACAGAACAGATAGTAATTCCGTTATATGGAAATCGCATCATCGAAAGCTCTTCAAAATGAAAGAAGGAAAATTTTGACGTTTTGTATATTTGTATTTAATATTTCTAATTTGTTTTAATATTTTCAGAAGCATTGATTACGTGGGCAGAAGAAAACATGCTGTCGTTGTGTGCAAACAAGACACCATCATTATTTTCTGTTAACCAAATACTAAGATCATCAAAATTAAGTTATAGAAAAAATCATGTTCTATATTTCTTTCAGTGTTAAAGAGATACACTTTTATTATCAAATTCTGGTGTATTGTTTAAAGTTGAAACAGGTAAATTTATCAAGTATACACAATAAACGGTAGCTCATTGTCGTATTTGTATATTAAAATGCAATTATCTTTTTTAACAGTGTATAATTTCAAAAAGTATTTAATCATTCGTATATGCCTCTTAATATACAGAGGAAATCTTCCCAATTCAGCATACAATGCTAACGTATTTGTTGACTGTTTTGAGAATTGATATTATCCGAAACATCTTTTGCAAATAAGTCTGAGTATCTTACATCATACTTATAATATGTACTTTCATAACCATCTTGATTTGAAATAATGGGTTCTGTAAATGTTTTAGCACTCTTATCTCTATACTTAATTACGGATCAGAAATATTCGGGTTCCAATTTAGAATGTTTAGAATGTTTATATTTGTTATGTTTGATAATGAGCTTATGTATGCTTAAGTCAAAATAAATTTCTGTTCTGTTCTGTTATGAAATGAACAGAACAGAACATATCTTTTATTTCTCTCAGGTACATTTTGTAGAACATCAGAGATATAAGATTATTTTTGTTTAAATACAACAGATTTCGTTAGCGACAAATCTGTAAGACTGTACACAATGATCAATTTAATTTATCAAAAACTTTAAAAAAATGAGATGCATGATTAAATTTAATTTAATTCACTGATAGCATTCTGTTCTGGGGTTAATTTAAACAGCAGATTTTTTTTATTAATTCTGGCAGCCGCAACAAAAAACATTGGAAGATTGAAGGACGTAATTAATACATTCTATTTAATTATACAGTTGATTGACCGATTCCGGATCACTAACGAAATTTTCACTGACCATCGTAAAAATATTTAAAGATTTTGTGTATGCTCAGTATTTTCTGGAAGACTATTGTCTAATGTAAATATTCATCTAAAAATAATGTTGATAAATCTTTATTTATCGGGAATTGTAGACGGTGTTTGTATACGCATCGGTTGGAGCATTTGCGGATCACTTTGAGCATTTCCGGATCATTCGCTACATTTTGGACAAATACGTTAAAACAATACTAGGGGGCGTCTAAAAAGTAAGAAGAAAAACAAATATACGATATTATTCAACAATTTTATTGTTGCAAGAAAAATAAAGATAAATTTCATGATTAATACCTTTGGTAACATTATTAAAATCATAAATAACTGCATCACGGTCAACAGTGCATTTTTCTGATTAAAGCACTGAGACGATCTATCATAAAGACACTGTGTGTATATATTAACATGTCATAACACAGTGACTTAAACGGCTAAAACTGAAGTCATTTAGTGAAAAAAAAGCAGCACATCAGCTCAGCTAATTATGAAAGAAATAATCAATATAAATTTAGAGAACATTTAAAACAGTATCAGTCTGACTATGAAAATCTTGTATCAATTCCCAAATGCCTCAACCCAAAAGAGATTTTTAGCTATTGACAGAATACATGGGACAAAAATAAACACAGTGGAACATGCGTTGAATGCCATCAATAACAGACCAACTAGAATGACACCATCTAAAGAGACACCAACGGAGGAACTTATCAAAATCATCTACCACTTCATCAAGTAGCACTAACACCATATTACAAGTCGAAATAACCAAGGAGACCCTGTACTCAAGAAGACAAGTCCAACATTAGATTCAATCCCAAATATAGTGTATATAAATAAATAAGATGGCATTTTAGAAAGAAATTATCTTTTATTGATATGCAGTTATCATACGACATCCCAATTGTTTAATATATGTGACTGGAATTTTGTATGTGTATAACCTTAATATAATTTAATCACATGATGCAGATGACATCTTTTGTACTTCAGGGGTAATTATTTGTATTATTTGTGTACTGTATCCTTGAAGATCATTTCTGACTGAAACTAATTTGATAAACTTACCTCTGTTTGTGTGTCTTGTTTAATTTACACAGGCAGATTGCATTATCAACCTAAAACAATGTGGAAACTCTCATGGGACATTTCTTTTATTTGACAGACATAATACTTTTATTTATCTAGTGGTATGAGGAGGTTGTTGCATTCCCCCATACCTTACAATAAATATATATTATCAGGGTCTCTTCAATTATCAATTATCAAGCATGAATTGTCAAGACAATTTCCTTTTTCAAGATATAACATACAATTGTTATTTTATAAATCCATAAAAATAAGATATTTTACATAAAAAGCATAGCAAAAATGATAAAAAAGAGACTGCAATTGAAATAAAAAAAAAAAATTTCTTGACCTGGTTTTAAATGTAGTAAGAAAACTTAACAATTGCCCAACCATCTTTTTCAGCATCAATTAAATTTGTTGATTAATAAATGTCCCATGCTAGACATTATAAAACTAAGCTTTTCTTTATACCAATCATAGATGCTATCTTTTTTTTTCTCTCCTTTTTTTTTTTATGTTCAGTAGGCAAACTGGCAATATCAGTTAACTTTAGCTGTCTTTTTTCATGATTGGTCATAATTATCATGCAATGATGAGTCACATGCTGAATAATGAGGCAGCCATTTATCAAGACGGCAAACATTTATATTTGGTCTACAGCTAGTATTCTGGCGGTCTTCTGTGCAGGACTTCAGAGATCTAATGTGGTTTTCTTCAGCCTAATTACTTCCTAAAATAGAAACAAAGCTTTTTTGGACATACAATTATAAATCAAAAACAGTAGTGATTGATTTTCTGTTATAAATTCTTTGGGAAATTTATTAATTTATAATAATTTATGACTTTTTCTTTTCATTATTCAACACAATACATGTAAAATTTTCTATCCAATGAACGGATATTAAAATTTTCGAAACGACCCTCGTTTTGCGTTAGTGATCCGGAATGCCTCAGTGACATAGGCAGATTTACAAACAAATAAGTCTTAAAACTAGATTGATTTCGATGACGGCATTTTTGCACAAGTTCCTTGGGATAATGAATGCAATATCCATATCAAAATATTTAATTTACCTCTAAAGGTTCATCAGTTGTTCGCCGTTATTTCCAACCTTCGTACTTTGCGCCGCTGTTTAAACGTGAGATTTACTGACTATGGTAATCGGTAAGCAACCATTTGAGGTACGTTTTCGACGAATACGACTGTCATATTTTGGTGAAATCATGTTAATGAATTGATTTTTGAAAATATCATATTGAGTTATGGTTACATCCGCGGAAAAGATATGAAAACATAACTAGAACTGATAACTGATCCGGAACTACTCATGATCCGGAACCGGTCAATCAACTGTATCTAAATAAAAATGTGTATACTTCATAATTTATTAATACATGGGCTATTTGAGCTAGTAAAGAAGTTAAACATTAACTGCATTTGGGCACATCAGGGGTATTTGGGAAACCGATTTGTCCGTTAATATATCTATTATGAAATAATAAATAAAACAATATTAAATATTATTTAATTAAATTATTTATTTTAATCACCTAACAGACACATGTGTACACTAAAGATAATAATAACTACTAATTTGGAGCTACAAATGCTTAAATAAGACAGTATTTGGGTAATTCAGGAGTATTTTGGTGTATTTGAGTAAATCGTGCCACCCGAAAATTCCGGAGGCGAAACGACCAATTTGCTATTTTGTTGAAAGACCTACGTCTCTAAGAATATTACCAAAAACTTCCCTGTCATCAATAGCGTCAGCTACATCATCGTCTTCGTCTTCTGGGCGAACTTCGCGCTCTTTCTGTTTCTCGTAAACAACAGGATTCGCGTTATCTAGTGAAGCACTCATTTTCGTTTCTCAAATGTCAACCATATTGTATTGTTTAAACGGTGATATGGCTATTTGCTACTCGTTTGATTTACACATTGTGTTACAATTGCTGAGTATTTTGTTTGATCTTATTAATCTGGGGCTCTCTTTTGTTGAGACCCTGTATTTATCAAAAAGTCATTTTATTTTTTCTTCTCTAAGTTTCGATTTATTG
The DNA here is from genome assembly GCA_021229015.1 of Solen grandis. Classification (NCBI taxonomy): domain Eukaryota; kingdom Metazoa; phylum Mollusca; class Bivalvia; order Adapedonta; family Solenidae; genus Solen; species Solen grandis. The sequence goes on from CM037781.1 coordinate 46,914,463, forward strand.
CATGGCCCGATTTCTCGAGATACCCGGTTCCGAGATAATTGACCCGCAATATCAATCGTAACTACTCGGCCTTATCCGTCGGTGGTCGGATGGGCAAGGTGTTCCGAATGCCGCAATATATGAGGAGGAGCGTAATTCAAATCACGCGCGAAAATGTGAAAAATTTAATCATGAGCTCTAGGAGATATTACATTCGGGACCAAATCATTCCATTTGAAGAGGATTTCACTCACGAGTTCAAAGGTCTAGAAATCGTTGTGACGGCCACTTTTTTTTATGTATTTTAGCGGTATACGGTCAACCCGTCCCCCAGTCAAATCGCCCCCCGTCAAATCGTCCCTAAATTGGTCAAACCGTCCCCCATGTGGCATAAATAATGGTCAAGTCGTCCCCCTTATAAATACATATCTGTGTTTATTTTTATGTGATTATAATAATGAATTGCATTTGAAGTTCTAAATGTCGGTCATTTAAAAGGATTTGACAATGTGTCTAACATTAAAGTTAAAATGAAAACCTAACTCTCTATATTGCGACCTCTCTCTCTCTCTTTCTCTCACTCCTTCACATCGTTGATGTGTTAATATTTAATTTGAAAATTAAAGAAAGCAACACACAAACACAAAATAATAAATATAAATTTAATATTTAAAGGCACATTAAGTTTCACAACGAATCAACTAGTTACACACAAATGGTACATAAAGTGCAAACATCTTCTGCAACTGACAATCGACGCTTCACTGGTCGGTGTCCACAACTGTGCGATGGCGGTAGATGACTGATACTTTCTTTAGCAGACCAGTTGTCGACAATGAACCGTCTCGGTAACTGTCAACAGCAAATGAAAGGATTAAGAATTAATTGGATGTCAGATAAATAATTTTCTAAACCGAAATTTAATTTCCTAGTTTATCTAAAAACCCTTTTATGCGGTGACCCCAGGTGTGTTGATTTGATCCATTTATTTGTTCGTTTAAGATTCTAAAAATCGGTAAATGTGGATTTCTTATAATTTTAGTCCAATATCTAAGTGATCTTTCCTTAACTATTTCATTTAAAGGCATTCTGCCTAATTTCCCATATACCGTTACATTTGGAGTTTGTTGCTTGAGAAAAATGAAGTTGAAGATGAGTATCATTTTATTTTAGAATGTCCAATGTATACTGAAATTAGGAAAAAACTTATAAAGAAATATTACATCACTAGACCAAGTATGTATAAATTAGTACAGCTGTTTAAAGCATCTAAAACAAACATTGTTAATTTAAGTAAATATATACATGAAGCATACAAAATAAGAAAATCTGTCCAATTTTCCAATCCAATAGATAAATGAAAACAACTTACCTGTATTACACGTGCGATGCTGCCATCGCTGGCACGAGTCGCACTGAAGGGCGTGCTGTCTCGTCCTCACCTCCTTCCGGCACATAACACACAAATACTCCATTTCAAACTTATCACACAAATTAACATTCACAACACAATCCAAGGTAATACATCTAAAAATAAGAATCCAATATCAGTCTAGTACCATAAACAATTTAACAAATTGTGGAAATAAAAAAACAAAAACAATTTATATACCGTATTCTTGGAGTTTTTAACACATTTAGCAATTTTCTTTTTATAAAGGAAATCGATATGTACTGTTTTCTTTGATTTGTAAAATAAAACTATGTTAAAAAGAAACAGTTTTATCGCTCTTACCAGCTTTATTTTATTTTATTTTGTCGGCAATATTACCGGTACCGACAATTATATCCTTAAATTACACATTACAACAATGTAAACAAAGACACTCCCAATCGCCAGTTTGCTTTTCTCTTTCATCATGACGGTAATTGAAAATATATACAAGATCCTTTAATTAGGCTGTGATAAGCAGTTTTATCACTTTAAATGCTTCTATTTTCACGCCTTTTTTGACTGAACATCTACTAAAGGATTTGCTAATTGGTTAATATGCTTTTCAATTATCAACTCAAAAGGCATATAATAAACAACAACTACCACAAATTTTTTTTTTTTTTTTTTTTTTATTAAACAAAAAATATTTGAATCGTATTAAATACAAACAAGCGAGAAGCAAGATTATGAGATATACGTGATTTTAATATTATGCAATTTATTCCAATATTAACTTACCTTCAATAAGCTTTTCTTAATAAATAAACTTGATTTTAATAAACATATGAACATAACTCACAACTATATAATTTTGGAATTTTCTTTTTCAATTGAATAGGGGGAGACTTGACTTTTTTTGGTGGATATAAGGTTGAATTAACATGACATTACTGTAAACCTATTTTAGCTCATCTGTGCTTGTCGGTAGTACCCCAGCCCATCAATAATGGAATGGGCTAAAATGCACAATATCATCTTTGTTGTGATTTCTTTTTTAACGCTGACTTAGAAATAAATTATATGCAACACAAAGAATAAACTAATTATAACATGCAAATATATATATTTTTTCCTAAAATAAGATTGCTTTATTTTCAATTATGCAACATTTGTCTCGTGAAGTAGACCATGTCATCTTTACTGGCAAGAAAAACAAAATGTCACTTCGAGGTAGAAAATCTAGGAAAGTTCTAGGAAATCATCCCTTACAAGTAACCAAAATACCAGTCTCAGATATTGTACATTAATCCACTTTTTAAGGTAAGAAAAAGTTTCACTCAAAAAAGTTAAAATATTTGCAGTAAAAGTACTTCTAAGAAATGTGTTTCACTCAGTGCAAAAACAGGGAGTGATCACTCAATTAAAACCATTCCTTATCTGTTCCTCTGGTATTCGGTTGTAATATTTTATGCATGTATGTTTGAATGGGTATATATCCATATTACATTTATCATATTGTGTTGCACAAGGGATACATAATGAAACATCCATCTCGGAATGACAGTTTCAAAACTTTTTACATCTTATATACCCTAACATTGGCGGTGTATTTATAAATAAATAAATAAATTCACTGTTTCGTTTTAAGCCCTTATTCAATTCATTTGTATCCCTACTAATCATAAATGAAAGAGACAGGGTGTAAAAAATAAGCATGTTAAAGGAGACAATATGAATGCCGAAAATACTGTAGTTTGTACATATTATATGCAAAGTTGCTATAAATTGACAACATATATATGAAAGAACTATGCAAACTGATTAAATACTTGCTTTGATTACCAATTATTTCTTTAATTAATTCAGTATGTGTTAGAAAAGTAAGTCTTTTGATCTGATCATGCTATTATTGTTAAAATCAATTAAGAATATATCTAATCAGGATTACTAAAACGTGCTTCCTCATGCATATTTTTTAAAAATACCAAGACAATATTCATCACCATTTTGTAATATCCATTTTATAAATTTACTAGGGTGAGAACCCACTGTGTAGAGCGAATGAACCAACATTGTAGGGCAAACTGACTCGGGCGAACTGACTCTGGCGAAAGTGTACTTGGGGCGAATGAACCCGATACCAATGAGCTCGTCGAATATCCACGAGATTCTGCAACCGTTTCTGCATATTCTTTTCTTGAGTAATCACGATCAAAATTGCAATGTCTATGCTATAGACTAAAATTTTTCGTCCAAGTGCTATCATGGCTGAATCTGCATCATTATGATACGAGTTTTGGCCCTTGTAAAAAAAAAGGAAAAATAAAAATCAAGAAATCAGTTTTAAAGTAACTTGTTTACGGATGATCAGTAGAAATTAAAACAAAGATTTTCTACTCTCCCTCGTTAATGGTGGTGAAGTTTAAGCAAATAGTCACCATGTAAGCAAATCGGTGCTTTCATTGCCCTCTTATTAGTACCCTAACGGTGTTTACACTGGAGGGGACTATAGGTTTGCCTAAGGGTGTAACGATACGCTTACCCAACGATACGATATGTATCGTGATACAGTGGTCATGATACCATACGTATCACGATACGGGCTTTAAAGTTTTGTCAGCCTTGTTTCCTATCTTTAAATGAAGAATAAATAATGAAGAAACAAAGATAAATTCATAATTGTTTAATGTATTAGTTTTTATTATAAATAAATACAAATTAAGTTGTGCTTTCTGTAGAAACAATATTTTTTTTCTGTAGAAACAATATTTTTTTTTTTAAATTATTAACAAAAATATTAGTAAAGTCATTCACATAAAAACATTTTATATGATTTAATTTGTTATTTACTGACAAAAATCTTATTTTAACGTCATTTTAAAAATAAACAAAAGTAGGCTTCTTGACCCAGTTAATACCGGTGGTCTTAATGTAAACAAGACCTGTGAAGTTAAAATTGCATTTTGCATTTGCTTACCTGGTTGCATTCAACTGATTTATATTTCATATACAGCAACACCAGTTCAAACATCCGAAAAAAATCACGTATTGTATGCTTTTCACCTCATTTTAACATGTATATAAAAATGTTGACCGGCCATTTTTGTACTAGTAACCGGTGCATATATAAAAACCTCCTCCATAAATAACAATGAAGTAAAATCTTACTGGCTTCACATATGTTTATCTTGACGTGTATCTGAAGGAAAGACAACTAACACATTGTATAAAAATTTGCATTTATGTTAATTTAATATAAACATATGTTCAAGTTATTAGTCTTCAACAAGTTATAATGTATACTTGAACCAGAAACATTATCAACATTGTGTAATAATTTACCTTTCCTGATATATATATATTACATACAGGTTGCAGGCTCACAGTGGGGACATAAAAACTGTGACTCACGGCGAACAACCCTCACTTTGGAACAGTATTTCAGGTGGGTCCAGTGTTGACATTTGTCACACTGTGCCCATTGAGCAAATTCAACAACAAATGCCAGGTTAATAGCAGGGGGCATTCTTTTGTTACATATGCAACAAAGATCATCGTCACTTTCTGATTCAGACAAATCTGATTCAATATCAACAGGCTCAGGAATATTCTCCTTTGAACAAACAGGGGCTTTGGACTTTTGCTTAAAGAGACTTTTCTTTGAACTAGATGAAGGTTTAGATTTAGATTTGAGAACCTCAACATTTTTGGCAGAAGATAAATTTCCAACAATAGATGGTGAGACAAACTTTTGTTTCCTGGCAGAGACAGCCTTTACTGCAACAATTTTACGGCTGTTAAGAAACTGTTCAGCATTATTTTCAGCGGTTTTTGGTTGAGACTCTGCCTGAGTGTCTCTGATATACAATAGAGGGCATTATCTTATGGTCATTAATTACATCATTGCATAGTGGATATATACCAGTTTTTTTGAAAGCATTGACAATATTGCAAGGTGAAAAGGCTTTGAGGTAGGCCTTTGAGGACAACTCTGCCACTACATACTTATTGTGTGGCCTGGATTTTCCCTCATGAATGACTGGCATTCACCATTATACATGGCCTTGAGTGGTCCAAAACATGCCACATCTAAAGGCTGGGTAATGTGAGATGTGTGTGGTGGCAGGATATAAAAAGCAATGCCATGGTTTTTACCCCAGTTGGTCAGTGAAAGGGAAACATGGGATTTATGACCATCAAATATGATGAGATGGGTCTGACCCTCAGCAATATTTACAAATTTCAAGAAATGGTTTGACAAATAGTTCTGAAAAGTGACTGAATTTGACCATCCAGTTTCACTCATTTCACCAGCTGCTCCTGGACATGTGTTCTGCAGTAGCTCGTCACACCACCTCTTACCTGGAAATGTATAATAAGGTGGGATAAAAGACCCAGCAGCATTACCACAACCTATCAGAGTCACATTTTTACACCTTGGCGATTTGACTGCTTGTGGGGTATTACCCTTGGGACACAAAACCTTTGGGGGACAATGTTCCATTAAAATTAATATCAAAACTACATGATAGTGCCGTATATTTTGCAGAAACTTAATTAAACTTATACGACTTATGTTAAATGCTTATTCCATAATGAATATCAGCATGACAACAACTTAAATATTTTCAATGAAATCACTAAAGATGATACTTGAAGTTGAAGCATCCACATTTATACCAAGGAAAAAACACCTGCAGTTCCAATCGGATGAAGTTTTGATTTCAGATGTTCGATTAGGGCCATATACAGTGAAACCTCATTAGTCCGGACACTTTGGTCCTTGTTTAAATTTCCGGATTAATGAATTTTCCGTATTAATGAATCAATCCATATCTCTCTTCTTCTTTTTTTTTTCTTTCTTTCATACTTTCTCATTGTATATGCTTAGGACTATATATGATTATGTATTTAAATTGATGTTTACAAATGATGGTTTAATTTTATTTAAATCCATCCTTGACATCAGCATTCTTTAAGAGAAGAAAGACACCTTAAGTAGGTGACAGCATAATTGTGACCCATTTCTTGTTCTGCATTCGTGAGCAAAATGAATTGGATTTAATTATTTTAGCCAAAACAGTCACAAACAAATGAATATTAAATGTACGCACTATAAACAAAACATATGAACAAAAGACGATCTAAAGGATGGTTGGCTTTTCTGTCTCTTTTTACAGCATACATCTGCAGCTGTGAATAAATTTTACCTTCTTCACTCGCTAGTTATATATGTAGCTTGCGGCTATACCAGCCCTAAATTGCCCCCTGTTCTCTGGACTGATTAGTGTGAAGCGCTCGCGGCTATGTGTAAACAATCTGCAGGTGACACTTCTATAACAGTCACGCGCAAAGAGTAGTCCGAATGATGTCTAAAAATAGTAGGTGGGAAATCCAGTCTGAACTGGTACCCGGATTATCGAGTCATTTTAAATAGCAAATGGAAGATTGGTTCCCAAAATGGATGTCCGGATCCGGAACGCGAATTTCCGTATTATCGAATCATTTTTACGTTGTGGAAATCCGTTCCAAGAGAAAAGTGTCCGGATGGCGAGGTTTCCGGAATAATGGAGCCCGGACTAACGAGGTTTCACTGTATGGGTATACCGTTACACCCTTAGGTTTGCCCTCCGACTGTCTGTCTATCCGGAAATCTTGAACTTAAAAACTGTTTAAGATAATATTATGAAACTTGGTATGTGAATAGATATCAATATGGAGATTCTGCACTCACTTTGTTTTTTTTTTCTTGGACCGAAATTCTGATTGTTATGATAACGGAAAAATTATGCACCTCACCGGTAGTGGACTCGTGTGTTGCGTGCATCACTGATTACTTGTTTTTATCTTTCGGTTTATGGATTGTCTGATAATCCACGTTAGCTCAATACACTTTTCTTCATAATCAACCATTCTTTATCAAAGTTTTGCCAGGTAAAAATCCCACAATTTATACATAAGTGATAATGGAATATGTACCATGGGTTTTCAACGATGGGTTTATGTAGTTAGGTAGAAAGGTGTGCGGTCTGACCAGGACTTGAACATAGGACCTCTTTATTACAAATATAATCACTATTTTTTGGCTTCTTATGCATTAGATATAACCCCTTTTCCAGTCATACAGATTTCTTCTTCCTAGGTCACAAGTGTATAGCATTTGAGGAGCTACCACACTGGACCCAGGGCAGTAAGACAGGGAAGGCCTCTAGGAGGGCAGCTTCAAGGTTTGTTTTCACCCATCACCAATAGCATATCATATTCTACACTACAATAGACTGATAAAATTTTACCAGACTGAATAAGGATTAGTCTAATAACATTATCAGTTTTGACTTCTCATAATGTTGGCTTCTCATTTCAGCTGCTAGCAACTTGCAGGCCGATCTAACGTCATTACCATTGCAGTTGTCAATTTCATGATTGTCTTTTCTTGGGCACATTGATTTTTAGCTCGACTATTCGAAGAATATGAGAGCTATTGTAGTCACCCTGGTGTC
>CM037781.1:46930491-46944430 GCA_021229015.1 Solen grandis
TAGGAATTGTATAGTAAATTAAAACCTTTATATACTTTTGAACAAAACAGCCTTTGGATTCAAGTCAATGGATGCTCGCATCTGCAATGAAGTTTTTAAGCGTTTGAAGGACCATGATTATAATTATACAATGGATGGATTATCATAAAGGCGAATTTCATTGGTCCTGTGTCTCTCATACTCACTTAACGGAACTTGTAAGTACTCAGATTTCAAACTTGCTGGGGAAAAATATTTTCCAACTGTCCAATCAATTTCAATCATGTTTATAGTCTTAATATGTCGTCAGCTTAAATGATTCTGGTGTATATTCATTAATCAAACTTGCGAAACCAACTGAATGGGCAGTTTTTGAAAAACGAAAATTAGTTATTTTGATTCTGACTCGAGTTATACCCCCCAAATTTAGCCGGAGTACTTATACGTTTCCTCTAGTATGGTTTAGTAAATACGTTCTTAAGAAATATTATTAGGTTTTAACTTCACGTAATAATGCATGTCATTTTTGTCAATTAATATAGAACCAGTAACGACATAAAGGTACATCAATTCATTAAAAATTCAGATTTATTGATGGGTATCTTTTCTATCTCATCATATTTGATATCAATATTGAATCTGGTTTCCCTATGAGACGAAAATGAAAGAAGATAAGAGGCGTGTAAGCTTATAACCATTTAATCATTTAGGTCAAACAATCAGTGACCGTGAAAATAAAAGAATAATATGAAACTCCTGTAGAAAAGTTGTTTTTTTTCTCATATATATTTTTTCATTTTATTATTATCATTATTATTATTTATTTTATTCCTTTTTGTGTGTGAAGCGAATTTGGATGTAGCCTCCTGGCTTGGCTCGTTCCATTCAGCATATCTGTTGTCAGTGTCAACTATTGTAATATCTATGACAAAATCTCAATTCCATTTGTCCCTACGCAATTAACATTTACATATGTGTAAAAATACATAAATATATCAAACAGGGCGTATGAATAGAAATAGATATGAACATTTTCTATGATGTTTTTATATATACTTTTACAAACAGAGCAGACCCAGATCAGACAGCTTGGTCAACATGTATATACACCAGACATCTGGATGTGGTATCATGCCACTTGTCTACGGCGTGATATATCAGTCTGGCAACACGATACATAACACATATAGACAAAGTCCCCCAAAGAACTTAAATAGTGTTTGTTGGACGTTGAATGCATGCAAACAAACACACCTTGCATCCCGCATGACCGAGATGGATCCGGCCTTCAGGTTAAAGAGGTTTATTTCAGACTCGAATTCCGCAAACAATTTTTAGCACAATAGCGCAATCTAAGAATCGAATTATTACTTAAGACTGTTGGTTGAATTCGATATTGATGTATGACATAATCAATTATTTTTTACTTTTGAGGAAAGTATAAACCAGGATGTCAATCGTTAGAAAACTTCTAAAGACAAACATACCATATCTTTGGTATCAGTAAGTTCACTAAGCACTGCACTGATGTCATCGTCGTGGGTTTCCGAGCATTCGATCTTCCTCTCAGCAGCATAGCGACCAGTTGTTTCAACGGAGATCATTCAATTTATTTTTTTTCACCACCACATATCTGTAATAACCAACACATCAACAGAATCTGTCAACGAGCTATTTAAACCCAAGTTTGTTCGAAAAACAAAGTCTTTGGGAGTTCCAATTCTGAGAGGCCTGGATCACGTGTATTCAGGAGATGGGGAATGAAATATCTCGACCTTCAAACCAATCAACGATTGATGTTTAACTATATGTATTTAACTATGTTAGACCATGCAATTAAGAAAAACACCTTAATTTGGTTTTATTGCTTTAGCTTGTTAAGCATCGTCACGCTTGTTAAGTCTGGGTTCACACTACGACGTTTGTTTGTTTGTTTGTTTGTTGGGTTTAACGTCCCACCGTCAGTATTTCAGTCATTTGGAGATGATATCTACTTGAGACAGATATAGTGCTGCCACACTGCAGTATCAAGCCGTAGACATGTGGCATGATACCACACCCAGTCACATTATCCTGACACCGGGCCAACCAGTCCTGCAACTACCCTTATATGCTGAGCGCCAAGCAAGGGAGCTATAACAGTACCATTTTTTACGACTTTGGTATGTCGCGGCCGGGGATCGAACCCACGACCTCCCGCTCCCGAGGCGGAAGCTCTAACCACTCGGCCACCGGGCACGGTTACGACGTTTGGACCGACGTTATCCGACGTTATCTGACGTTTGGGCAAACGTCCTAAATCTGCTAGTAAATGTGGATTAAAGTCTAAAAAGTTGATGTTCGTTGGAAAAAATCTTTCAGCTCTAAATCTTGACGATTTTGACCCGTACACCGGTAGCTCTTAAAGTTTATATAAGAAATATTAAAGAATTATTCAATAATAAAAAAAAAATGAAACGATTATTTTGAAAATAGTTTCGATAAAACCTTATAATTAAAGAAAAAATGAAGGGAGTACGGATCTCGATATGGACAAGTTTGGAAGTTAAGGAACATATTTTTAAACATAATGCTAAAGGAAGTTTTGACTTTTTAAAATTCATCTAAAATTTAAAGATGCGTGTTGAATAATGCCCATAGTTTGCAGATTAGTAAGAAAATACATACGGATAAATTTTTCTATCAGAACAGTGAACTCATATGAATCCGCTTTAAAGATGATGTCAAACTTGTAAGTTTTCTTTTTACCATAAAACCCAGTGGCCATTTTTTGTTTTGTTGGCCAAACAGCTTAGAGAAACCCGTGGTGTTTGCAGCTGTTCCATCTGCACCTGTAACATACCCATCTTTACAAAACTACAATATTTTATTTAAATATTTACGATATTTTTCTTTTCACATATATTTTGAAACTTTTAGAACTAAAATTCGATTTCCAATTCACTTTTTATTTAGATATTTTGTAATTTGTGAATACATAAAGTTCGATTTCCAATTCACTTTTTATTTAGATATTTTGTAATTTGTGAATACATACATTACAAATTTGTCACAAAACGTGATTTTTTTTCTCTTTGTATCCCAGTAGACGTTCAAAAACTTAGTAAAGTGCATATTGAAAATTTAATTTTTCCAACTTCGCACACAATACCAAAAAAAACAACCTGGAGCTTTCATGCGTATGCTACAAACTTTACTGTTGATAAGCATCGCCCGATAGCCAACGCTAGTTCCTGGTAAGCTTTTCTAACATTGTGTAAATCTAAATATAAAAGTTTAAATTTTTGAACACAAACACACAGTTAAACTTTCATCAAAGTATAAAAAACCTTTCGGATCACCTCGGGTAATTTCCTCATTAATTATCATCTCTCGGATGTGACCGGTGGATACAAAGCATTTGTTTGCAGGAAAACTTGCTCTCGAAGGAAGGAAACAAGATGTCAGAGTTCGAAATTTGCGTCAAAGCTGCCGTTAAAGAAATTAAGCAAACACACTTCAAGCAAAAATCACATCTAATGGTATTCGCTCCAGCTTAATACTTTACGCTGATTGTTATGTAGGACAAAAACGGAGAAGTAAAAGAGAATTTCGAATTAATAAATGAAAAGTAAGAGTAGATAAAATTGCAAATCAAAATCGTTAATATTATCCTGATCGACATGGCCTGTTGGTATGGTAAGCAACAACCTAACTTACCTCCCCTTACAGTAGTAGCGTAGCGTGACGCAACCGGTGCGCGGAGTTTGAAACAACAATATGTGGATGGTAAACAGTCACCGGTCTTATGGCCACCTGCAGTAACGATATATCCAATCCAGATCAGACTCACGGCTGTTATGTATTTTACAACAGACATGGCAAGACCCATGTCATTACTTATATTATCTTACAAAATATATATCAAACTGTATAATAAAACAGATGTACTACAGCGAAACAGTGAAAAGCTTGTGTTCGACTGATGATAATATTCACGTCCCAAGTCTCGCAGGTAAAAAAAACATTAAAATCAATAATGACTTGATGAGTTATTTATTTGTTTTGTTTGCTTGGGTTAAACGTACTTATTTCTTTCTGGCATTTGAATTTCTATATTTGAAATATGAACAGGATAGTGAAAACGATAGCGGTTAGGTCAGAAAGGTAGATTAACGTTAAGTGACCTAATGAAGAAAATGTAGGACTTTTATTGATTGATACAATGGAGGGAGAAATCGATATACAGTCAAACCTTTCTGAAACGGTCAATCAAGGGAACAAGAGAAAGTGACCGCTTAACAGAGTTGACCGCTAAATGTTAAACATATAACAAAATGCTATGTATAGTTTGGTTATAATAAAACTAACCGCTAAATACATGTTGACCGCTTAATACAGGTGACTGCTAGTACAGGTTCAACTGTATATTCTCCATTACTTGAGACCCTATAAAAGTAGAATATCCCTTATTTTTTGTTAGATTTGATGTTTAAAAATGCCCAGTATTCTTTTGGATTTTTACCATCATCAGCATACATGTACAAGGATAGTTTAAGACTTGATTGGCCTGGTGTTGGGTGTGGTATCACTTCACGTGTCTACAGTGATATCACGGTGAGGTGGCACTTAACCTTATTCCTGTAAACAAAGTCCCCAAAATGACTATAAAATTGTTGGTGGGACAGAAACGCAAATTCAGTTAAAATCGAGTGCATTATTATTTTTTATTTTTTTTATTTTTTTAATTAAGGGACATAACTCCACCAAAGGCATTTTATTCCATTTATAACAGTTATTTCCCTTCCACCTCGTATACAAAAAGATGATAATTTTTGTCGATCGAGCTGGCACTTTTTTGACTGGAAAAATATAAACGTACTGGAAATGTGTGAATCCATAAGTGATAAGTGAAAAAATGTAACCAATTAGTAATTATTGATTTTAACTTCACATTACAGGAAAATTTTCATATCAAATGGTTGTAAAAAGAATTCACTTTGTATAAAGTGTTGTCCGGGTTGACAAGAGACATTTTTTAAGCGTACACCGCTTTTGTGATATCACCTATATTTAGAGAAATTTGTAAATATAATTCAAGATGTTTATACGTTTCCAAAAGTAAATGTTGATATTATCAGCATCTTCAACACATAAATCTGGCTTGATTTTAATGACGAAATCAAATCAATAAAGACTTGAAACAATGGAATTGTTCCCCCACGTACTTGGCACTTACATTATTTACCTTCAGTCCTCGTTCCAGACTACGTCAGACTCCTAATTATCATAAGACATATTGCCAAGTGTACTTCCGTGAAGGGGTGTTTATTTTTTTATGTCCCACTGTTGATTTGCCTATCATACTGAGATCTTATCATTTAATAATGAGGTCAATGTGTTTATTCCTATTTTTTTTTTTTATTCCAAGTCGCCTTATTGACTCCAAACATTATGATAAATATTAATGGATGCTGATAACCACGGACTGTGATATTGGTATAAGTTGAACGTTTACAAGTACTGTTTACTAATTAACCCTTTCCCTCATAGAGGACACCATGAAAAGACCTATGCGAACAGCATAAAACCAGATCAGCCTGAGAGTAACTCGCAGGCTGATCAGGTTTTATGCTGTTCGCTGCTCCTCAGTGGTCTTGAAATGAGGATTTTGTAATTAAATTTGGTAAGGCTTAACTGTGGTTTTCTGCAGATCAGGCTTTATGTGGTACCTACTGAGTGCGTCAAAATGAGTCTATATGAGGGAAAGGGTTAAGAAAATATTTCTATGCATGAAAAATGTTTATTGGTTTCTACTTTTTTGATTATATATTCAGTTAAATGCAAAACACAAATAAAATGCTTTGAATATCAATTTGTTACTTCCTCTTACATATTTATTCCTTTTCTATACGTTAAATATTAAGATTTCAGCATACGTCGGTATTTACGGATAGTTACGATTATACCCGAATATGGCGAACGTATTTACGGATATTTACGAATATACCCGAACATAAGTTGCTTTAAACCAATGTACAAGATATATAATCAAAGGACCAATGAGGTATATTAAATCACTCAATATGCTGTATGCGTGTGTTCTAAAAATAGCAACTTCTCACGGGACGTATTGATTTGTATCATACATCCTCAATGAATGAATATAGTACTCCAAACTGCTAAGCGGGAATTTCTCTTCTCTATCGATTCAGATAAGGTCGTTTCATAGTTCTCCTTTAGAAGGTCAAAACCACATCGCAGCTTCCCATCCGCGTACATTCAGCCAGAAACGGCTTATCAGGTCACAATGCTTGGAGCCTTACGCGCTATGCAGTGAATGTAAGTACATTTTGTTTGTAGTAGATCTAGATCTGGTATTATCATGTACCGTTATGTATATGTATCCTCTTTCTAATATTCAAAAGTCATTGGTTTTGTTCTATGGAGTGTAGTAGTGTTCGTTACCATGAGAACGATATATAGATGATCGTACATGTATGTTAATGCCACTGTATTGGTTTATCAACATGTAGACTGATGAAATGTTTACATCTTACGTTCATGACATGTGCTACCACGCTTATTTTCATGGAAAACACATTTCTGTCGGCGCTCTTGTGTTCAATGGCAGATAAAATGACCTTCTTTCTCTACAGAAATTCACCGAGTTATAGTTCTAAGTTCTAACGCTTGCTAAATCGATAATACGAGCGTACTATTTCTCCTTGTGTGAAAAAAACCCTGCCTAATATCGCCTACTTGTGATAACTCGAGATAATAAACATTTACAAAGTAGTTTTGTTCAGTTTAAATGCTGTATGTATGCCCTTCAATACAGAAAATGTTTGATGCGTTACAATTCGGCTGTTTTATGATGCATCCTTTTTTAAATGAAGAATAGATATAGATTGTCATGCACTAATGGAGAGGAAAACTGAGGGAAAGTAAAGTAATAAAAACACATATGCTGACGTACTTAACGAATACTTGCATATATTGCTTCATGTGGTTAAGTAGACAGCAATACTCCGATACATGGGTACGTTTCGTGCATACTTATCAAAGTGGAGAAGGGGCTGTGTACAATCACGGTAAACTAGCGGTCATCCAAGGAGCAATACTCTGAACACCATGCCTCATCCGAAGTATATTTCTTGTCCCGACACAAGCTCACTTAATTTCCATAAAGCTCAGGGTCTTTTTCTGCCTATTTTGGGAAATGGACCCTAATGAATTTAATTTCTTACGCCAAATGGGAAAAGGATTACCAATTTCTATTTGGAATGGGTATTCGGATCCTACAAATAGGCTGTAAAACCCCTAAAGCTGAAGATACATTTAGTCTCGATTGTCCGAGCCTCGCGTTCCCCGAGGATTATATACATTGTATCCTTCTCTCGGTCATCGATATACCGAATATTTGCCGTAAAGACAACCTCTCGTTCCATCGCGATTTACAATTTTAATATACACATGTATGTTCATTTATTGAGTCAATATAGCAGTGGTATTCATCACCTTATTTGATAGCTCAATGTTGCCTAGCCCTATGAATATCCAGTCGCTGTGTGTCCAAACTGAAATATGTCACAAAGTTACGGAATATTCATTGGACCTTATATGACCCGACTGATATATACTGCTCCAAAAATTGAAAACATCAGAAACAATTAAAATATATGTCAAAGTCTACGAAGTGTTAAAACCACAATTTCCGGAAAATTACAGAAAAAATGCGATTCTTCGAGGAATCGGTAACCCGAGAACCTTTCTATCCCGAAGTGTGTCCCCAGTCTCTCGAAACGTTTTACATTGATTTCATCTATGATTGGTTACTCTGGTCACAGTCTTCAATCTGGAGGGACGAAAAATTATATATAGAGGTGCACCAAATATCGACTGGTTAATATTCGGATTACCTCTTAACATTTTTCTCTCCTTTCTACTGGAGAGTTTTACTACAGTAACCAACCATGATAGATGAACTAGACTGCGTTTTATCATTGCCCATAGTTCCTATGGTGAGTGATCGAACTACCTCACTGTGTCCCTGAGCGATATTCCGATGAATCGTGCATGTGTGCCAGTCCCTTTGTTATGGATTACGAGGTTGGCACCTTCCAATATCGACATCAATACTCACACCCCTCATTCCGAAGGTTACTGGCGGTGATCTGTTTATTTTACCTAGACGTGCAAAAAAACTATGCGGTATCAGCACATCGTCGTGAAAAACGCGTTACGCGTCGGATGCGATGGATCATGCATGTCTTCATTTCACCAAATGAATTTAGAAATTAGAAGACTTTTACAAATGAAAGACGTTGAACATGACGTCACTGTTAACGACGTCTGCAGAACAGAATAGATCAGAAAATTGTACAAGACCGGTTCTTTCCTTGAAAGCATGACACACTATACAAGGATATAATTTAGAGCTAAAGGATTTTGACTTAAGTGCACTGTTAGACCTTCATCTGTTACAAATGTGATCACACGTGTAACAGATGTTACACACATGTGTTCGATGTCGATTTTTAATGTGGCATACAATCACATGTGATCATATTCGTCATCTAACCAATTGAGCCCATGTATTCGACCAGCTTTGAGTAATGGCTTCATCATAAAATAATAAAGATTTCGTATACACGTCTACCTGGGTTCTATTGTACGTATCTGCTGAGTCTACATGTGAAATTAAGACCCGACTTAATATTCCGAAATCTGAAATGGCCATTTTTTTTATGATAAATGGGTTTATTACAACTAATAAGATCCAGTGAATGTAATTATTTCCTACATATTGTGAGATATAAATGTATACAAGCTATTGAACTAGTTATGGTTTTAGTTAAACAACGCTTTTATAGTACAGACTCGGGGGATTGTTGCACATTGCGTATTTGGGACAAGAGTCGAATGAAACGTTTGCGTATATATCACAAGAACTTTTTTTTATGTATGATGTCATTCTGCAATTTGATACGATAATGGAACGCTGCCTTGCACCATACCACTTGCAAAAATGTGTTATCTTTATTGCATACTGCCCGCAGTTTCCGGACTGTTGTAGTTTTGGAATCTATATATCTGCTTTACAAAAAGACACGTACACAAAAGAAAATGACAAAAACGTCCGTGCTGCATTCGGCTGCTATTTCTTTTTAGGAAAGGGATTCAGTGCAAATTCTCTTAGACACTTAGCTTCTTGGAGTCCTCCCTTTGGCAAGTGTCTTTCTTACTAATAGCAGATAATAAAAATATGCTATAAAGAAGAGAATAACCGTAGACATCATCCGAATGGGCTTAACGACTGCGGTGAAAATGTCAAGGTCGTTCATGGCAGGAAGAGACTTTAAGGAAACTCTTCAGATGTGCAGATAAAGAATATTCTTGTTGGGTGAATGTTTTATCAGGTTTTATTATTTGTACATCTTTAGAAATGGACCGCTGATAGATCCATATGTTTCAATCTATCTATCTATCTATCTATCTATCTATCTATCTATCTATCTATCTATCTGTCTGTCTGTCTGTCTGTCTGTCTGTCTGTCTGTCTGTCTGTCTGTCTGTGTCTTCTGTCTGTCTGCCTGCCTGCCTGCCTGCCTGCCTGCCCGTCCGTCCGTCCGTCCGTCTGTCTGTCAGTCTATATTTCTCAATTTTCTCTTCTTTTCAAAAAACACATTTCAGAATTTATACAATCACGCGAACATTGTCATGAAACACTTAATATAATAGTTTTCGAATTTTAAAACGAACAATAAACTTAAAGTAAAAAAAAAATTAGTTTCCTTTTGGCTGCTCTCCATCTCCTCTCTAAACGTTCTGTGTATTGTATTTCAAGGACGATGCATATGTACCTCAGCATGACAATGTCAGAGCGGTCACGGGTTTATACCAGCCCCGGAAGCCGGTACTTATCATGTCTATTGTTTTCCACGTACATGTATATTTCACACAGTCAAGTGATGATGTATACGTTGGTGAAGGCTTTTATTTTAAATATTGAGGACGCACGGATGCATAGTAATTTTGCAATTAGCTTACTGTTGCAGAGTTTATTCTAAGTCGCTTGCCTTTTTGGTTTTTTACGTCCCACCGACAGTATTTTAATCATTTGGAGACTATACTTATAAAAATTGTGCTGCCAAGTGGTAGTTTCACATAGTAGGCATGTTGCATGATACCAAATACATTCATAATATCGCGACACTGGACTAAAACCTGTCCTGGAATTTTTTTTCTGAGTGTCACGACTAGGGAACGAACGAACTCGCGACCTCCGGCTTAGAACTTGGCTTTATTGTGTGAAACTAGGACATTAAGTTTGAAATTCACCATTCAATAGTCAAGAAAACATATCTAAGAGCATAAACGATGTTATTAAAACATCCTCCACCTCTTGAAATCATGATCATGTTAAGTGTGTACGTAGATGATTAATTTAATTTATATTTCGCGCGAAATCGGCTCACATACATTTTCTTTATAAGAAAAAATACAGCTTGAAGCATCATTTAATGCTGGTGAGCAGGTTCGTGCGAAATCGGCTCTGTAATCCCGGAAATATCCGATTACGCTCGTAAATCTCTGTGACCGATGGTTGACAGAAACGATGAACAATCATGATTTTTTTTACAATACTTACTAAGGTTGTTGACATTTTCCTTTTCGCTTTTGTAGATTTACTCAAACAACGTTTGCATCGTTAAGGTCGTTCTCACACTATTTGCCGAGATCGTTTGCGTCCGCAATATGGCAAGCAAAGTAAAAGAAATTACGGCCATGACTGGCTGTTTTTAAAACAGATATTATCATACACTTTTAGGACTTGAGATGAAGATAATAGTGTCAAATTAATAAATGTTTCTGTTATATCGAATCTTGTTATATAGAATCTAGGATGTTTGCGTGGAAGGTTGGTAATTTGATTGAACAACTATTGTTTAATTCTCGAAAGATTCGGGTTAGACAACAGGCAAAGAAAAAAAAAGAAAAAAGGTTGGGTCCTTTCCTCAAGTATTATTGAAGAAGTTGTAATGGAATCTGTCATCTGTTTATATATTTTTTTTCTCACTGTAATGTAGATATAGTAGTAGAAGTAATATTTTACGTGTAGAGTTGTAGACATATAGTCCCAAGCAGTAGTAGTAGGGATGGCTGTGTTTGTGGTGGTGGAAGTATTGTGATGATAAATTCCTGTAAATAAAACAAGTAGTAGTTGTATTTTATGTGTTTGAAATTGGCAGTAATAGTGGAAGTAGAAGTAGTGACAGTAGAAGTAGTGATAGTAGAAGTAGTGATAGTAGAAGTAGTGATAGTAGAAGTAGTGACAGTAGAAGTAGTGACAGTAGAAGTAGAATCAGTGCGATTAACATCAAAGCCATATGCAACATAAATAAATAAATAAATAAATAAATAAATAAATAAACTTGTGCTGTATGGGGATTCTCTCTCTGCTCTAAGCTGTATTTGTTTGATTAAGTACTGAAAAAAAGGGTCTTCCAGTGTATTTTCTTGAGATAGATTAGCACCGTTTGCCAACAAAGAGATATGAAACATAATGTTATCATTTTGAATGTTGAGTATAGACTTGGCGATATTTTGTTTGTTTATTGGTTTTTACGTCACGCCGATCATGAGTATTTTGGGGCAGCCTTTTTGGCGGACATTATCCATTCTTGAGGCATGTACAGTGCTACCTCACTGCGATATGACGCCGTAGACGAGTGACATAACTCTGGCACTGGGTCAGTCAATCTTGGAGATACGCTTATGCTGGGCGACACACAATATCATATAAACGATATCTTATGGAACACTCTCTGTATAACATCGACAGGGAATTTGTGTCTAACCGAGTTAAACTGTGTCATACCATACAATGATAACTGATCAAGATGAAATGTTACCGAATCTGATCATATATCGTCTTCTGTTATGTCAATATTCGCTTATAATATCTATGCCGACCGGTGCCGGGGAGCCTAAAGACGGCCTTAGAAGCCGGAGGTCGTGGGTTCGAAACGAGAATGCGATATGTTGATATGTTCATAATGGTAATCTTATATTCAATATATAGGATGGATTAAAGAGCTTGTTATTCCTGTGTCGGTAGTGTGACTGATAGTGGTATTCATACCACTCGTCAGCGGCGTGATACCAAAGTGCGACATGTCAGTGGTATGATACCGCAGTGAGGCGCACTCCTTCTGTCTCATGGAGTCCAATCTCCCACAATAACTGAAGTACTGTTGGTGGAACGTAGACAATTCAAACAATCAAGAAGTCAATATTTAAGCAAACAATCTCCGTGCTGTTGAAAAAAAGCACAATTTATAATGTGTCATACTAAGTGGGTTTTAAGTTGGTTGTTGAAAAAATATCACCCAAGGACCCGACTTAACCAGATATGAAGTAGAAGTCTTGGTTGCCGCGATATTGTGAAGAACAATCACGAACTGAGATAATCAAATTTTATCACCTCAGTCCAACAGTCCGAAAGCGAGATCAACATGAACAGAGAGTAGCATGTTTGATTATGCCGATACACGTTACAGTTTAAAGCAAACTTAAGGATACTTGCCAGGGAGGAATTTTAATAAGGTTGGTTTAGTCATATAGTTAGTTCTTTAGACTGGATGTTTTGTACCATCGAATGTTTACTAAGTGATCATAAACACCTCTATCTGAATTGCATTATGCTGTATACTTTTAGAGACTTATTCCCCTCATAATTTATGTTCTCGAGTGATTTTCACCTATCACCAACAGATACTTCACTTACATAGCAAGGAAAAAAACAAAGGGAAGAACAAATGATGTTACGTAGAAACGTACATAACTAACCTGACGATATCGTTAAGTTCAATGGCTGTACTGTTGTATTAATACAATTGTGTCTGTGCAATTAGGATCAGAACGAATAAAACTAAAGTCTCGGGACCTGATGAACGTCTTGATATATAATCCATGTTTGATATATAACCCATGTTTGATATACCCGAAGTTTGATATTTCCCACCACATTGTATCGCGCACGTTGCTGAGTAAGATAATCGCCCTTCATTTAAGTTAAAGGTAGACTCTATTGGAGTTGGTTAGCTTTCTTCTACAAATATGTCCGAAAAGTTTAAGATTTATAAACCTATTAAAACTAATTTTGCTTTCCTCATAGGATTAAATTTTAGACAGCATATGAGCGTGTGACACACACGCACGCACACACACACACACACGCGCGCGCACGCACGCACGCACACCTGTTCATGGCTTTTCCAAACGAAAAAATACTCAGTCTGGTTCAACCAAGGAAGGACCAAGAATGATCACTAGATTAAGTAGCAAGAACAAGTTTCTCAATCAATGTAAAATTAAAAATTATAAATCATTTGTATGTTTCTGTAGAATCTAGCCAATCGTTTTTCGATTATGATTTCAGAATATGTTTACCATGATTGTAACAAATACTGAGTGTAAATATTTAAAAAGACATTTTCTAAGATAAGATTAAAGTTAGCAAACTCTGAATAAGTTTACCTTTCTTAAATAACTTAAATAAAATGATACTTCATATTTTTTTAATTTTCATGTTTAAAGTAAAGATACTTTCATTTTATCAAGTCATTTATTATGGTAAAGAAATTGAGAGTTTGGGATTAAGACAGACAACATGAAATAATCCAGTGGAAAAATAAAATCACGTGACAAATTAAAATACCGCTTTTAACCGGCTATTGTTAAAAGGAACGTGACAACTTGTGTTCTTTAATCCCTTAATCTGAAAATAGATCACTTATCTTTTCAACAGACATCTTTGTTAGTGATAACATTGTTATTTCACAGTTATAGAGTTGTCTTGTAAACGCTTAAAAAGTTCTTTCTTATTTCGGTATCCGTGTTCTGTATATTATTAGACCTAAATATTAACCATGCCTTGTGTTCTGGAAAATTAAAACTCCATTTAAGTTCTCAA
>CM037781.1:46944530-46957611 GCA_021229015.1 Solen grandis
CATGTAGTGAAGTTTTCTTTTGTTTTCTAAAATTCACAGTTTTCCTCGGTGATGCGTTCCCTGGAAACGGGGGGAAGGGGTTTTAGAGCAGTGGACTTTACTGTGGATGGTTAGTATTAGTGTGGGGGGAATTATTCGATCCGGATCTGAACTGACCAGTGAACGTAAAACTTTGCAGTGTCATATGTTACTCCATTGTTTTAAAGGGGGCTATGATCCAGTGGTAACTTCCCTATGATTTGCCCCCTTTGGACAACAAACTCTTAGTTAAAAAAAGCATTTTCACTCTGGGGGCCCCAACATTTTTTTGGCGTCAATTTTTTGGGGGTGGGGGCCCCTGGTTTCAGTCCCCATCGCAACAACCAAAGTCATTAAAAATGGTTCTGGTAGCTTCCTGCTTAGCGCTCAGCATATAGACAAGGTAGTTCCAGGACTGGTTGGCCCAATGTTAGGATAATGTGACTGGGTGTGGTATCATGCCACATGTTAACGGTGTCATACGGCAGTGTAGCAGCACTATATCAGACCAAAGTAGACATCATAGTCTCAAAATGACTGAAATACTGTTGGTGGGATGTTAAAAATTTTTTTCAAACAAGCACTCCATTTTATTGGGTTTTTGAAAACTGTATTTTTAAAGACGTGGAGTTTGTGCTTTTGGGCCCCAGTGATCACGGATTTCCTTTTATCCGTTGTATGGAGGTTTTCGTCCCGCCCACCAGAATCCCAGCAGACGACAAAGTCCATTGGCGATCTTCCAC
Source organism: Solen grandis (assembly GCA_021229015.1). Classification (NCBI taxonomy): domain Eukaryota; kingdom Metazoa; phylum Mollusca; class Bivalvia; order Adapedonta; family Solenidae; genus Solen; species Solen grandis. The sequence continues at coordinate 46,945,292 of CM037781.1, forward strand.
TTGATAGGGATATACAGATGAGAGAAAACACCTTTAACTTCACATATGATGGTACATTTACTTTTTTGTTACTTTTTGTCAGCTTGACTATTTGAAGATTATGAGAGCTATTGCATATTTGTTGGCGTTGAAACTTTTGGTTAAAATTTTGCATGCAAGTTATTATCAACCTTATATCTTAATAACCATTCATGGTATTGACTTGAAAGTTTTTAAATATGTTCAGGGGCATCATAAAACCAAGAAGGATAACTCCTTGAATGAATTTAATACAAATTACAACCCTTTTCTAACTAGAATATTTTGTTAAAGTTTTGCATGCACAGTGTAATTATGCTTATGTCTCAGTAACTAAGCATGGGATTGATTTTAGACTTCATTAACATATTCAGGGGTATCAGACTATCAAGGTACATGATTTTTTACTATAATTATATACAGGGTATGTGAAGGGCAAGAATTGGAATAGATTTCATTTGATTTACCAAGAAGTATTTCAAATAACTAGTTGAGTGTGCTGTCCTCTGACAGCTTTTGTTTCTTCTTTCTTTTTTTATAGCACTTCCTAGTATGCAATGTTCAGTGTTAGCATTTGGGGTTGTCTGTAATTGTTTACACTCTTGCATCTTCATTTTCAACAAACTTGGATACAATTTTTATGGCCATAATGGGAGCTATCTCAGTTTGATAAATGCTCCTCTTGGACACATAAGGATCTCTTCTCTGTTGTCTGTCTGTCACATTTTTAGCTCACCTGAGCACAAAGTGCTCAAGGTGAGCTTTTGTGATCGCCCGGCGTCCGTCGTCGTGCGTCGTCAACAATTTGCTTTAAACGACATCTCCTTTGAAACCGCTGGACAGAATTTAATGAAACTTGGCAGGAATGTTCCTTGGGTGAGGCTCTACAAAAGTTGCTAAAATAAACTTGATCCATGAAGAACTCTGGTTGCCATGGCAACAAAAAGAAAAATAATTTGAAAACTTTAAAAATCATCTCCTTCGAAACTACTGGCCAGATTTCAAAATAATTTGGTACAGATGTTCCTTGGGTCAACCTCTACCAAAGTTGATAAAATTATTCCAATCCGTAAAAAAACATGGCCGCCAGGGGTGGGGCTTATTTGCCTTATATGTATGAGAAACCTTTAAACACATCTCCTCTGAAACCCTGGACAGAATTTGATTAAACTTGGCAGGATGATCCTTGGGTCTACCTTCACAAAAGTTGCTAAAATAAACTTGATCCATGTAGAACTCTGGTTGCCATGGCAACAAAAAGAAAAAAAATATGAAAACTTTAAAAATCATCTTATTCAAAACTACTTGCCAGATTTTAAAATAAATTGGTACAGATGTTACTTGGGTCAACCTCTACCAAAGTTGCTAAAATTATTCCGATCCGTAAAAAAACATGGCTGCCAGCGGCGGGGCTTATTTGCCTTATATGTATATAGAGAAACCTTTAAACAACATCTCCTCTGAAACCACTGGACAGAATTTGATTAAACTTGGCAGGGATGATCCTTGGGTCTACCTTCACAAAAGTTGCTAAAATAAACTTGATCCATGTAGAACTCTGGTTGCCATGGCAACAAAAAGAAAAAAAAATATGAAAACTTTAAAAATCATCTTCTTCAAAACTACTGGCCAGATTTTAAAATAAAGTGGTACAGATGTTCCTTGGGTCAACCTCTACTAAAGTTGCTAAAGTTTTTCCGATCGGTAAAAAAACATGGCTGCCAGGGGCGGGGCTTATTTGCCTTATATGTATATAGGGAAAACTTTAAACAACATCTCCTCTGAAACCACTGGACAGAATTTGATTAAACTTGGCAGGGATGATCCTTGGGTCAACCTTCGAAAAAGTTGCTAAAATAAACTTGATCCATGTAGAACTCTGTGCCATGGCAACAAAAAGAAAAAAAATGAAAACTTTAAAAATCATCTTCTTCAAAACTACTGGCCAGATTTTAAAATAAATTGGTACAGATGTTCCTTGGGTCAACCTCTACCAAAGTTGCTAAAATTATTCCGATCCGTAAAAAAACATGGCCGCCAGGGGCAGGGCTTATTTGCCTTATATGTATGTAGAGAAACCTTTAAACAACATCTCCTCTGAAACCACTGGACAGAATTTGATTAAACTTGGCAGGGATGATCCTTGGGTCAACCTTCACAAAAGTTGCTAAAATAAACTTGATCCATGTAGAACTCTGGTTGCCATGACAACAACAAAAAAAAAAAATGAAAACTTTTAAAATGATCTTCTTCAAAACTACTGGCCAGATTTTAAAATAAATTGGTACAGATGTTCCTTGGGTCAACCTCTACCAAAGTTGCTAAAATTATTCCGATCCGTAAAAAAACATGGCCGCCAGGGGCGGGGCTTATTTACCTTATATGTATTTAAAGAAACCTTTAAACAACATCTCCTCTGAAACCACTGGACAGAATTTGATTAAACTTGGCAGGGATGATCCTTGGGTCAACCTTCACAAAAGTTGCTAAAATAAACTTGATCCATATAGAACTCTTGTTGCAATGGCAACAAAAAGAAGAAAAAAAATGAAAACTTTAAAAATCATCTTCTTGATCAAAACTTCTGGCCAGATTTTAAAATAAATTGGTACAGATGTTCCTTGGGTCAACCAATTTATCTCAGGTGAGCGATTTAGGGCCATCATGGCCCTCTTGTTTTCTGTCCTGCTTTTTTCAGCAGGTGACCTGTGTCCTAAGGCATATTTCTTATTATGAAAGAAAACAACACATGCTAGGAAATTTTTAATTTTCTCGAAGTGTGAAGCTAAATGCAAGCTGTATTATTTAGGAACACTAGCCACGTATGCCGTTAGTCTTGAGACAGTTTTAAGCGGCCATGAAAATTGGATCTACAGCATCAAATGGAAACCTCCTGCTGTTACTGGTATGTATATATACTTGTATGATGACAGGTCACTTTGTTGTGATGTCATGAGAATCAGGCATGGTTAGGAGAATTTGAATATTGTTTGTTATTCAAATTCTCCCAACGTGAGCACAACGTGCTCAAGGTGAGCTTTTGTGATCGCCCGGCATCCGTCGTGTGTCGGCGTCGTCAACAATTTGGCTTGTTAACACTCTAGAAGCCATATTTTTAGGCATATCTTCATGAAACTTGGTCAGAATGTTTATCTCCATAAAATCTTGGACAAGTATGAAATTGTGTCATGTGGGGTCAAAAAGTAGGTCACAAGGTCAAATCTTAGAAAAACCTTCTTAACACTCTAGAGGCCACATTTTTTGCCCAATTTTCATGAAACTTGGTCAGAATGTTTTTCTCCATAAAATCTTGGACAAGTTTGAAGTTGGATCATGTGGGGTCAAAAAATAGGTCATTATGAAAATTCCAACATATGTTGCACATTATAATCAGGTGAGCGATTCAGAGCCATCATGGCCCTCTTGTTGTGAATATTCAATGAATCTCACCAATATCTGATATAATATCAACCCATTAACCAAGCTCTGCATATCAGATACCAGGTGATCAATTCTTACAAAAAAGACCAGCTGGGTTTCTTTGTGAGCAGTTTATGAGGCCTTGAAAGAAAAAATAATGCTTTAACATGTAAGGGAAGGCGGGTCTTAGAATTTGGCTGCAAAAATTGGAAGCTCTGTTGGTTTTTAGCTGAAAAATAATCTTTCTGGTTCAAAATATATTCCTTAAAGAAAATCTTTTTATTAAAATAATTGTTATCTGTTTTTCTTTTCATATTATTTAGGTCAACAGTTTAACAGTGTGTGTATAAATTAAAATGGAGAAGCCCTATTGTTACACCTACCGGTATACAGTGTGTGTGTTGATATTTCTACATAAGTTAACTAGTATGAGTAATGTGTAACTTAAATACAGGGTGCCATGGTTCAGTGGTAACGTACATGACTACTGATCTGAAGGTTCTGGGTTCGAGCCTCGTTGAGAATTTTTCATGACCTTCCTTGACATAAGTATTAAATTGTTTCTTAATCAGCGTAAAACTAATGTTTAAACTAAACTTAAATGGAAAAGCTTTATTTTCATCCCCCTGTATGGAAGTATTTTAATATTCCTCCAAGGATGTTGACCAACAAATGAAGTGGATGAAAAGGAATAGCCCTATTTTTAGGGCCCCTCGCTGATGTGGATGCCCTATAAGAATAATCCCTGCCCTGTCCATAAGACTGTTAGTCTGTCAGGTTGTTTTTTTTTGTCCGATGTCTGACTCAAATAGTTTTCATCTTCACCAAACTTGTTTTTAGGTATAAATTTTGGCCAAGTTCGATGACCAGCTGAATGGCTTAAAGCTCTTTAGAGTTATGGCCCTTGAATTTAGTCAAAATGTACATTTCAGCTTTGTCCACACTCTAAGTCAAGCATTTTTTTTTTCTTCACTCACTTTAAACACGCGTGTATTGTGCACACTCATGTATAGTGCGCATCCCGAGTTTGAGGTTTAAAACCTTGGAAAAATCTATTTCCCTTCTATAATACGCACTCATTCTTCGTACATCGAGGAGGCCGCCATTTTGTTTAGCCGCGTGTGTTTTGCAGATATTCGATTGAACTACAGGTAACAAAAGTTCTACTGCTTCCGAAAGTCAGTCATGCAATGATCATAATTCACACATTTAGTATCCAAATTCAGCTTGCATTGTTACGTTAATGTTCATTATGGCCAAAAGTTTGAGTAATTGTCTTCAAATGTTGACACCTTGTTGCTGGTTTGTCGCAAGTTCCTTTCCAAATGGAATTTTAAGTACACAATTATCTTTAACCAAACACTTCTGTCCAAAATGGAACTAACTAGCTAGAATATCATCTGAATGTACTAAAAACAATAAACTGATTATATAATCATAACATAATGACAGTCATTGTTTGTCTCAGTAATGACGATGCGAATATCGCATTTGGCTTCATGTCGTCAATGAATTATCATGTATAGTACAGTACAGTACAGTACTGAACGAGTTCTGGGTGATTCACAGCGATAAAAACAATTGAGAACAATGGTTTCGTAAGCATTTATTTCACAATTATATTGAAGAAATCACAAACAGACAACACTTTTCTGGCAAGTATATACGATAGAGCTTTAATACCAATTTAAAATATGAATACAAATCATATAGACTTCGCCTATCGCCGATATGGCTTCCTAGTGGGTGGGGTAAAGTTTTAAAACACTAAGGAAAAACTGAATTCTTATGTAATGTGTGCACCTCTTCTCAGAAATCAAGGTCAAGTTTGGTAAGTAGTCCTAGGCACTTGAGAGTTATTGCCCTTTAAATAGCCATTTTTATGTTCTGACTGTGTCATTGTTCTAGTTATGCTCATGAATGTTTATGTGTTGATATCTCCACATATGTTAACCAGCAGGGGGCGGGAGCCACCAGGAGATGTGCCTGTTGTCCGTCTCCATGGACAAGACGATGATCCTCTGGAGTCCGGACCTCGAGTCTGGTGTATGGACCGAACAGGTGTGTGCCCTCATGTGTTACGGTCACATTTATGTGTTAATATTTGTTAATTTTCACCAAGTATACAGTTATTTCAATTGTATTTTTACCTGATCAATCTTTTCATAATTAAATTGCATTTATGAAATTTCAACAATTAATTCCTGAACAACTGATTTATTCACAGATGGTCATAGAATATGAATTTGGTTTTTAATTACATGTGTGTATTACATCAGTCAATACGCATCTACAGACACATGATGGCCCAGTGAACCTTGCATGGCAGTTTCTCCATGACAGGCAATAGTGTTAGGAATGGTATTGAACCTAGATTTAGAATTAAAAAACCTATAATTAGAATTCCTGTTTTCATGTGCCATCACATAAAGATCACAAATACTCTTTGCACTTTGAGGGATGAGAGCAAAACTAGGCTAAGTGCTTATATACTTATAGTTTCGCTCTCATCCCTTGACTTGCGTTCACTTCACAGGCTGAAATAATGAATTCATTACCTGGGACTGTTGAAGAGCTGTTGCGTTACATGTCACATGGTACCACAATCACCTGCCATATCCTACATATTCTCTATTTAGCTGATTTCCTCAAATTTGGCAATTACGAAAATAAAATATTTCCTGTGCAATGTGACCTATACTTGCTAAGTTTGTCAGGACACAAAGACTTAACCAACATTAACATGGGAGAGTAGAAAAACTTTTTTTTTTATTTCTACCATTCATTTGTGAATGAGCTGCTTTAAGAAGCAATGTCAGTATGAGGCACACAACTTTCTTCATCATGCCCCTTTAATGAATGTTATTAATCATTATTGTAATCGTTATCAGACTATAGGTTTGCCCTCCCTCTGTCCGTCCGGATGTCCGGAAATCTGGATCCCATGATAACTTTAAACCGTTTAAAATAATATTTTGAAAATTTGTATATGAAAAGACGGCAGTATGGAGATTCTGCACGTCACTTTGTTTTGTTTTTTCTCGGACCAAAATTCTTGGTTGCTATTGTAACGGAAAAATTATGCACCTCACTGGTAGGGATCTCATGTGTTGCGTGCAACACCAGTTACTTGTTTACATTTTTTATTTTTTTACCAAAAGTTGTGCAGCAGGGGTATTCATCACTTTCAGTGAAAGCTCTTATTTTACCATATTGGCAAAAAGAATAGACTCTGCCAAACATTTTATAAACCTGTGGTCTACTGCTACACAGATGCGAGTGGGTGAGGTAGGGGGCAATACACTGGGCCTGTACGGTGGGATGTTCGGACCAGACGGCACGTCCATCTTCTCCCATGGTTACCAGGGAGCCTTCCATCAGTGGGCGTATAACAAGGTAAATTTTAACTTTGCCATTTTGTTTCTGATCATTTTGAATTTTTAAATATCAATTGATTACTGCATTATGCTGTGTGGCTAAGGATTTTTATTTTGTCACCAAGGCACACCTGCCTCAATAACCGAAATGTGTTAACTTGAAGGTCTCTGGTTCAAGACATGTCCTAACGTCTGCAGTCTTTCTTAATCTTTCACATGTGATTTAGGTAAGAAAGTTGTCAAATACTTTCATTTGCTTTGCCTCCAGGACTGATTCCAAAGGAATTTAGGGTTATCAAAATTGAAAAGCTGTGTTAAACATCTATACAGTTGGTCAGTAATAATTGAGGACAGATAATACAGTTGATCAATTATGATATAGGACAGATAATACAGTTGATCAGTTAAAATTGAGGACAGATGATACAGTTGATAAATCCTAATTGAGGACAGATAATACAGTTGATCAATCCTAATTGAGGACAGATAATACAGTTGATCAGTCATAATTGAGGACAGGTAATACAGTTGATCAATCCTAATTTAGGACAGGTAATACAGTTGATCAGTAATAATTGAGGACAGATGATACAGTTGATCAATCCTAATTGAGGACAGATAATACAGTTGATCAATCCTAATTGAAGACATAATACAGTTGATCAGTAATAATTGAGGACAGGTAATACAGTCAATCAATCATAATTGAGGACAGGTAATACAGTCGATCAATCCTAATTGAGGACAGGTAATACAGTTGATCAATCCTAATTGAGGACAGATAATTCAGTTGATCAATCCTAATTGAGGACAGATAATTCAGTTGATCAATCCTTATTGAGGACAGATAATTCAGTTGATCAATCCTTATTGAGGACAGACGTGGATTGGGACCGAGGGGGCGGCAACTTCCTGCTGTCCTGCAGTCTGGATGAGACAGTTCGCCTTCATGGACCCTGGGTCAGGGGGACTCCACAGCAGGTGAGCAGGGAATGAGGGATAGGATAAAGATACATATATTAAGGATATGGGTATTACTGATATATCGGTATATTGTGATTCTAGCTTGGCACGATATGTATTGTCACGTTGTTGGAACTGTGCTGATATTTCAAATTTTATTAGCACATTATTCATTCCTTCTACTTGTCAGTTTTATTTTTAGCTTACCTGAGCACAACAAAATCATGGTAAGCTATTGTGTTCGACTTTTGTCCGGCATCCGTTTGACACCAATAGTTTCCTTTAAAAAACATCTCCTCCTAAACCACTGATTGGAATTTGACCAAACTTCACAAGAATCATCCTTATGATGCCCTCTATCAAGATTGTTCAAATTATTTTGATTGGTTGAAAAAGTAGGTCACAGGAGCTAAAAATAGATCTTAAAAATGCAAACTTTTTAAATATTCTTCTGCAAGACTGCAGGGCCTAGAGCATAGATATTTGGTGTGTAGCATTGTCTAGTGCACCGCTACCAAGTTTGTTCAAATCATGGCCCTGGGGTCAAAATTGGCCCGCCCCAGAGGTCACTTAAATTTACCTAGGCTTATATATAAAAAAACAAGAATAGAAAAATTTCTTCTTAGAAACCACAAGGCCTGGATTTTAGATATTTGATGTGTAACATTGCCTTATGAACATCTACCAAGTTTGTTCAAATCATGGCCCTGGGGTCAAAATTATCCCTGCCTTAGGGGTCACTTGATTTTACATAGACTTATTTATATATGTAAAGTAGAAAAACGTTCTTGTCAGAATCAACAAGGCCTAGAGTTTAGATAATTGGTGTGTTACATTGACTAGTGAACCTCTACCAAGTTTGTTCAGATCATGGCCCTTTGGTCAAAATTGGCTTTGCCCTAGTGGTCACTTGATTTTATATAGAATTGTATATGAAAGCCCTCAAAAGATATTCTCAGAAACAACAAGGCCTGGAGTTCAGATGTTTACTAGTGGACCTCAGCCAAGTCTGTTCAAATCATGGCCATGGTGTCAAAGCTATGACCTTCAGAATTTGGATGGCAGGTACTGTTTTTGTGTGGATTATTTAGATGATCTTGCTGTTACTCTGCATGGATTATGTATTCAGTATGACTCATAATACTATAATATGCAAAAAAGGCAATGTTTCTCAGGTGAGCAATTCAGGGGCATCTTGGCCATCTTGTTTTTTATCGTTACTTACTTTGTATTATTCATTTATAACCTTATTTTCAAAAAATACAGGCACTCTGATTGAAATAAAATCTACTTTATCACATCATGTATTTTCCAGGTTTCATGGTTCGAGATAGCCCGACCTCAGGTACATGGATACGCTTTAAAATGTATAACCATGGTGACAAGATATTCCTACGCCTCAGGTGCAGACGAGAAAGTGATACGAGTGTTTGAAGCTCCAGATAACTTCTTAGAGAACTTTTGTAATCTGTGTGGCCTTGACCTTGAAACTGAACAAAAAACTGAGGGTCGGAAAAGCCGACCCCAAGGTGCAAGTGTGCCTGCACTAGGACTTTCAAATAAAGCGATATTTTTGCACGGACCTACGGACCTCAAGGCAGACCTGGAAATTAAACCAGGGGAAAATGATCAGTATGCGGATAATGTATTTACAAATGTGGCACTTCAAGGCACGTATAATTATTGTTTGTTTTAAACTTATTTATACTAAAAAAGTTCTTAAAATGTATACTAATCTCTCTCGACAGTTCCTGGGGTGGACAAGTACTTTGCGCCTGGGTATGTCATGAAAAATCCTTTCCTCCGACAGGGTTCGAACTCACAAACTTCGGATCTGCCGTCAAGTACGTTAACACTGGACCACGGTGCCCTCATAATTATTGTACCGCAACTTTACAGAAGTGGGGGCTATATAGGAATCATGTGCGTCACATCCCATCCCATAACATCATGTCCCATCCCATAACATCATGTCCCATCCCATAACATCATGTCCCATCCCATAACATCATCCCATCCAACTCATCCCATCCCATAACATCATGTCCCATCCCATAACATCAGTCCCATCCCATAACATCATGTCCCATCCCATAACATCACGTCCCATCCCATAACATCACGTCCCATCCCATAACATCATGTCCCATCCCATAACATCATATCCCATCCCATAACATCATGTCCCATCCCATAACATCATGTCCCATCCCATAACATCACGTCCCATCCCATAACATCATGTCCCATCCCATAACATCATGTCCCATCCCATAACATCATGTCCCATCCCATAACATCATGTCCCATCCCATAACATCACGTCCCATCCCATAACATCACCTCCCATCCCATAACATCATGTCCCATCCCATAACATCACGTCCCATCCCATAACATCACGTCCCATCCCATAACATCACGTCCCATCCCATAACATCATGTCCCATCCCATAACATCACATCCCATCCCATAACATCACGTCCCATCCCATAACATCATGTCCCATCCCATAACATCATGTCCCATCCCATAACATCATGTCCCATCCCATAACATCATGTCCCATCCCATAACATCATGTCCCATCCCATAACATCATGTCCCATCCCATAACATCATGTCCCATCCCATAACATCATGTCCCATCCCATAACATCATGTCCCATCCCATAACATCATGTCCCATCCCATAACATCATGTCCCATCCCATAACATCATGTCCCATCCCATAACATCACATCCCATCCCATAACATCATGTCCCATCCCATAACATCATATCCCATCCCATAACATCATATCCCATCCCATAACATCACATCCCATCCCATAACATCACATCCCATCCCATAACATCATGTCCCATCCCATAACATCATATCCCATCCCATAACATCACATCCCATCCCATAACATCAATCCCATCCCATAACATCACATCCCATCCCATAACATCATGTCCCATCCCATAACATCATATCCCATCCCATAACATCACATCCCATCCCATAACATCACATCCCATCCCATAACATCATGTCCCATCCCATAACATCATATCCCATCCCATAACATCACATCCCATCCCATAACATCACATCCCATCCCATAACATCATGTCCCATCCCATAACATCATATCCCATCCCATAACATCATATCCCATCCCATAACATCATGTCCCATCCCATAACATCATATCCCATCCCATAACATCATATCCCATCCCATAACATCATATCCCATCCCATAACATCATGTCCCATCCCATAACATCATGTCCCATCGTCAGAAAACCCACGTTTGCTCATTACACTTTGCTTCCTAATCGATCATGGGATATTTGGCCAGCAAAACTTCGTACTCCTGAATTATTGATAAGGCATTTCATTGTACCCATGACAGAGACAGCGCAATGACAGCAGGGATCATTTGACTAATGAAACGGCACAGGATTTTGAAAGTTACCTTCGTTCTACCATGTAGAGCTGACGTCATGCTCCTCGCCTAAGCATTGCGGTTTATTTTGTAGGAACAATGAGTCAGTTTTTGCTTTTGTAACTTAAACAAAGAGTATTAAAAATACTATGCTGTGATTTTATTGTTCAGCAAGTAGCTGATAAATATTCATGAAAACATGCCAGCTGGAAATCCATGGTATATACAGAAGTGATAGCGGAATATATACCGTGGGTTTTCAACGCTGATCATGTCCAGTTACATTACATGAAGTCAAGGTAGGATTCATGGTGTATTAATAGCTTTTAGTGATAGTTCTAGTTGGAAGTTGCAGACTTTCAATCCTAACAACAAAAAATGATAGATAACTAGATTTGAGATGCACAGAGTTTGTTTGGATACATTCTTCCAATTTTCAATATCAAAATACATACCATACAAGGAGTTCAATTCCAGATGAAAAGTTCCAGACAGGAACCTCAATTGCAAAGTGGTATAGTTACTGACTAATTGTCTCTAAGTTTGTCATGCTGTGGGGTCAGGTCCTAGTGGAGTCACTCTGATTTTTCGTGTGAGAAAGACATCCAGTTGGCTTGCAGTAGGTCAGTAGTTCTCCCCACACGCCTCCATACATTTGTGAAGCTCCTCCACCTGTAATTAGCTGGACTTGGTTATATGACTGAAATACTGTTACAGTGATGCTAAACTCTCAAACAAAACAAAAATTTCCAAGCATTGGGACTCTGTACATCCCTTCTTCACAGAACGTCTCAAATTAATGTTTTCCTCAGATTGGAAATTTACTGTGGTAATTTTAAGAAATATTAAATGGAGCAAAGATGAGCACATATTGTATACTGGACTATAGGACAATGCCATAATTTCACATACTTAATATTCTTTCTAAATAGTGTGGCAGCTCTTTATCCCTGATGTGGACAGTCCCCAGATGGTTGAAATACATTTATATGGACATAAAACAAAACAAGTCAATAATTTGTTTACTGTGCTGTATTACAGAGCCTCCTACTGAGGAACACTTACTACAGAACAGCCTGTGGCCAGAGATTGAGAAGCTTT
>CM037781.1:46957711-47007711 GCA_021229015.1 Solen grandis
CTGGAGGGACCGTCAGTATCTGTGTTGGGCGCAGCACGTCTAAACCCTTGTGTAGGGTACACACTTTAGAGTAGTTCAACCGTACTAGCTCATTCGCAAACTGAAACAAACGTGACACATACAAATATCTTGGGTATGAATTGCTTTCATTAGATCACTGCTTCAGGTATAGTTCAGGAACCTTGTCAAACATCCATTAATCCTCTTTAGTACTCAAAGTGCTATATTTTTAAAATTTGTAGCACAAAATAATTCAGTAAAGGACATAAATAGTTAATTGTTAAAACTAGAAATTTGTTCATTTTAGTGAGAATCAACAGATATTAACATACAATAATAATAATAATCATCTTTTAACTGAATATTCAAATAGAGCGACTTGGGACCTCACCACAAAACTGTTCAATCCTCTTTTAATCATATATACAATTTAAAAAGTTTTGCAGTCAGAATTGCAAATTCAACGAAATACAAAAACACTACTGTACATACATTTGAAGCATTTCGTCCTCTACTGCCAACCACAACTTTGACCTGGCCCTTACTCTGTTTAAGGGCAGTCACTGCTGGACATGGGACCAGGTCCCCTTCTGGCGAGAACGCTGTTTGGAATGGAATGTTAACACTGCCTGGGATAGTACCTCGTTTATACCTACACATAGTTAAGGAGTCTCCAATAAAGTTGTTGATTAGAAACCCTTTTTTAAATTAAGCATTTTGCTGCCTTTTTTTTAGACAAAAATTAGGAAACTCATTTCTGAAAAAAAATATACCATTGCTAAAATCTTTTAACCCTTTCCCTCATAGAGGACACCATGAAAAGACCTATGCGAACAGCATAAAACCAGATCAGCCTGCGAGTAACTCGCAGGCTGATCAGGTTTTATGCTGTTCGCTGCTCCTCAGTGGTCTGGAAATGAGGATTTTGTAATTAAATTTGGTAAGGTTTAACTGTGGTTTTCTGCAGGTCAGGCTTTATGTGATACCTATAGAGGGCGTCAAAAGGAGTATATATGAGGGAAAGGGTTAAATGAGTGGCACAGACACTTAGATGTAAGGGGAGATCATTACATAGAAAAATACAAATGGAGGATCTGTTTAAGGAACAACGTAGTACCTGAAAAATGGGAATATATATATACAAGTATCTGCATTATTCTGTGACTTCATACTTCTACTTTTCAATAAAAAAAATGAAATGTAGTTCTGACAAGATTGGCACTGTTGTAAACATCAAGTTTAATGCATTCAGATTTCCATGACAACGAATAACAGACTGCAATACTACAAAGTGAGTGTGTCTTGGTGCAGAGGTAGTTTTCTTGAGTACTGTCTGCTGTTCAAATAAGTAAAGAATGAGCTTTCAGTTCCATGTGCTTAATACTTAGCGATGTCATATCAGAAAATATTGAATTTAGATAAATGCCTTCAATTCTCCAAACTTTCACAGAAAAACAGATTCTTCACACAGTTTTTTACCTTTCTTAAGGTTGGTTCTTTATGTTGATCAGAAAATCTTGTTGAAGTCCAGTTGCAAGGTGGAGCAACCCGCTCACTCCTGCCGAACAAGGGAATCTAGTCCCCGATCACTTGATTGGACTGAAGTGCAATGTGAACCTACCTGTATGTCAAACTGTAGTTTTTCAGAGTTTACATTTGCAACATTACTATTTCAGTCATAAAGGAACGTCCCTCTAATAACTGCCAGAGGAAGACCCCAAAATGTAGAACCCCAATGAGTGACCCAAAAGGGGTACCACTAACCTATCATAAGCTAGCTGGACAGTCAATCAGCGACAATAACCACTCAGTCAAAAAGACCCTAATTAAATCAAACCCAAAGTCAGTGAAACTATATAGTGACAAAGGATATTCTTCTGGGGCTCTGACATCTATAACTATCATCATTGGTCTGTTGTTGGGCTTTTTCTTGGTGGGACTACGTGTGTTCATATTTCCAGAGAACTCCCCAAGCTCAATTAGGTCTTCTGCCGAGATTCTGGGACACTTCTCAGCCCGTAGCTCTTCTAGAGAGACAGGCTCCATTGACTGCAAGAAAACAGTTTTATCAAATACTTGAAAATCAGTTTTGATTTGACTATAATCTAATATGAATGTACAACCAACACAGAATGGTATAAAAAAAAACTTGGTGAAACAACAAACAATATGCAAACAACTGCAAAACAAAACGATGGCATACTGTAATAAGATGTCTGATATAAATCAGGTGGCTAATGACAACTCCAGACAGGAGATCTCAGGAAAAGTATACAATATTAATCTACACTTCTTGCTGAAAACTAAGCAGTTTTGCCTTGACTCAACAATGTGTAACCTGAGCTATCACTAAAGGTGATGAAAACCCCACTATTTTAACTAAACAATATGGGAAAATCATGAAAATTTTGTTAAAGTGCATGGATGATGAAACAAGACAACATGCTTATGTCACTCTATATCACCCCCACTTTGTAAAGCAGAGGTAAAATAAGGATGGAATATCTTGAAAAGAGAAGAAAAAAAAGTGAATATTTACAAGCTCATTAACTGGCTGCTCGTTGTAGTCCCTGGAATAGTAGGAGATATTGGGTCGCGTTTCGGGTTTCTTCTTCTGTACCTTGGAATGCTGTCGGTATGTAGCACTTTTTGGCGTCTCACAAAATATCTGAATAGAGTCCTTCACACATTGCTGAATGTTTATTTCTGGAAAAAAAGAAAAATATATCACTACATGAATATATCCACTGTATTCCAGTTATTATTATTGGACATTAAATTTCCTTTTGAGTCCTTTTTTATTTTATTTTTTTTCAAAAATATTTTTTGTTAGAAATTAAAATGACTTGACCTGGCTTGACTATTTGAGTTTACCATCGCTTTGACAGTATTTCTGTCATATAGTGACGTCCAGCTAATTACAGGTGGAGGAAGACCCCCCAATGCACGGAGGCATCCGGGTAGAACCACCGACCTACTACAAGCCAGCTGGAAGGCTTCCTCACATGAAAATCTGAATGACCCTGCCGGGATTCGAACCCACGCGGTGAGGGGCAGAGTGAGTCAGCGACTTTACCCTCTAGGCCACGGTGGCCCCAAATTAAAATGAAGTACAATATAAATGTAAAACTGTTAGTAACAATCTTCAAGGAAATAGATTGTGCTGTAATTATTCAAGCTAACCACTAGCCATTACTTTGAGTGTATTAATTAAAATAGTGCAGCTCCATTATTTTGTATTTGGGGTCAAACAGTAGATACTGCATTGTAGTGGACCACTGAAAAATGCATGTTCAACAAGATAGATAATCATAAAATAAAAATTTGTGGTCCAATGCCTGGCAGTGTATATTGATTTCTATAAAGCTACACAGTATACACTTAAGAAATGGCAATACACATGTTAGGAGCAACCTCAAAATAATCTCACCTGGCATGTCTGAGAACAACAAGATGCACTCATTGAACCCAAATGACAGTAGACGTTCATCAAATTGCTTCAAAATGGCTACCCCAATACACAGTGGAAACGATGAGTTGCCTAGCAACAGTGTGTCCCATAGGTGCATGATCTTGTGCATGGGAAATACGTCTGCAATTTACAAAATGAATGTCAACATCTACTATCACAAGTTTTTTTTGCATCTTATCATTTTAAGATGATGTTAAGATGTATGTTTGTATTTGTTGTTGGTGTTTAATCCAACTTAGGCTGACCATATTTCACAGCTTTAGCTGTCTTTTTTTAACAGCTATTGCCGAGCACTAAGCAACAAATAAAATATTGAGTATGTTTAATTTTAAAAGTCAAACCAAACACAAAAGATAAATCTTTTATCACTTTGCATCAGTCTTGAGACTTCTGAGTTGAAACCAATACTAAAATTAGAATAATAGCATATCTGCATAATAATTTTTGTCCTTACTTTCATAGTTTTTGAAAAAGAACTATCACAAAGGTGATGAATACACCTCCCCAAAGTAGTTGGATATATGTATACACATATACAAAACAAGTGGCAATGACCTAGTGACCCCCAACTTTCAGTCAATTATTATTTCTAATTTCAAGAAGTTAGCCACTATTGAGCTAGATGAAATTTAACCCTTTCCCTCATAGAGGAAACCATGAAAAGACCTATGCGAACAGCATAAAACCAGATCAACCTGTGAGTAACTCGCAGGCTGATCAGGTTTTATGCTGTTCGCTGCTCCTCAGTGGTCTGGTAATGAGGATTTTACAATTAAATTTGTTAAGGTCTCAGTTTGGTTTTCTGCAGATCAGGCTTTATGTGGTACCTACTGAGTGCGTCAAAATGAGTCTATATGAGGGAAAGGGTTAAGGTAGCTGCAATTCTTGTGACCTTGATCGTTTGTATATGACATTTGGTCAAGGCCTTGATACACTCTCTCATCATAAGCAATCCTTGTTTAAAGTGTAATTTCATAAAAACAAAAAATATCAAAATTATGGGAGGACCCAAATACATAAAAATTACTCAGCATGTGACTTTGACCTTGTGAAAATGATATGGAGTCTGGGCTATGATAAAGCTTCTCATCAAAACATTTTTTTGTGTGCAAAGTATGTGGGGTCACAGAGTTATGAGCTAAACACAAACACAGATAGACAGGCATGAGGATTCCTATGTATGTAACAGATCCCAGCTTGTAATGATTTAATTTTACTTACGGGCAAACATAGTCAGGAACCATGGAATGGCATATAGCTGAAACAAGAAGAAATAACTGCTGATTCAACTACAATTTGTTGCTGTCATGATGTTTAACTCATGGCCATGACAGTATCTCATCCTATAGTGACATCCAGCACTTACAGGTGGAGAATGCTGGGATGATATATCCCAGTTACTAGGCAGTGCTCATACTTGGACTAAGTGATAGAAAGTCAGTGACTATAACCACTTAGCTACAGGGAGTCCACTACTGTATTTTGATCTGACACACTATGTAAACATGGCAGTATCAATCTCACACATATTCACAGTCAGTATGACATGCATTTTAAGTCTATTTTTAACAATCAGTTTATTAATTGAGCTCTTGCCCAAATATACCAACCTTACCTAAACCTTAATAAAGCTTATTCATACTGAATTGCAGGATCCCATTTCTTTTCCCTTTAACCCTTTCCCTCATATAGACTCATTTTGACACCCTCAATAGGTATCACATAAAGCCTGATCTGTAGAAAACCACAGTTAAACCTTACCAAATTTATTTACAAAATCCTCATTTCCAGACCACTGAGGAGCAGCGAACAGCATAAAACCTGATCAGCCTGCGAGTTACTCGCAGGCTGATCTGGTTTTATGCTGTTCGCATAGGTCTTTTCATGGTTCCTCTATGAGGGAAAGGGTTAAGAGAAAAATACCTAAACAAATAATATTTCATTTCTCAAAAACTAACTATTGTTTGTCAGTAAGATGATTATTCATTTCAGCTATGTCATTCACTATAATGCTTTGTGAGACGAAAATGTTGAAATGTTTTTGGACCTTATTCAAGATTTTAAGTACTATGTACAGCTATATATGATGGAATTTGGGCTTTGTTTCACTAATCAAAGAAAACAATTTTTTCTTTAATTTTAAAACTGATCCTTTATTACCAAAATCTATCACTTTAGCATCTGTATGGATATTTGAGATTTTTTCTTTATTGATGAGAAGTATGGACAAGAAATAGATACAGATAGAGCCAAGTGAAACCTACATCTGGTATGAAGCCGATTCCCTCCATGTGGTTGCTCAACTCAGGGTTGTGAAATGCTATCAGATGACTGAACACTGCTAGGTACTCTGTCAAGAAGAACATAGACAAACCCTTTACCTTATATAGATGTGTTTTGATGCCTTGGCAAACAAAACAGCCCTAGATCAGACTGCTATTTCCAGCTGTCTGATCAGGGTCTCCTCTGTTTGTTTACAATATATTCATTATATTGTAGCATAGATTTGACACAGATTCCATAGCAAAGAAAAATTCATCATTTCATAAATTATATCATTTGAAATTTTTGGAAATTAATATTCAGCAGGTCTTTAAGGTGTATATAAACTATTCATAAAGAAGAGGGTTAAAATCCTATCATATAGAGAACTTTTACAAGCAAACTTGTTTGTCAGCTTTAATAATCCCAAACTGGAGAAAATAAGTCAATATAAGCTTCATATTGATATCTGCTAAATTGTCATTCTAAGATACAGAAATACTACTGGGCAAACATACCTTGTATTACTGGTGAATTATCTTTGAGAAAGAAATTGTGAAGGTATTTTGGGATAAACGCTGATATGCAGGCATATGCAAGAGCTGAAAAAGACATGTAACAGATAAGAATAGAAATATAAATGTATGTATAATTATGTCCAATGTTTGTTATTTCTGCTTATAAAATGTAAGGTAAAAATTCTCCACTGAGTTTTATATAAATACATGTTGTGAGAATTAATTTTCCCATCAGATATTAACATAAAAAAGATTTCAAACTTTCCCCTTTGATGTAGATAAAACCACAAACCTTCATTGTTAAAATTGAGGGCCAGGAAGGGGGCACATAGGGAGTCCAGGCCCTGCCAGTAGACATACTGTGGGTGGCTGACCACCCATGCTTTCAACACCCGCTTGAACTTGGCATGGGCTGTTGGCGAGGAGAGCAACTCATGGTACTGGTGACATCGCGGAATATCCACAGCTATCTGTTGACACAAACGTAAGTATGTATGATATTCAAACATATGATAATTTCATTCTTTTCTGGTTAATACATGTTCACTCTTTCAAACAAGTTTATCCTGGATTTAGAACCACTCAACAAGTATTTACTGAACACATCCATTTTTTTTAACAAAAATGTTGTTCCTAAGGGTGCTTAATGTTTCAGGTTTCACTGCATGTTATAAAATCAAGCTTGCCTAAAACTTTTACCACCAAGATGGTGAGAACTGACAAGCAGAATACCTCTCCTTATTTTTCAGACAAAGTCAAGCTGAAATCTATTTCTCCAGAAGACTGGTACATCAATTTGGGCATGGGAAACAGATATAACTGGAGCTATTACTGAACCTGATGAATATCAACAGAACAACATGCATGCTTCATATATAGCCAATACTTAACTTTTTGAAGTTTGGGTAAAATGACATGATATATTCAGTGAATCATATAAAAGGTAAGTAAGTGGCTGACTGCTCACCTGTCTGTCAGTACCTGTGGGTGTCTCCTTATCAATACTGTCGTACATTGCCATGATATCTCCCTGAAACATACAGCTTTATCCTTATGTCAGGCTTCAAGTAGAGTTCAAGCCAAAATATGTTCATACAGAAACCATTTCTCTATTATCTACTTCTGAAAAAGAATCTTGACTATTTCGAAATCTCAAAACTTTCAGGAATCTTAAGTTTTTTTGTGCATAAACAGAGATAATAATTTAATAAACACATGGCCACAATATGATAGAGTAAGTTGGCCTTAAGCTTTGTAAGTTCTACTCTGAATCAAATAAACAATTTATTTGTATGAGTCAGATAACTTTCATTCACATATGTGATGGTACGAACTATAAACAAATAAATAAAAATAAAATAAAATAAAAAACATGATTTACAAAATACTGACCTATTTACAACAGCAGTGTGAGACAGACAATAAGCAATATTACTTAGAAAAATAAGAAACAATACACAATTTGATGGAGTGTGCAACAACAACCTTACTGACCTCCACCTCCAGAAGAGCTGACCAGACCAGGTTGCGGAACAATGGTGGCACGTCTACACGAGCCTCCTTCCAAATGTGGGCCTTCTTGAAAGGATAACCCTTGATGAGTCGCTCATATAGGATCACACGGTGGAACTGGAGATATCATCATATCAGTCACACACACAACTTGCTTCAAGAAACATTTCAATACAAGATTTTTCTCAGTCATTTTTAGCAAACTCTTACAGAAAATGATTTTCGCTTTGTTCAAAATTATTATGATACAGAAGTTTTTATAAGTTGAGCAAGACAGACTGCAGAGTTACCTGATATTCAACATCCTTCTCCTTGATAACAAGGGGCAGACTGGCGGTGCTGGCTAGGTCCACATTGCTGGGGGAGGAAGGCAGACCCTCCATCTTGTTCTTTCTACAAGACACACACAGGCACTCTCAACATGCTTTATTATTGTAGTAAATGTAGATAATGGTACTTGTACAATTTAGCTCCACATCTGGCACCATACTTAATCAAGTAAAATCCTACTGCCTGAGCTGGAATCAAACTCGGGACCCTCAGTATGCAAGACAGACACACTACCACGTCACCACTAAAGCTAGCTCTATGGCATGACAGATCAAGTGCCATTTATACCAATACTACATTAATCAAACAGATTATTTACACATTTTTGCTTGTTTGGGTTTAACACACAGCTGAAAGTATTTCCCTCATTTGGGAACTTTGTATACATGAGTCAGATATAGTAATGTCTCACTGCAGTATCACACTGCAGAAAAATGGCATTAATACAAAATCAGTCACACTATTCTAACAACAGGCCAACCAGTCCTAGCTGGAACCATCCTTATATATGCTGAGTACCAAGAGAGAGGCACATATATATATTTTACTTTATATAAAGCATTGTACCATCTTCTTCGAATTTATTTCTTTACCATCACTTGGGAAATTATTTTATAGCTTATACATGTACTAATCCCTTGTGACAGTCCTTTGGTAATACCAGTACTATGTACCTATGAAAATTGTAGTGTAAAATTTCCACCTGTAATCAATAAACACTACCACAGGATCACTCAGTGGAAGGAAAATGAAAATGGTCTCTGCTGATCACAGATCATGAAAAACATCTGATGAAGAATGACAGTAAATCTGAATGATATTGCTGGTGTTTGAGACTTAACATCTCTGTGATAATAAGTATATAGCAATGTCCAGCTAAATACAGTGGGAGAAAGACACCATGTGTATGACACACTCAGGCAGAATCACAGACCTACCACAAGCTAGAGATTCCTTGCTAGAAAACTATGAGTGATCAGATCATTCAGGAATGAAGAAGAAAGACTAACTTACTCATCTTCCAGCAGGGGATAGTATGCTGTCTCATCAATGTCCTTAAGTCTCTGAAAATATAGCAATCATACTGTCAAAAAACAGGAGATACCAAATCTTGTTCTTTTAAGTCATCAAATTATATTTTGATACACATAATATTTCCATTGCTTTAAATAATAGATAAGGAACAAGAGCTATCAATGAAGGTGAGGAATACTCCCGCTAAACCACCTTGACTCAATATGAAAAGATATCAAACTTTAGTAAACAGGACAGGATGGAATGGTGTAGGATGCAACGACAGTTATTCCCTCCACTTCACTTCCCAAAGTAGGTGTATAATAACACTGTAGGTTACATAACATACGGAATTTAAATGATTAAATGAAACATTCTTATTATAAACCTTTAAAACTGAATCAACATTAACTTATCAGTTCTTTCTTAAGAAAAACCTATTTTGCACTTACTTTCCTGAGTTGAGTTTGTGACAAGAGGATGACAGTATTGTCCAGCAATTCTGCCTGGTCACGACCTTGACCTAGAACCTCCCCATTCACTAGGGTCAGGCTGACAAAATACAACACAATTAGAAAAAATAAGAAAAAACAACAACATTAAGTTACAACAATAGAAAAGAGGGTAAGTTGGTATATCTTTTTTTTAAACTATCAAATGTTACCCTGATAATTGATAAGTAGAAGTTATAGTTTCATTTCAATTATATAAATTAGTGATTTAGAAAAGCAAACAAGTTTCATCTTTGAAAAAACTTCCATGGTCCAGTGTAATTAACCCTGTGAGCAAAAATATTTTATGATTTTTCCAGGGCCAAAGTATGGGTCCCAACAAGACAGTTGTATATATTATACATATATTATTAGAACTAGTTTCCAATCAACATAAGAGATATAAGTTTTAATTTTTTTTTTAGTTAGAATGGCAATTGTCAAGATCCACTGTCTTGGATGCAAAAAGAAAGTAAAAGCACTTTAATCTATTAGATACAGCAATCATGTATTTACCATGGCAACAGAAACACTAAATATCATACTACACAAACCAACCAAAATTGCAAAACTTACTTGGGAACTATGGTGATAGGCGGTTTGACCTTGATAAGCCCTGCCTTCCTGAGGACGGCCTCAAGGTCGCCCCCTGCCAGCCTCCATAGGTAATACACCTCCTCCATACTCCTCTCTGACAGGTGGTCTTCATTGTACTCTGGAAACAGGTGAATAATAACAGATGTGCAAGGTTACAGCATCCATCTCTTAACCCTTTCCGTCATATAGACTCATTTTGACGCACTCAATAGGTACCACATAAAGCCTGATCTGCAGAAAACCACATTTAAACCTTACCAAATTTAATTACAAATCCTCATTTCCAGACCACTGAGGAGCAGCGAACAGCATAAAACCTGATCAGCCTGCGAGTTACTCGCAGGCTGATATGGTTTTAAGCTGTTCGCATAGGTCTTTTCATGGTGTCCTCTATGAGGGAAAGGGTTAACTTGGAGCTTGTTGGTTAGATTTCCAGCCATGACTTACAAAAGGTATTAAAGATGGTACTGGTATATCTCCTTTGTGAAGGTCACTCAGCTTATAATTGGTGTCATGTTATAACTGGTGTCTTATGTGCAGAATATTGTAAGTCTTTACATATGGTGTAAATGGAGAACTGAACTTGTTGAATACCCTGCTACATGGACCTGACCCAACAATTTGAAGAGATACCAAACTTTATGTAATAAAACAGTATTATCAGTGTACATTGTTATTTTTGTTTTCAAACACTATGTGAAACCTTGAAACAAAATAGACTGAAACTGGGTCCCCTCGCATACAATTAATTTGCAAAGTTTCAGGTAGTGCTTGAAAAAATCAGCTCAGCTGATGATGGAGATCCTATATTCCACAGAAAGCTTATTTTCTTCTCCTTAGACTGACACATGTACCATGGAAATCGATGAAGAAATGAATACTTATGAGTAATTTTCTATTTTCAAGCAGAGCCAATTTTGACAGTTTTGTCTTGGTTCTGATGCCTTAATTGACCTCACAGTCACATGGTATTGCTACATTGATAATGCATGATTCCTATATGGCCCGCACTTCACTTTGTACAGCAGGGGCATGATAAACAAAACAATGGTATCTTACATTGCTTACAGCATACAGTTCAGTGTAGTCTTAAAGGTATGCTGCCACAAGCTTAGAGTTTAATTAGCAGAGAAAATAATGTAGGACATTAGTGTTACATAATTTCATAGAGTGGTCAAAATATATCATCATATGCAATGAAACATGATGTTAATTTAAGAAAACATTTAAACCTACATGTACATTTATACAGATTAATGCAGTAATTATCTTATGTTCAAGAAATGATATATACTCAAATTTGTAAACACTGAGATGCTCTGTTTATAAAATGCGAATGTGAAAGTCCTACATATAACCCTTCAAGGAGGCTTGTTCTGGCAAGTCTCCTAAAGATACAGAAGAGCCTACCTTGCTCTGTTTCTGGGTTGAGACTGGGCAGGACAAGGTCCTTACACCTCAGGTTGGAGCTGAATAGATGGTAGCCATTTTTGTGGGGTATCTGAAAGAGAGGGTGTGACAGTTGTATTGTGTGTCCTCTAGATACAGTCAACCCTAAGTACATCAGAAGTGTCTGTAAATCTCATTTTTGCCAAAGTATCGAATTTGCCATATTGACTAGAAAATCCTACTGACATACCCCAACCCCTTAGGTTTAGTGAGGAAATCGGTAAAATCAAGTTTCATATACATGCAGACACTTATTGAACTTTTGTGATGCATGTAAACGTACCAGTCAGTAATATTAATGTTGTGCTTGTAATTTTGTGAATATACCATCTGAATAATCCAATTTTGTGTGATTTTACGTTGTTGTTTTTTTGCCATGCTATGTCACTATACAGACGTTACATGTATATACAATATTACGTCAAACAGTAACTTTGGGCCAAATTTGAAGGGTGTAGCTTAAAAATACGAAAGAAGGTCAATGGTCATCCAAGATGCTAGAGTGTGCACAATGTGAAATCTGGCATTTTTTTCATCATTAAAGGACCATAATTCCAGTCTCAGCCATAATCGAACTTTGGTGAGATATTATGTTAATAAACAATGTCATAAAGTCTGAAGAAGAATGAATAAGAAACAAGGCAGTCCAAAGGACAGCTATATCCCCCGCCGCTGGCCAAATATTAGAATTTGTTTGGTCATAGGATTATGTTCACCTTAACCTGGCATGGTTGTAGCAGACATAGAAGATCAGTTTAAGACAATTTAACTTTCCGGAGTTATGTATGAATCTCAGAATTCGGAGGCACATATATTAAAAGTTTACTGACAAGTTTTACATGGGAAACAGTACAAAAAGTGAACATCAATGAAGTATAGGATGTGTTAGGTAACCACAAAATACATGTGTAACTCAATTAAAAACTTTATATATCATGACATAATTTGTATGATTGTGAACATGACATACTATTATTTACCGAGTACAATAAATCACTGTGGAAGTGCAATCCAGGTCATGAAGTGGTCTGTGTAAGGCAAGGGGAACACTCCTGAATGAGATATGGAGCGGACACGAAAATAACATTTGACCTTCAAGTATGACCTTGACCTTGAGCCAGCGTGACCGCCTCATGCCTTCTGCACATCAGCTCAATGAGGTTAACATTTTAGCCGAGTTTGAAGAAAATGTGTCCAAGCGTTCATGAGATATGGAGCGGACACGAAAATAACATTTGACCTTCAAGTATGACCTTGACCTTGAGCCAGCGTGACCGCCTCATGCCTTCTGCACATCAGCTCAATGAGGTTAACATTTTAGCCGAGTTTGAAGAAAATGTGTCCAAGCGTTCATGAGATATGGAGCGGACACGAAAATAACATTTGACCTTCAAGTATGACCTTGACCTTGAGCCAGCGTGACCGCCACATGCCTTCTGCACATCAGCTCAATGAGGTTAACACTTTAGCCGAGTTTGAAGAAAATGTGTCCAAGCGTTCATGAGATATGGAGCGGACACGAAAATGTTTCGGACACACTGACGGACGGACGGACGGACGAAGGGCATTCCTATAACCCCCCTCCCGCTTCGCGGCGGCGGATTAATGAGAGTGCAAACAAAGTGAAATCTGGCATTTTTAAATCTTTCAAGGGAAATAACTTGACCTAATAGGATTATATCAGCCATAATTGATCTTGACAGAGAGATTATGGCCATAAACATTGTCATGAAGTTTGAAGAAGATTGCTGAAGAAATGAAGATGATATTGTGTACACAAGAAAATGCTGACAGATGGAGGAACTTAAAGACTAACAACGGACATTGACTGACCACAATAGCTCACCTTGAGCACTTTGTGCTCTGATGAGCTAAAATTGATTGAAAATGTTTCATACCTGTTTGAGTTTATATGGAGAAAAGATCTCACTGTCAAGAAGACTGACTGGGTGTGGCCTGGAGAAAAAATAGAACAGTAAGAAAATCATGCAAACCATACGCTGATTAAATTCAACACATAATAGCAAATCCTTTGGAATAACAATCAGCCTATAAATATTTGACACTGTCACTGTGTATATAGCAGATAAAATGGTTAACCTACAAAATAAAGGTTTGGAGTCCTATGTTATTCTGCATTTTCCATCTGCATTTGATTTTGAATATCAAGTTACTAAACTTAAAATGGTATATGAAACAGCAGAATTATTTTACTATGCAGATTGTGTAGAATCTGAGCTACAAATGTGAATGATAAACAGAGGAGACCCTGACTGAACAGCTGATTACTGTACGAGGTAAAGAGTTAAATTTACTCTTTTGTTATGATGGAAAATATAATATAAAGGATCTACACTATATCTCCTTTGCAGCTCAAGCATACAATAACTATAGCTAACCTTTCAACAGGATCTACTGCTAGACATTGTTTTATAAACTTCAGGGTAGCCGGCTGAAGAGACTGTAAGGGAAAAAAACAAGAAATATACAGGTAAATTAGGTTGGACTAGGTTACCCAAAATGCACTGTGTAAGAAATCATTTCAAAGCTCTCTCCACATAAAGATCTTATCCTGCTTGATCGGTTGTAAAGCTACTTTGTCCCCTTGCCACTTATACAAGGATCATCAGAGTCCCATGTATTTCTCCTGAACCTGGGTTTTACTGTTTATGTTCTAGGGCAGCAACGGAGGAGCATGGGTAAGGTTGTGAGTTTGATCCAGCCTGGTTTAAGTTTCTTTAATTAATTTCCTTGGCACAGAGTAGTGGTGCTACCCAGGAACTATACAGCGAAGTTAATGGTAGTTAAATATATCCATGTTCTAAGAGCTTGAATATGCAAGACACATGCCATGTGACGGAAGGAAGATAAGAGTAACATAACCAACACAGGCATTATATACATTGTATGACCATTATGAAAGTATGTTTTCCCTTTAAGCAGCTTTTACCTTTTTCTGCCAAAAATGATATTTGATTTTGTGTCTTGATTTTTCTTTCATTCAAGTGAATGTTTTTCTTAACATAAACTGTATTTAGTTATAATATAAATCCAGTTATCCCTTTCATTTGCTTAATATATAAGTTGACAAATGCAATTAATTTATAGACATGGGTGACTTCTTAAAGTAGAAATATTACAGAAAATACCACTGCAATGTGGAGTGGTCAAAGGGGGATACACATATTTATCCAAGCAAATTCATCTCTGTTCAC
Organism: Solen grandis; assembly: GCA_021229015.1. NCBI lineage: Eukaryota > Metazoa > Mollusca > Bivalvia > Adapedonta > Solenidae > Solen > Solen grandis. Next base: position 46,972,572 of record CM037781.1, read on the forward strand.
TTTTGCCATGTACATCTACATCTCATGATACTGGTAATAATGATAACAAATTCCACTATAATTCATCCCCATCACACTCAATATGCTAACCAATACATATGCGTGGCCATATAGCACCCACATACATTACACAAGGGCATATAACTCTGAAACACCTTGACTGTACCAAATGATGATGTATGCCAAATTTAATAACATATAGTGATTCCCACATCCCCCCATTGCGTATAACCCTCAAAACTTTGAGACTTTAAACAGAAACATATAATATATTCATTTATCATCCCTTTCTGTTGCTAATTAGTGTAAACAAAACAAAAGTAAAGTTACCAGTACCTGTATTTTGTCTTGACATCCTAGTTCCTGGACAAAAGTTTCAAAAGGGTTGCTATCTGAAACAGTGTATTTATGGTATCAGTGACCTTGACCTATCAGACCAAATCGCATACCAAAGCTTTATCTCTTTACTAAGTATACAAGAACCAAACCTGATTGTAATATCTCATTCTTGACAAAATTTATTGAGAAATTTTCATTATGGGGACAGATAGTAAGCAGCCATTAGCCCCAAACAGCACATCAAAGCTTTATCTATACAAAGATATACATGTCCCAAACTTGGTCAAGATATAGCGCTTACAACAAAAGCTATCAAAGAAATTCCTTTTGGGGACTGACAGACAAAGTGACCAATAGTCATGGTGATCCAGGATAACCCCTGAAACATTTATTTTTAGGGGTATGAAATCTGTACAAATATTGTTTATCAAGTCCAGAAAAACTGATAATCAATAGAGGAGGACAGAGGAGACTTTTTTTTCAGAACTTAGTGCACAATTATTGTAAATGCTTCTTTCTATTTATATGTCTCTATATCTTTATGTATTTACCATAACTTGCACCAAGCCCTCAAATTATTTATTTCTGGTTTTATATCTCTCAAGATATCAACATATTTTGGTCACACATAAACATTGCAACATGCATATTCTCACATGATTACACATGCGACATCTTCATAACAAATCTGTACATATTTTACATCTTACAAATATTTAAGGCATCATTATACTTGTAATTACCTGATTTGAGAAACCCAAATATTGTTTTAGCAATTTGCAGTGTAGACTTGTTTTCCCATAACAATTTACCCTGGAAAAGAGCAAATAAATCTGGATATATGTACGTGGAGAAATCTCTCTCCCTCTCACGCAGGTAGTAGTAGATAATATACCTCAATGTTTAAATTTTTCGTCGAATAAGGTACACAAATTAACAAAGATACTCTTATATCTTTTTTTCAATGCATAGAGTTCATTTTATTTAATGAGATTTAAAAACAAAATGAGAATGCAGCAGTTTTAATACACACATATACAATGATTAATTTTAAAGCATAATAAGTTGCAAGAAAATTTTTTTTTAAGAAGCATTTTAAGGGTAAGCATCATGAAAAAAACTGTAAAATCTCAGGATCAAAACGAAGAGTTTGGTTTTTAACAATAAATTGTGCTGTGTTTTCAAAATGATTCTCAATGAACTGAAAATTGCTATTTTGATGATAAACATAAGTTGAAAGACAAAATTCATCATATTTCTATACAACTGATCAATCACAAAATAACTTTGAATGCATGCAAAAATGTGTGGCCTGCGTACTTACAGCCAGGACTTCCAGCAGGATACAGCCTAGTGACCACACGTCTACTTTAGGACTGGACTGGGGTAGGGTAGATAACTCTGTCTCCTCGTCTATCTGTACTGGGCCAGCACACAACACTTCAGGACATGTGTACTTTGGTAGACTGTCACATGAACATAGAAATAGAAGGAATGAAGCTAGATAGTTTTAGGGCTAACCACAAAGCTGCATATATAGAAATAGAGAGAGGAAATAACCAATTTTTACATTTATCGAGAGATGTCTATAGACACAGGCTTTAAATTTTAGAAAGGCAACAAGTGGAGGAGTGTACATGTCTTGAAAACATTTAAAAACTTTCTAACAGTTGTCAAAATGAGCCAAAGACTGGTAACTTCTTGAGCTAGTCCAAGTTTTTAAACTTGAATAGTTGGGCTAGCTAAAAGTTATATCAAACAATACAGGTGTACAGGGATTAAAAACTCATCCATCTTATATCTGGACTCTGATGGCTGGTTCAACAATATTGGCTGTCAGAGAACAAACCACAGCAACTCATTCAATAGAAAGTTGTCAGAGCTGATGCCTCGACAACAAATGTTTGTCATAAAAAAAACCAGATCCTAACTAGGGTAACTGCCTCCTCACTAATCTCTCATCAAAAGGGTTAAACCTGAACCAGAATGCTTGGTGTCGGGCTAATATAACTTTGCCCCAATTTCATGATACTACATGTGACTAGCTAAGTGCAGATTAGCTATCAAAACGTAACTATGACAAACATTTTCTCGGATAACTATCAAATCACTTGTGGAAAGTGTAAACTTAAATGAATCCAGCAAAGCTGAATTTAATCCAATACACATTTGTAAAATTGGGGACATAAGTAGCATGTATAAATGCTGTAGTGTGGAAAGACAACAAATTTTATATACCCTAGATTTTTAGAAAACAAGAGGGCCATGATGGCCCTGAATCGCTCACCTGAGTACCATTGCTTCAACTGATGCCAAGGTTTTTAAACAGACAAGGATTCTGATATAACTTAATCTAAAACATTTTACCCCTGACAATACTACACACCAAATATCTAAGCAATGGGGGTTTCGAAGGGGGGGTTTACCTAGGGCCAAGACTTTAAAATCTTTGTAATGAACATTAGATGCTACTACATACCAAAAATCTTACTCTAGGCCTTATTGATTCATAGAAAAAGATTTTTTAAGATTTTCCTATATAACTCTATGTAAAACAAGTGACCCCTGGTGGGGGATAACCAGGGCTATATTTGTACAATCTTGGTGGTGGCCCATAAGATGATGCTTCATACCAAATATCTAAGCTCTAGGCCTTATGGATTCATGGAAGAAGATTTTTTAAGATTTTCCTATATAACTCTATGTAAAACAAGTGACCCCTGGTGCGGGGTCATTTATCACCATAGGGCTATGATTTGTACAATCTTGGTAGTGGCCCATAAGATGATGCTACATACCAAATATCTAAGCTCTAGGCCTTATGGATTCATAGAAGAAGATTTTTTAAGATTTTCCTATATAACTCTATGTAAAACAAGTGACCCCTGGTGCGGGGTCATTTATCACCATTGGGCTATGATTTGTACAATCTTGGTAGGCATCCACTAGACAATGCTTCACATTAAATATCTAAGCTCTAGACCCTGCAGTTTTGCAGAAGAAGATTTTTAAAGTTTGCATTTTTATAATCTATTTTTAGCTCCTGTGACCTAATTATGCAATGGACCAGAACCATTTATACAACTTTAGTAGAGCTTCATCCAAGGAACATTCCTGCAAAATATTTTTCAAATTGGCCAAGCCGTTTAGGAGGAGATGTTGTTTGAAGCAATTGTTGACGCCGGACGCACTGATGACGGAAAATGACAAAAAATTAAAAAAATCTGTGCTTGAGTGACCTAAAACTCTGCTGAACAAACATATTACTCACCCTATAGGAAATCCGACATATGCACCTGCATTTGTCATGTAATACATCCCATATTTGGAAATTTACTTTACCCTGAAATACATCTCATTTGTCAATATATATATGTATCATATTTAATGTCAAGTATTTCTTCTTACATGACCAAAAAATAGGAATAGGTAGAAATTCTAGTTTGCAACTTATATGTATATGTCTATTGAAAATGTATATACAAATACATTAAAGGGAAAAAATTATCAAAGATTAAACAGTTTAAATAATAATAACTGACATAGTTTCAAGTAAATATTATATGTAAATTATTTCAAATACATAGCATAAATAAGCCCCAAATATTCTATTACTTACGTTATTTTAATAACTGTGCAAACTTAACCTATCACTGTAAGAGAATACTCTGGCCACACTGTCTTGACTCTACCATATGAAAAAATATACGTTTACAGAACACATGTGATTTCTGTATAGTCCCACTTCACTTTGAGAAGCAAGGGTATAGTAATGGTGAAACAATAGACCATTTCACTCCAAAGTATGACATAAACCTACATAAATCAACTTGCACTTCCCAAACAACTTATCTACAAGATGGTATAAAATTTCACACATTGTTAAATTAAAAATAAACATACACTTGAGATTTTTCCCAAAAGTCACTGCTGGGTCAATTTGAAACAGAAAATTATACCGGGTATTGCAGATGCTCTGGTGAAATGGTCTCAGGCTTTTTTTTCAGATGTTGGGGGGACCTTAATATCATGTTTTGGGGGAAAATATGACCTTTTTTTTTTATTTTTCATACTTCATACTGAAGTAAGATGCAAATTTGAGGAAAACCTCAAGAATTAAAAGGATTTATCAGAAGGGAAGGCACCTTCCCTGATAAAGAAGGAAAAAAGCCCTGGGTCTATAAAGAAAATAAGGAGTCACCTCAGCATCGATGAGTATGTTGTTAAGGTTGAGGTTCCTATGTGTCACTCCATGTTCACAGAGGAAGGTCAGACCACGGAGGATTTCAAAAGCAAGCTGTAGTAAGTCTGGCTCCCTGGCAATGATAACATCACCATTATGTTGTAATTCTTCATCATAGACAAGGTTATATAAGAGATAAAAATTAGTTGGAGATTCTATTCACTGTTATAGTAATGAATATTTTACAAAAAGAAAAAAACCCTCTGAATAGCAAATGATATATTACTGATATATGCATATATATGTATATACTCATAATGTACATGAACATACAGGGAGCTAAAACTCCTAAAATTATTGTCTAATAGAAAAGAAAGAAGTGTTTTATCTAAAAAAAATATTTTGTTCAAGGAAAGTTATTAAATCTCTAAAACATGTTTTGAGAAACATTTCCAAATATTTCTGATTGTTTAATTGAGTTTATTGACCGATCACAAATCTACATAACTGCTGATACAGTCAAAACACTCAATTATTTATGACAACTTTTCATGTCCACTTCAACTTAATTGATAAGTGTTTTATTCATTTCTGACGAAGCCTTGGGGACATAGCATTTAAACACACCACCACGCATTTTTCTGCTCAATATCACACAAAATGAAACCTTATTTCAATTTTTACATATTTACTAGACTGCAAAGTTTTAAAAAATGATACAAATGTGTTGGTTAATTGTATTCTGATGCTAAAAAGGTCATGTGACCACTACTACCTTATGTAATATTGTATATGTTATCAGTATATATTGGAAAATAATAAATGCCACTCTCCTTCTAAAATTATTTATATAACATATTTTGCTGCAAGTGTTAGAATGATTCCTTTATGTTATTATCATTTGCTACAGGACTGGGAACACAGATGCATACCTTGAATCAGAATATCACAAATTTCCTTAAGTAAAATTTAACCCTTTACCTCAAATAAAATTTATGTACAAATTTAAGACTTGATGAATATTAATTTACATAACTTAAAATGGTATATGAAACAAAAGCATTTCTCTTTGCCATGCAAACTGAGTAGAATCTGAAATACAATACTACATTTGTATATGAGTATAAGGAACTGTCTGATCTGGGGCTGTTCTGTTAACTAATTATTAATGTGTTAAAATGAGTTTATACAGCGTAAAAGTTACTGTTTATCAGACTGGTCACTATGGACCCTACTTACTTCTGATACTTCCCTGTCTTCAGCGCCAGAGACAAGTTATTTGCGTAATGTTCTTGAACAATAATCAAACGTTCTGCAATGACAAAAATATTTTTTTTATTTTTTTTTTACAAACATAAAATGATATGAATAGATTCAAATAGCTTAAGAAATAATTTACTAAAGTAATATCTTAACTGAAAGGGTACCATGGTCCATTTTAGTGTACACAACTATACACCCCATTGTGGGAGAGAACATTCATGACCTTCCAAAACCAATTAAGGTATCTTTGAGAAGGATTAGTATCAACTGCAAGAGCTGGTTTCCCAGAGAGATATAAGCTAAAAGCTATCGTTAATCAAATTAACAAAAAAAAAGAGCTGTCAGAGGACAGCAGGCTTGAATATTCGAAATGCTTGTTGGTAAATCAAATGAAATCTATTTCAGTTCCTGACCTTCACATACCTTGTATATAATGATAGTCAGAAATGATCTACCTTGATAGTCTGATACTCTAAATTATGTTAAGTCTTAAATCAATTCCATGACTAGTTACTGAGATATATACATAATAACACCGTAATATCTAAGTTAGAAAAGGGCCATAATTTGCGAATAAATTAAGTCAAGAGTTCTCCTCCTTGGTTTTCTGATGTCCCTGAACACACTTATAAACTTTCAAGTCAATACCATAGACGATTTCCTAGATATAAGCTGAATAGTAGCTTGCAAGCAAAACTTTGACCAAAAATCTAAGTCAAAAAGTGAACATAATCTCATTCTGCATTATATTCAGTAAAAAAACTATATGTCTTTATAGTATGATACCACTTAACATATTAAAGAAGTTTCAAATAAATTCAATGCCTAGTTACTGAGATATAAACATGAAAGATCCTTGCATGCAAAACTAAATTAACCAAAATTTCTAAAAAATAATATGAGTGAAAGTACAATGTTTTTATATACTTATAATGTGGATGATTTGAAATGAAATTTTCTAACTAACAACTTGAAACATATAAAAATTCTTACCATGTTTTCCTTTCACACAATCAAGGTATTTACACACATGTGGATGATCCAAAGTCTTTAGATACTGGAAACACCCAATAATTTTGATAGAGTTTGGTGTCAAAGGGAGACCATTAGCTCCACATTTGTCATTGGCATGACTAGAGGCAAAGAATGTTGACACACCAAACTGGGCTTTTCCCAGTGTCATGTCTCTGGCTAGGTAAGTGACTTATATCCAGACATCTACCTGGAATTAGATAAAATACTTCAAAAGGAGATTTTTATGGTAAATTACTTTTTTGAAATTTAAGTATAAAAATAATGTTAAAAAAAAAATTAAATTTTTTTTTTAAATTTTAAAAAAAAAAAAAACAACATAAGAAATACATCTAATAAAAATTTCTAAATTCAACCCTTTGACATGTCAAGTAGTCATGTGATGGGATAGAATAAAGAACGATTTTAGTATTGATGGAGACATAATTTGTCATTGCTTACTGCAATTACATGCAAAACTTTTTATATATTTGCTTTTTTACTCAGTCCATTATCTATTATTTTAAAGTCCATGCATCAACAAGTATGGCATATCAGTGGAAAGGATTTTTCTGTCGATGTGATTTAATCATGTGCTTTTTAAAGCAAATTTAATTTGAAGTTGATATACATGAAGTATATTAAACTTACAAAAAGCAAAAGGTGTATTGTAATATATGCAGACTGCTTGGCAATGGCACATCAGAAATTAAAGATGACTTGGGCGAAGTGTATGGGGACATATCATTGCCATACCAAAGTCCAATGGGAATCTCCCTTTAAAGAGAGAACAATATGTACCAAAGATGAAGCTTAGCTTGTGTGCCTTCTGTAACTACCCCGAATACATGTTCCCAGTTTAACCCTGACTGTACACGTTTTATTCGGAATACTCGGGTGTTCTTTGTAGGTAATGGAGGATACAAACAGAAAAAAGGCAAGTGAAGTTTTTGATAAGGTATTTCACCCTCTAAATGTCAATGTATGACACTTTCCTTAATCAATATGCTTAAATTATTATGTCTGCAATAGGTTCAATGTGTTTTCATAGTGAATTGCCGATTTTTATTCTTATGATGAATGAAAATGTAGCGCATTAGAATTCACGTGGAGTTAGCTACATCAATGTATAAAGCGAGCCATTAAGACATAGCGTATCAAGTAAATGTCAAAATCATAAAATCAATACGCTATGGCATATTTATAGGATTAGGTTTGTGCCTGCTGGATACCAAAGGTACCCGGTACATTGCTGCCCAATAAAAAAAAAATTCAATAACCTTATATATAATTAAGAAGGTAGGTAACTTCTTCCACTGAACAACATGCCCATTTACCCCTTGTAGAGGGTTTTTTACCCCCAAAATTGGCAATGTACCCCCAAAATTGTAGGGACTCTCTATATGAAGGGGTACAAAGTCAAGGAAAAAAAGCAATTGTACCCCCAATTCCACAACTCTGTGCTGCCAGGGCACCCTGACTGAAAACGTATATCATGTATGTGTTTCAATTGCCGCAACTCCTGTGAAATTTGGTGGATTTTCATAAAATTGGTCTTATTTTGCGTGGAAGGGATGAATAAAGACATTCAGGTACAAAAAAAAAAAAAACCTTGTCAAAGGAATCACACTACAACAATTCAGGTTCGGGAAGACGAAAACGTGTTTGGTCGGAAGAGATCTGACCGACAGAATTGCGCCAATTTCTACCATGTAAAACTATAGAAAAATTAAAGCCACAATATCAGTGTTGAATTGTATGGACAGATACTGATGAAAGAAACAATATCACACATTATGGATACACAAATGTGGACTAGCCCCAGCATATCGTTCAGTAGTACAGGATAAATAGTGCCTTTGCTTTTCGAAAAATAAGATAGTACCTAGAAGATCTTACACTATTGTGTCTTGAACAAAAATATGGCCCTTGTGTTCCTGTTTTACTTTACTGTGTATCTAAATGATTCAATAAATGGAACTAAACTACACTGACTAAAGAATGGCCATAAAGGAGAATTAAAAGCCACGAGGTAATGACATCATATGATAAGTGTTGTCGATGACAATTTGTAACTGAATACACGACTTATTTGTCATATTCTAATTTAAACACAAACTCATACATTGACAGTTCACTCCTTCGTTTGATGCTGACCTTTCAACTCTGCTACTTCCGCCGCTTTCAAAGCTAGCAATTTTGCAGCCGCCGCTTCGATTTATTACACGATATTTACAACTAAAATTGCTTGCTGGATATGGACAAATGTATATCAAAGTGATACTTACAACAAGATTTTTACTTCGATAAATATCGTGATTCTATTTGCCCCCAGCATTACAGAGAGACATCTTTCTCGTTTGAGTTAACACGGTTGCCGTACACTTAGCCCAAAGATGGCAGCCGATTTGCCAAAGGAATTTGATGTGATTGTTTTGGGCACTGGTGTGTTTGTTTGATTTGATTCATTTATTGTGTTCTTATTTTCTGTAATTCTATAACGATTATTAGTAAATAGAAATAATTCAAAATAACCATAATTGTCGATTTAAAACGGGTCATTCAATTGTCACTAGTTTTCGCGGTTGTCAAAAAGTGTAAGAATGATTAATGTTGGGGACATATTTAATACAAATGAATCAATGACAGAATCGATATTCTATCTTTAAAGGTATGCCTGAAAGTATTGTAGCAGCAGCATTTTCAAGGATAGGCCAGAGTGTTCTTCACTTAGATAGGTAATCAAATTTTATTTTCTTGTGAAACGAGATAAGAAAAATGCAAAGACCTAATAACCCTGGGTCTCTATATATGCAGTATTAAAGAGACCTTGAATAACTTAACAGAGATCAGCAACTCTGATATAGGTTAGTAAAAAGCAAGTCAAGAGAAGCTCTCGTTAAGGTATGTGTACAATCATGTGACTTCAAGATGACGTGTTGAATTATATCTTTGAAATATGTAGAACCAGACTTTTAAAATGAGTCAAAAATTAACAACCAAAGTGAGACTCAAACACAGGACCTAACATATAAGATGCAGTATTCTTGTATCAGTACTTACGACTAGAATGACTGCCAAGGTTATTCTCATTGTCATTTTTTTGCAATTAACAATGCGTCTCTTGTGGTTTTAGACTTTTCATGAAGTCAGGGGCCATACATTAGCCATATCTCAATGAAATCTTGATGCATCTTTGAAGTCTCATCAATGTAGAAAAATCTAAAACCTTTGAAGTTATGAATGCCACAAACTGCAAATTCAGAGCCCATAACTCTTCTTCTTCAGTATACTTCTTCTGATTACTGCCCACATTCAACATATTTAATATACTGACAAAACGCACATGGTTAAAAACAGGATACAAACAGATATTTAGGGTTTAATTAGTGAGTGGTGTCACTTGAGTTTTGAATAGCTCAAGTGACTCAGCTGAGGCTATATCCGGTGGCAGTTTGTTCCAGTCTCTGATGGTGTTTACGAAGAACAACCATTTCCTACAGTCTTTGGTGGTAGTTAATTGTGCATTATAGGCATGATTTTGTTTTGATTGTCTATTTGGCTTTTGGAGATAATTTTCTTTTTTTATTGCAACCATGTTGTTAACTATTTTATAGAACATTATAAGTCTAGCTTCTGTGTCTAGATTGGAGGCTTTTCCATCCTAATTCTTGTAGCATATCGCTTACACTTGAACGATTTCTAACGGCTCTTCTTTGTACTTTTTCAATTTTATCACTTTGGTTTTGGTTGTAGGGGTCCCAAACAGTTGTTGCATATTCTAACTGGGGTCTGACTAAGGTTTTGTATGCTTGTTCTTTGATAGTTTTAGAATTGATATGTAAATTACGTTGCAAGAATCCCAGGCTTCGACTGGCTTTGCTTGTTATGTTTTGGATATGTTCGCTCCAGTCTAAATCTCTAGTGATGGTACATCCAAGATATTTTGTCGATGTTTCTTGTTTAAGTATATGACCATGGAGATTATAGTTCCATTTAATTGGGTTTTCCTCTTTGTGACTATCATTACGCTGCATTTCTCAGGATAAAACTCCATTTTCCATTTTTTTTCCCACATTGCTAGTTTGTCTAAGTCTTATTGGAGTCTATGGCAATCATTATCTGATGCAATAGTTAGGTAAACTACAGTGTCATCTGCAAATAATCTGACAGTTGAGTGAATCCATTATGGTAGGTCATTTTTGTAGAATTGGGAAACTCCAGATTCTACTTTGACTCTGTCTGAGGATTCCCCATCAACTAATACTACTTGTGTTCTGTTTGATAGGAATACTTTGATCCAATCGTTTGTCTTTCCTCTGATACCATATTGATGAAGTAATAGACTGTGGGACACTTTATCAAAAGCTTTTGAGAAATCCAGGATGAGGAGGTTCGTCTGTTTTCCCATTTCAAGGTTTTTTGTTAGGTTCAAGCAGTTGTGTTTCACATGAACGTTTATTCCGAAAGCCATGTTGAAGGGGGTATAGTATATTGTTGGACTCAGCATGTTTCATTATATTACTAGTGACTATATGTTCCATGATTTTACAGCAAATACATGTGAGGGAAATTGGTCTATAATTTGTTGATATGTATTTTTGACCTTTTTTAAAATGCTTGTGTTATAGATGCAGTTTGCCAGACATATTGTATTTTTCCTGTTGCCATTGAGACATTAAATATGATTGTTAGGATGGGGACTATCTCACTAGCAAGTTTCTTGAGTACTATAGGCTTTATGTTGCCTGGGCCTGCAGCTTTATGAGGTTTCAGATTTTTTAACTGTTTTCCACTCTCTTATTTGTGATTTCTATATCTCCACTGTCTGGATACTTACCTGGTGTATCAACCATGTAGTTTTTCTTATAGAATTCTCTTTTGCTGATGGGGTTTGCTGATGAGAAAACTGACTGGAATTGTTTATTTAATAAATTTGCCTTCTTTTTGGGGTCAGTTTCAAGTTTGCCATTTTCTCAGAGGTGCTACTCCACTTTTTCACTCTTTTTGTGTTTAATGTAGGTCCAGAATCTTTTGGTGACACTATGGTTGTCATTTGTATTTTCAGGTGTTATAATGCCTTCAATATAATTCCAATAAGCTTGTCTGGATTTCCTTAATACAGTCTGTTTTATCGTTTTATTTCTTTAAATATTTTTTAATTATTATTATTTTCTTATCTTTGATTTGCATGTTTTGATGGAATGTTGTTTTACTTTTCAATGCCTTCTTTAAAAATATTCCAAAGTGTATTGACATTTGATTTTTTGCTCATGCTTTCTTTTTGTATGCTGTCATGTAATATTTTCATGTCCTTTCTCATGCTGTTCCATTTTGTTTTTTTATAGAGTGGGATTTTTCTAGGTTTCTGATGATTTACTAATGGGCTTGAGTTAAACTCAGAATATACAATATCATGGTCTGAGATTCCTGGCATAACTTCTGTCTCATAATTTTGGTAGGGATGTTTTTTATCAGTACATCAAGAGTGTTGTTGTTTCTTGTTGGTTCATGTACTAACTGGGTCAATCAGTTGTCGTCAAGGATATCTGTGAAGTAACAGTGTAAGTCTGGATGCTGTGTTCCTTGGCACAGAGCTCTATTTGCCCAGTTCCGGCCTGGTAGATTGAAATCTCCTCCAATTAGTAGGCATGCATTTCTTTAGGTTGCTCTTTGGACTGATGTTTCCAATTCTGTTAAGCTTTCTCTGTCTGATTTTTAGGGTTGTAATATGAGCATATATATGATGTCCTTTCTTCATTTCTGTTGGATACATGCCCATACAATTTCACAGTTTGTGTCTACCGGTAATTCTGGATCTTACTCACTTAATAACAGTTATATAAAGTCCCCTTTTTCGAAAAAATAAAAAGTTCACATGGAATGACAGCTTACATGTCAGATTTGGTATTTTCACAATTTCATAATGCAGATACTATAAAAAGGGGGACATTAAATACTCACACTAGGATTGAGACTCTGAGACTGTCAAATTCCTGCCCATAATCTGAAGGTTAAAAAGCAGGTGTTTATTTCAGTTAATGTATGCTGCCTTATAGTGTTATGTATGGACAGACCATTTCAAATATTTAGTCTTCAAGCCTATTGGATTTATTCTTGGTATCATAATCAAATACATAATAAGGAGTTTTATTTTCAGCATTGATTCAAAATTTAAAAAGTAAAATACTCCTTTAATTGAGGGCTTATCTAGAGCTGCGCTTAATTTCCCAAAAAGATTGTGGATATAACAGCATCACTGAAGCAAACTTGTACAAAGGTTTGACAGAAAGCTGATGAAAATGTATTTGGAACTGCTCAACAAATGGCAGTATGCAAGGTCTGATTTAGGAGTTAACTGAAGAAGCTAAGAAAACCTACATGTAATTATGTTGTAGATCAAATCAAGTCCCCTTTCTCTTGCAGACTAGGTATTGAAAAAGGGGTGCATAACCATTGAAGAAAATTTATTTATTTTTTTACACATAGGTTTTCTCTTGGTATTTCAGTTTCCTACCAAATGAAGGGAAATGCAAGCACCACCATCAGACCTCTATGAGAAGATTTTATAAGGAGGGTTATTTTCTGTCCAATCATCTTTTAATGAAGTTAAATCTACCTTTGCTTTGATTATGTTTTCAGCTTTTCAAAATTTAAGTTATTTGAGGTATCTTGTGAGATTAACAGGGTTCCCGCTGGCCATCGCCATTGTCGCCAATGGCGCCAGAAAAAAAATTCTGGCTCCAAAAAAATTGAAATGGCGAAAGCTTATGACGCCTTATTTTTCATAATTGGCGCCGCATAATAAACTTGTGTTTTTGCCTGGTTCCCGATTTTTCATTATCCGCATATTAACCGCAATGAAAAGCGGATCACCAATCAGTTTACTCAAGCGTGTTTACCGTTATCATGTAATCTTAATGATGGGTCTATTGTTTGTCACAGCAGGTGACAAAATATTATTCTTATCCATTCATCGATTACGTAATCATGCTGCAGTAAATGACCAGAGGGTATGTGACCTCACTTACTTTGGCAAACAGCAAATTGCAAATTCTGGGACAGTGTTTGATCAGCTGATTTTGACATACCGGCTGCTAATTTACAGATCCAGCCATGATCAGTTTCATGTAAATTAGTCTTTGTAAGTAAAACATATTGAAGTATGAAATGCAATAATCGTAGAGGTTTAGTTTGAGATTTTGATATATTCAAGTAGTTTTTGACTTGGCTAAGTTTGGTCACAAGGCTGACTAGTTTTGCTGCACCGAGTTTTCTTTCTATCAATGTTTTTTTCCATTGAAAAATATTTCCACTACTAAGACAAAGTTCTAAAACATGTTTTTCTTTTATTTTTGAGGGTTTTCAGTTATTGCAGGTAGATAGATCAAAAGGGAAACAAATCATTTGCATAATAATTTAAAGTTTTTCTTCCTCCCTTCATAAAATTTACAATTATTAAATAAATAACATCTCTTTAATTAAATATTATATCCTGAGTGAATGTGTGTGTGAGTAGTTTGAATATACCTGGTAATACAATTTAATACATATGGTACCTGTTTTTAAAGGGAGAAAAAATAAACATAATAAAAATATATATTTGAGCCATTGGCACTAAATTTGGCACAAACTTCCTTAATTTGGCTCCAAGTTTTCTCGTTTGGCGAAAGTTGTGGCGCAAACTTTTTTTCAGCCAGGGTGAACCCTGGATTAACCAAGAGTTATTATAAGCTCACATGCATGACAATGTTACATATATAATTTATTTGTATCAGTAGCTAATTTAAAGCCATGTTGGAAAAAAATATTATTATCACAGGAACCAGCACTACAGTGGAGACTGGACGTCTTTCAACTTTCAAGGAATACAGAAATGGGCAAATGAGCAACAGGTATCACAGTCTTATCTCATTTTGATTTATACCAACCTTTCTTCAGTGGCGCAACCATTTTAAATAATGCTGTTAATGTTAAACACTTTGTGAAATAGATATAACAATTGTGGTGTTTTTGGACTTGCTTAAGATATTGGTATATTTTTTCCATAATGGTAAATGACCTGAGTTTCATCTTAACATTGAATTAATTTACTAGTTGATGGTAGTGCCTCACAGTGAGTGTTGTTTCCTAGGATGGATGTGAGGGCGGGGACAGACTGACACGCCCATCAGTGGATGAGGGGAGTCTGCTGGAGGAGGGAGAAACACTGATACCATTGCCCCTATACAAGTCCCATTTCTCACAGGTCCAGGCAAGTTTCCACATCTGGTATGTACCTTAAATTCTTTCAATAATTATCTGAAGGATACACTTTTGATTTATATTATTTCTCCTCTGTTTTTTGCTTGCATATGATAAAAAAAATGAATTATTCAAGTCAGGAATAAAATTTTTTGCATGAAACTAAGTTCAATATACAGCACACTTGTAGAGGATTTTTGTTTTTTATTATGTCTGTGAGATCACAATTTATGTT
The DNA here is from genome assembly GCA_021229015.1 of Solen grandis. Classification (NCBI taxonomy): domain Eukaryota; kingdom Metazoa; phylum Mollusca; class Bivalvia; order Adapedonta; family Solenidae; genus Solen; species Solen grandis. The sequence continues at coordinate 46,987,847 of CM037781.1, forward strand.
GCAGTGATCATAGAGAGCATACTGTCATGAGTGGTAAACATGAATGTCATGAGTTAAAAAGTATAATTAAACGAAATCTTAAAATAATAAGTGTCTGGATGAGTAAATGAATTTTTAATATCTCATTATTTTCTTTTTTTCTTGCTGCTATGTCATAGAAATACCTCAGTTTCATGATGTGTCACCATTAATCTTTATGTTTTAAACCTAGTTTAGCTAATCTGATGTGACTGTAAATTAGACATACAGGGAAGTATTGTGATGAGAATGATAGTGTCTCATCTTTTACAGTGTATGAAATCATTTAGCATTAATGAACTATTCTTAGCCTTTTTAATCAATGCATAGAATGAAATGCTTTCACACGCCTTTAAATGTGTATTTGTAAAACTGCAAGTAATGTTTTTATTATCATGAAGAAAATGTAAAATGAATAAGTTAAACACTTTCTTGTTCAAATTTTCTGTTACCGGAAATTAAGTTTTTATAGCAATATTTTACATACTGGTAATCCTTTCATCCCATTAAGATCTTAAATGTATCAGTTGCTGGTATATTGTTTTACATATTCAGTAAAAAAAATGTTTGGCATAGGTTGCATTTTATTTACGTTCTCCTTGTTGACACTCAAAAGCTCCTAGATTCAAAACAACAATTCTTTACATTTCAGTGAGGATGACAGTGATGATGAGGAAAAGAAAATAGATAAACCTGACATTGCCAACCCACAGTCTACAGAAGCATGTGAGGATCAGTCTAAAACAAGTGAAAGTGATGATTCAACAAAAACAGAAGGGGTTCTTGAAGGCAGTATTACAACTACTGAAACCTGTGATAAGTCAGACAGTGAGTCTAGTAAGTCCAAACCAGAGGAAAGTTATTCCACTGAAAAATTAGAGCCAAACCCCGGAACAACTGAGAATGAAGAAAAAGTAGAGCAAAAAGTTACAGACACTATACATGAACTTGAAGAAAAAGTGTCTCAGGTTTCGATAGAATCAAGCAGTGGGGCATTGGATGCTGATGCAGGACAAGGAAAGGAGGAGAATGCAGCCCAGCAGTCAAATGTTGAAACAGGAACTCTGAAGAAGGCCTGCAAGAAATGGACAATGAAAAGGATGAACTCAGAATGGAGACGGTATAACCTGGATCTTTCACCAAAGGTGAGATTTTTAATAATATGTATATATCTTTACCTTGTTTTTGTACATACTGGTAGATCATGTAATTTTAGGGTGATCTGTAATTAATAAAATGTGATATGTACTTTCAAACAATGATTTCAGGATTATTTTTTTTTTCAGAATTAATTTTATAGTGAAATGTTGTCATGACTTTCTTCCTGATGCATATCAACAAAACATCTGTTTGCTAACAATAGAGTTGAAAGCAACATCTAATCTACTAAATTATACAGTTGTGTGATTCAATGAATAACTTAATGACTGTGTACTATTCTTGGGAGACAAGTAAGTTGTTACAGTATCTGCCCTGTATCTGTTCAATTTCCTGCTGCATCATACAGAAGTTGTTAAAATTGTGTCTGGTATACCTGCCATGCTTAAAAAATCAGTATTTAAGGGTAGGTCCCGGTGATCCAGGACCGGTATACATGTATGAATAAATAGGAGGTATCCAGCTTTTTGGAAAACCTTTGTCTAGACCTCCATTGCCCAGGACTTCAATTTCCAGAATGCTAGTTACTGATTACTGTGTTTATGTTTGACAGGTGGTGTACTCTGGGGGAGACATGGTTGAGCTCCTCATATCCTCTGACATTGCCAAGTATTGCGAGTTCAAGACAGTCACACAGATCCTCACCCTGCTGAATGGTGTCCTGGAGAAAGTAAGTTACTCTTCACTTTTTATGGCAAGTGCTTTTTTTTTTATTATTATTTTGCAAGATGGGGAGGATGCTGGAGCAAGGAGCATATATAGAAAACATCATGCCTGTCTGTCCATTCCATTTATATGTCTGGGCTATAGAAACTTACAAGCTCAAACTAGATACAAAAGTTGTTTATGAACAAAGGATATTCCATGACCTTGAAGGTCATTTTGATCAAGATCAAGGTTACATGCTGAGCAATTTCTAAATGTCTATTTGACCCATAACTTGATAACCTGTTGACCATAGATGATCATACTTTTGCTTAGATAAATGGTATTATATTTCAGAAGTTACTTCTATCTAAGATATACATTTTTAACCCCTGAACTACCTGTTTCAGGTACCTTGCTCACGAGCAGATGTGTTCAGCAGTAAGAAGGTGACCATGTTGGAGAAGAGGATGCTGATGAAGTTCATGCAGTTCTGTGTGGAGTATGAAAACAAAATGGAGGAAGTGAGAGGTGAGGGATCCAGCATTGTGTCCACAGAAGCCTTCAAACACCATTTCCATCAATCTTACTCTGCACTAAGTGTACACAGTGTAGATCCATTATATAACACTAAGTCCATATTTATTGTCCGTCACTGGACCCGAATCTTTATTTAAGATATGTTTAGTTAATTAATACTGTAGAATCACTAATTCCGTGGAAGACTAATTTTTGTCAATTTTGTGGAAGTCTTTATCCACAAATATCAATTCCCACAAAAATTGTTTATTTGATAGACCTCTCGCTTTCTTGAATATGTATCCACAAACATATGTACCAACGAAATAGACGTATTACTGATTCCATGAAAATTAATGTCAACAAAAATGATTGATTCTCCTGTATACATTTTCATAGACTCATAATGCAGTTGAATATATTGTGGTATTTTGACTTGTACCCAAAATATGGTACTGTAATTGGGCCGCCTTTTATGCCTTAAATTACCGTTAAGTAGGAACAACTTCTGTTATTCTTGTGTCCCTGGAAAAAAATCCAAAGGATCATAATTGAGTGCCTTGGTTCTACCTGGATGCCTCAGTGCATTCGGGGTCTTCCTCCACTTGTACTTAGCTGGACGCCGCTATGACTTATATACAGTTGCAGTGTCAGATGGTAAATTCAAAAAATCAATCAATCAGTCATAAATGAGTGACTTCTTAGAATCAAACGGAAGAAATTCAAATCATATACATTGTATACTGGTAAAAGTATTGACTATATTTACAGACAAGATCAAATGAATAAAACACCAGTAAATGATACACTTCAGAATACCTGGACAAACCATTTAAGGAGTTCCTGGCATCAAAGAAATTGACACCCAACATACAGCACTATATCCAGCATTCCATTGCCATGGCAAATGATTCCATGTCAACAAAACAGGTATGTTTTCTGGTTTATATGAAGTGATGTTTTGAAATGATCAGAAATCAGTAAACTAAATATCTGTGTGTGGAGGAGTTTTGATTCTTGGAATGAGTCTTTGGTTCGTTTCTCTTTCCAATGTATATTTATTATTTTTGCCATTGGTCTTTATGCTATGTATATTAAAGGAATACATATATATTTTAGATATTCATTTTATTAATCTTTAATATATCATTTGACCAGGCATTACTACAGATGAAGAAGTTTCTGAAATCCCTTGGTCGCTATGGTAACACTGCCTTCCTGTGGTCCCTGTATGGTAGTGGGGAGTTACCCCAGAGTTACTGTAGGTGAGTGTGAAGGATTAACAAGTAAAGTCCTGGATACAGCTAGTCTCTACAGCAGCTGACTGTAATATTGAAGTATTGACAGACTATAATGTAGTGTCCCTGTCACAGATGTTTATCCAGAGTTGTTAAAAGTTCACAATCGCATCTTTAAATTTGCTGAACTGGTTCATTATAACACTTTATTGGAGACAAACTTTGACAAATCGTTAGATTTGACTCATTGTAAATTTCATAGCATCGGTTAAAATAATAAATATTTGGAGTGCATGGGATGAAGTGAATATATTGGAATTTGTTTTAAAATGAAGAATGATGTACTAAATCTGCACTGTATTTATTTCAGCTAAATATAAGTTCACACTGAGAAGCGAAAAGTGCAATTTAGGCCAAGGGCTGGACATGTTGCTTTTGGGCATCTAGTAACCTTATATAACTTCCCAAGAAGCCCCATCTTTGAGCTCAATCAAGGATACAAGTGTCAAGTTTAGAGCTTTTCAACAGATTAAGATTTATAATGGGTCATGGTCTTGTGGATGCTTTGTGGCATTTCAGTTACTAAAGAGAGAGTCAAATGGATTAAAGAACAACAGCAGAGATTTTTTTTTAGATTTTTAGCTCACCTTAGCACTACGTGCTAAAGGTGAACTTTTGTGATCACCCTACGTCCGTTGTACGTCATCATCAATTTGCTTTAAACGACATCTCCTCTAAAATGGGCTGGACAGAATTTGTTTAAACTTGGCAGGGATGATCCTTGGTTGAACCTTCACAAAAGCTGCTAAAATAAACTTGATCCATGTAGAACTCTGGTTGCCATGGCAACGGAAAGAAAAAAGTTATGAAAAAATCATCTCCTTCAATACTACTGGCCAGATTTCAAAATGATTTAGTACAGAAGTTCCTTGGGTAACCCTCTACCAAGATTGCTAAAATTATTCTGATCCGTTAAAAAAACATGGCCGCCAGGGGTTGGGCTAATTTGCCTTAAATGTATATAGTAAAAACTTTAAATGACATCTCCTGAAACCGCTGGACAGAATATAATTAAATTTGGCAGGGTTGATCCTTGGGTGAACCTTCACAAAAGTTACTAAAATAAACTTTATCCATGTAGAACTCTGGTTGCCATGGCAATGGAAAGAAAAAAAATGAAAACTTTAAAAATAATCTCCTTCAAAACTACTGGCCAAATTTCAAAATGTTTTTGTACAGATGTTCCTTGGGTAACCCTATACTCAGGTGAGCGATCCAGGGCCTTTATGGCCCTCGTGTTTTACAATCTGTGGCTTTCTTATTGTAAAGATTAGGGTTTTAAATAAAAAACTGGGATATTAAAAAGATAATGAAAATGTTTTTAATTAACAAAACAATTACAAGTTATAGGTGGTATATGTCATAAAAAGTTTCAAAGCAACATTAAAATGATAAGAATAACACAAATTTCATAAAAATTCCATGAATTATTTCATTTGGAAGAAAAGCTATTTCATTGGGAAATTAGGTAGATATTTTTGGGAAAAAATGACTGTTCTTTTTGGCTAGGGGAAACCATCTGTAAAGGTAGTAAATTTACCCCCAAAAATCACAGTACAGATCTAATGAAAAAGATGCTGATTTGTTTTTGTGTGTGACATTAGCATCTCATTTGTTTAACCCTTTCCTTCATAGAGGACACCATGAAAAGACCTATGCGAACAGCATAAAACCAGATCAGCCTGCGAGTAACTCGCAGGCTGATCAGGTTTTATGCTTTTCGCTGCTCCTCAGTTGTCTGGAAATGAGGATTTTGTAATTAAATTTGGTAAGGTTTAACTGTGGTTTTCTGCAGATCAGGCTTTATATGGTACCTACTGAGTGCGTCAAAATGAGTCTATACGAGGGAAAGGGTTAATATACATTCTCTCTCTTGTGAACAGGATGTGTGCTGTGTTTGGAGGGACATATGTGTTGAACATGGCAGCGTCATCAGTGATTGTGGACACAACAGAAAATAAGTATGTACTTAATGACAGCAGCTCTATGAATTTTTCTCTGTCTCTGACTTTTTTATTTCTATGCATAAAAGATAAGCACATTTATTTATACTACACTAAAGAATGTTTGCTCTTTTTTTTCTTTTTAATGTTTTTTGTTGTGTGTGTTTTTTTTAGAAACCTTGTAAAACACTCCATATTTTTTATGCCTAAATCAAGTTTTGTATTATAACATTTTTCATTTTTCTTACTTCTTTTTAAATTTTGTAAGTTTATTTGAAGCCCTTTTTTAGCTCGCCTATTCAAAGAATATGAGAGCTATTGTAGTCACCCTTTGCGTCGGCGTTGGTGTTGCAGCTTTTGGTTAAAGTTTTGCATGCAAGTTACTATCAACCCTATATCTCAATAACCATTTATGGCATTTACTTGAAAGTTAATGAATATGTTCAGGGGCATCAGACAACCAAGGCAGATAACTCTTGACTGAATTTAATACAAGTTATGGCCCATTTTTAACATAGAAATTTTGGTTAAAGTTTTGCATGCAAGATACTTTCATGCTTGTGTGTCAGTATCCAAGTATCTGATTGATTGAAACATCTTTAATATGTTAGCGTATTATACTTCAAGTAGATAACTTCATGACGGAATATATTACAAGTTATGGCCCCTTTTTAACTTAAAAAAATGTTAAAGTTTTGTTGCAAAGTACTTTCATTCTTTTATCTCAGAATCCAGGCATGGATTGATTTGAAACATCTTTAATTTGTTAAGGGGTATCATACTATCAAGGAAAAAAACGCCTAATGGAACATAAAGGCCCCTTTTTAACTCAGAAATGTTGGTTAAAGTTTTGCATGCAAGGAATTTATGCTTATATTTCATTAACAGGCATGGGTTTGATTTGAAACTTCTTAAATATGTTCAGTGGTATCATACAATAGTGGCAGATAGTTTTTGACTGAATATAATGCAGATTAGGGCCACTTTTTGACTTTTGGGTAAAGTTTTTCATGCAAGCTTACTATCCAGCTTATTTCTCAGAAATTGTTTATGGTATTGACTAGAAAGTTAAGGAGTGTGTTCAGGGGCATCAGAAAACCAAGGAGGATAACTTTTGGACTTAATTTTATACAAATTATGGCCCTTTTCTAACTTAGATACTTGGTTAAAGTTTTGCTTGCACATCGTTATTATGCTTATGTCTCAGTAACATGGGATTGATTTTAGACTTCATAAAAATATGTAGGGGTATAAGACTATCAAGGTATATCATTTTTGACTATTATTATATTCAGGGTATGTGAAGGGCTAGAATTGAAATAGATTTCATTTGATTTACCAACGAGCATTTTGAATAGTCAGGTGCTATCCTCTGACAGCTCTTGTTCCTATCTTAAATCAGACTTCAACAATGTTTTGTATTCAGTTCATTGCTTTTGTAGATGGAGGAGTACTTTAATATTTCCATTTATATATTCCAGTTTATCATTATTGTGCTTATCTTTTGATATTTATTTTTCAGGTGTAAAGGAATAGTTACAACCGATGGTCAAAGGATAACTTGCAAGTAAGACATGTACTTACAACTTATGATACCCCATCGTAACAAAATAAAGTGAGGGCTATATAGAAATCAGTTATATTGTTCTGTCCTGTTGCAACCCATTCTGTTTAACCCTTTCCTTCATAGAGGATACCACGAAAAGACCTATGCGAACAGCATAAAACCAGATCAGCCTGCGAGTAACTCGCAGGCTGATCAGGTTTTATGCTGTTCGCTGCTCCTCAGTGGTCTGGAAATGAGGATTTTACAGTTAAATTTGGTAAGTATTGAGTTTGGCTTTCTGCAGATCAGGCTTTATGTGGTACCTATTGAGTGCGTCAAAATGAGTCTATATGAGGGAAAGGGTTAACAAAAAGTTCAAAAATCTTTTTATATTGTTTAGTCAAGGCAATTTAGTGGAGATATTCATCACTTACACTGGTGTAGTGTTGGATATGTTGTGATACTTCTGATTTGAAATGGTTTTAAGTATAGAAGACAACTGGTGTGTTCATATAGCCAAATGTTAATCATTTTTGAGACAAGTTGTATCAAGGAAATGCCTTACAAGGAAAAGTACTCAGCAGTATAAAACCTCAATGGCCTGGGAGTACCACACAGACTGCACAAGTTATCTGGTAATTATGGCCATTTTTTCTGTAATTCACTTTCAGAATTGGATCGAATACTGGAAAATTATATACTGTTGGAATTGCTTTCAGTTTCATCTGGCTTTTTAGCTCACTTGTGCTCAGGATGATTTCTTGTGATTGATTTTTGTCAGTCATCAACAAATGCTTTTAAAATTTGTGGTGTCAAAATGTATGTTTACAGGGATCCTTAGAAAAACATTGTGAGCACTCTAACAAAAAGAGTAATGTTTTCATATCCAGAATGATTTAATGATTTTTCTTTATTTTTAGATGGTTGATAATGGAGAGCAGTTATGCACCAGAACAGTATTTAAGTCAGGCCAGTGACAGGTACTGGTATTGTAGAGAGCAAGAACAATTATGTTTACTTCTTTATACCCCCCGCACAACAAAGTTGTAAGGGGGGTATACTGGATTCAGCTTGTCTGTCTGGCCGTCCATCCAGCAGTCTGTTGGTTTATTTGTCCGGTCCGTAACTCAAAAAGTAAAAAAGGCATCAAGATGAAACTTCATATGTAGATAAATCTCATTGAGGGGGAGTGCAGTGACCAAGAACCATAACTCTCTGTGGCATAATTTTGGACTTATTGCCCTATGTAAATTTTCATACTTAATTTTTGTCCGGGGCTGTAACTCACAAAGTATAAAAGATATCAAGATGAAACTTCATATGTGGATAGATCTCATTGAGGGGGAGTGCAGTGATCAAGAACCATAACTCTCTGTGGCATAATTTTTGAGTTATTGTCCTTTGTAAATTTTTATACTTATTTTTGTCCGGGCCATAACTCAAAAAGTATAAAAGATATCAAGATGAAACTTCATATGTGACTAGATCTCATTGAGGGGGTGTGCAGTGACCAAGAACCATAACTCTCTGTCATATAATTTTTGAGTTATTGTCCTTTGTAAATTTTTATACTTAATTTTTTTCCAGACCATAACTCAAAAAGGATTAAAGGTTTAAAGATGAAACTTCATGTATGGATAGATCTCATTGAAGGGAAGTGCAGTGCCCAAGATCTATTACCCTCATTCGTGTCATTTTAAAATTACTATGACAAAGAGGCATGCGGGGGGTATTTGCGCCATGACAATGGCAGATCTAGTTTTTTCTATTTATTTCATAGTATCAACTTTGTTTCCTTTTACACATAAAGAAACTATGAATCTGTACTTTTAAATACATGCATGACCTGATATTTATGATCTAGACAGCAAATGCATGAACATGTGTGTTATCAGTGAATTATTATGAAGATAATTTATGATGTTTAAAATCCAAGATATTTTATCTCCCCACTTCACATTGTCAAGTAGGGGCTGTAAAGGCATCTCAGATGTCCTCATTTACAAACAGTTCAGTATCTTGAGAAGTTTTGATGAATAGCAATGACACTTGGCATATTTTTTTCAAGAGGAAAGCCCCAGTTATGCCAAATATATTTCTGCTTTTGATTGTATTGTGAGCCAAGTCAATGTAACATGCTATTTATTCATCACCATTAGTGAAGGCACAGGTTTGCAAATTGTAATATAGAAAACAGAGGCAGAAAAAAATATGATTGTATATACATGTATGTAAACTTTTACTATATATCATTTATATTCAGTGATGTTTTGTGTTACAGTTTTATATCCCGGGCCATTATATTGACTGATAAGCCACTTCTACCAACAGCACAACATGAGGTATTTCATTATCTGTCTGGTATATACTGTTGCCTCATTCTGTTTTGGCCCATCCTGTCTGGCTTTACAAAAAGTTCATAATGTTTCCATGTTGTTGAGTCAGTGTGATGTAAGGGCTTATTCATCATCTAGCTTTGCATGAAAGTTATATATGTATATGTATTTGATATTTGATTTAATATGTTGTTTTTTTAGCTCACCTGAGCAGGTATTGTGATCAGTCTTTGTCCAGCGTGCATCATCATATTTTGCTTTAAACATCATCTCCTCCTAAACCGCTGAGCAGATTTTGATGAAATTTTACAGGAATGATCCTTAGGTGGTACTGAGCAAAAACAGCTAAAATCGTTCTGATCCGCCAACCAAGATGGCTGCCAGAGCTAAAAATAGAAAAATCTTTAAACGACATCTCCTCCTAAAATGCTAAGCAGATTTTCATGACACTCAATACTAAAATCTGTCAGATGGCGCCAGAGATAAAAATAAAATCATCTTTAAATGACATCTTGTCCTAAACCGCTGAGCAGATTTTAATAAAATTTTACAGGAATGAACCTTAGGTGGTACTGAGCAAAAATAGCTAAAATCATTCTGATCCGCCAACCAAGATGGCCACCAGAGCTAAAAATAGAAAAATATTTAAACAACATCTCCTCCTAAACTGCAAAGAAATTTTAATAAACTCAATAGGAATGATCATTTGGTGATACTGCATAAAAATAGCTAAAATCTTTACAGTCCGCCAACCAAGATGGCCGCCAGAGCTAAAAATATAATAATTTTTAAACGACATCTCCTCCTAAACCACTGAGCAGATTTTGATGAAATTTTACAGGAATGATCCTTAGGTGGTACTGATCAAAATTAGCTTAAATCATTCTAATCCGCCAACCAAAATGGCCACCAGAGTTAAAAATTGATAAAATTTAAATACTATAAATTTATTATGTGTAAATTTTTTTCCTTACATAAGCATTATCTCTCTAGCAGTTGAATTCAGGTGAGCGAATTAGGGCCATCATGGCCCTCTTGTTTTTTTTAATAGGATAAATAAAATCCAAATTTTTGTCTTTGTTTTTTCTGTTCTAAATGTGTTAAGAATGTTGTTTTTTTTTCTGTCAGAAATGTGTTAAAAAAAATTAAATAGACTGTAATGGAAATGATTTGTTAGCATATGTAAGCTTGCTTAAGTCTTAAAACAAACATGTTCTGCTCGGTTTTGTTCTGTATTCAAGAGAGAGTAAATTAAACTTTGTCATGGGGAAAAGATAATTTAATCACTTTGGTGACTAATATATTCCATCTATAAAATATGAAGCATTTATCAAAAAGTAATATGTGTAACCTAGTAGTTCAAGATATTTAATTTACACACTACAGAGCCTTTAAGGGTGTTTCATTTTAGTGGTGAAACAAGTGGTGATATGAAATCTTACATCAGTTTAGAGAAATCCCCTTTTATGACCAACCACCCTGTAATGTAATATCCAGTTAGCCAAAGTCCCTTTTATTATTGCAGAAGCATTAAATGTTTTTTGGGTTGTTGTTTTTTTTTGTTGTTTTTTTTTACATAATTTATGTCATTTGTATTTGAAGACAGTAGAGTACTGTACCAATTATTTGTGTTCCAGTTGTCTTTGATGGTTCTGCCCTGCCCTGATGATGGGGACCGCCCTGTTTTTGTCCTGGAGTTGCCTCCATCCAGTATGGCAGCTCCACAGGGTATATGTAAGTATACCAGATATTCAAATCATCATATCTATCATTACTCAACCCTTCTTTGTTGTGGGTTCGAGTCCTTTGGCTTATTCATCAAAAGTTTATATCTAAGACTCAGACTCAAGCAGTTCATTTTACTGAATCTGTAACTCTCTCAGTGACAATATTTGTTTTTCTCTGTATTCAAAGGTAAAAATTTAATACCTGAAAGTGTCATGTTTTTGTAAATTCATTATTAAAGAAGAAATGAACTATTTAATATTTCAGAATCCTATCTGAGTCTAAATGTAGACTTTGCAGGAGATTGATGAATTAGGGCCCTGATCTTGTCACTTAGAGGCCTTTCATTGAGTTTTGGAAGGTCATTAGTTTCTTCCTGGGTCTCTTCCTGGGTCTTCCCAGGTCTCTGTCCTGTTATATGTCAATATGGATATGAAATATGATTTTATGTTGTTTTACAGATGTTTTTCATTTAACAAGGAGATCATAAATAACATTAAGCCGAGATGACCTGGCTTATGCTGTGAATAATTTGTTTAGCACAGGTAGGTATGAGATAAATGTATGAAAACTTTATGTGTTGCGTGACTTTAAATTCAACGTTTTATTTTTTATTAAAAGTATTCATAATACTAGTAAATGGACTGTTATTTTGAGATTTGTTCTTATTTTCAAGTTATTCTTATCAACTGTCACCGATGGCCAAGTGGTTAGAAGGTCCGGCTTTGGGATGGGAGGTCGTGGGTTTGAGCCTTGGCCACAACATACCAAAGTCGTAAAAAATGGTACTGGTATAGCTCCCTTGCTTGAAGCTCAGCATATAAGGGTACTTCCAGGACTGGTTGACCTGGTGTCAGGATAATGTGACTGGGTTGTGGTATTATGCCACATGTCTACGGCGTGATGCTGCAGTGTGTCAGCACTAAATCTATCTCAAGTAGACATCATCTTCAAATGACTGAAATACTGTCAGTGGGATGTTAAACCCAACAAATAAATAAACTATTTTTATATCTAAAGAACTGCTGACATTTTAACACATTTTTTATTTCAGTGTGAATCATATTGAATGATATGACAACAGAGAGTATTCTGTTTGTCATCAGCATATAGATACCTGACTCTCTTTTGAGAGTTATCTGATTGATTTACAAATTGACTCTCTGTCAACTGTTTTCAGGTTCCAGTGAGGGTGAGACTGTGTCTCGGCCTGCCATCCTGTGGTCCCTGTACTACACCCAGCTAGACATGTCCCAGCCTCAGAACGGGGACCAGCTGCCTGTCAATGTAGTGCTCATGTCAGGGCCTGGAGCTGAGGTGGATATAGACAGACCTGTACAGGAGGCAAGTAACCAGCACATTTACTATTGATACTAGGCTTTTAGTTATACAGTGTAACCTCCAAAATCTGGACCCTCTGAAATCCGGAAACTTCTGAAATCCGGATGATTTTCTTGGTCCCGAAATTTCCCCATCTGTTTATATGTAAATAATACTTCTGAATTCTGGAACCTCTAAATTCTGAATTCCGTACAAATATTTCGAAATATATAGGGTTATATCATCGCTATTTTACCTCTGAAATCTGGACAGTGCAACTAGCTTGACAGGTAATCAGACCGGAAATCATAAGCCCTACGACAATTTCTCCCCTCATTTTCTCCCTGATTGATTTTTTGTTTATTAATCAGCGGTGATTGTTATTTTGAAACTCGTTAGAATCACAGTCTGTCTTTTATTTTGACACACGTAAGAAGCACAACATGTTTGCGCCTCCATGTTTGCGCTGGCAAATACTTAGGCAATTAGATAGTGACACATTGTAAATTATTAAAGTGGTGATAAGTGGATTAATTGGTATTTTTTGCAACAAACATCTTTAACAGAATAAGTGTAATTTTATCGTTAGAAGCATAATTAATTAGGCTACAATGTCTTCATTTACTTCTTGTTTGAGAGAGAAAAAAATCATAGTTGAGAGAAAGAAGAGAAAAAAAGACAAATGATGCTCAGAATCAACATTAACATAACCCCTTTTGACATAAAATGGCAACAAGAGAAAGAGAGAGGGAAATAAAAGGCAAGTAGAGAGAGAGAGAAGAAAGAGGGAGGGAGGGAGAAAGAGAAGTAAGATACATGTAGTTGATTATGGGAATTCACATTAACAAAATGTTTTACAACAAAAAAAAAGGAAAAGCAAACAATAAACAGTTTGTTACAAACACTGTTATACATAATTATAAACAATAATGACACTATTCACAACCATTAAGAAACATCAGTACATGTATATGAACTGGTCCAATTCATTCCAGACTTCTGAATTCCGGAAACTTCCAAAATCCAAACTTATTGGCCGGTCCCACAGGTGTTTGGATTTCGGAGGTTACACTGCATATAGTAGTATGACTACAAGCAATTTGGGATTAGCATTTGTGTTGCTGTGGCTTATTTTAAGTGATCTCACAGAATCTATCCTCAATATTGGTCAACCAATGTCCTAATTGCAACAGTGAAAGGTGAGGCTCTAGTTTGCAGATAATTTTCTGACAGTACAGTGTCTTTTGATATACAGCACTGTATTCAAGAGCATATGTATGTAGTGGGTGTTAATTATAAGAACACCGGTTGAGGTTCAATATAAATATATTTTGTCGTGGTTCAAAGAAAAACCTGCAACATACAAAATACATTATATAAGTTGAACATATATTCGAGTAATTACACATGTAATCACCAACGTTTACTCACAAGATAAAATATCAAGATTTACATTGTATTTCTGATAAAATCTTAAATAATAATAGTAAATATACTAATATTGTTTTAGTAACAATTCTACAACTCACCAGGCACGTCGAATAATATAACATGAAAATGATAATATAGCTCAAAGGTAAGAGCTACGACTGGATGTTTATCAAATGACATCGAAAATCGAAGTGCCTAGAGTTATAAAATTGGTGGTGAAATTAAGAACAAAGCGCGGGAAAGGAGCACGGGGGACGGGCCAACCAATAGCAAACTTGCATCATACTCGCATCATAACAACCGTACATAACTCTTAATTAGGGTATACCTCACTCGGACTCTCTCAGAAATACTCTTGCATTCTCTTGGACAATTACAGAAGGTGCACGTGACATTACAAACAGGAAGTAGATAGACGATCACAATAACAGAACAATGTACATGAGACATAAACAAATGAGAACATGAGGCAAACTGATAAAATCACGCTCTGCTACATGTATTATATTTTGATATTCTAACATGATCTCTCATATCTCAACATCATTATAATGAAAAATCCTTCCAAAAGCTAATGTAAGTAGTAAAGAGATTATCATCACTTCTCTTTATAGAAGATAGAAGACCAACAAATGATATGTCATTCACTGCTTATTTCTTGTTCATTAATACCAAATACTTAATACATACTATTAAGTCTTAATAAAATATTTCAACTAATTGAGTTAAATTGACAAGATAGAACACCAGCAAATGATATTGTCATAAACATTACACTCATCATGCTCTGTGTAATTAACTTGGGTACAGTCTAATATTTTATACTGGATTGCATAGGTTCACAGGTCTGAAAATACTGAAATGTTGTACTTGTACAACATTGTACACATAAATGATGATTATCACCCTTGATTTACTTACTTACTTCATATTCATTGTCATTTAAACTAATCCTATTATAGATGTGAAGGTTATTGATTATTCCCCCATTCAATTGAAACAATTATCATCATCACTAGTTAAGAGACCTGTGTAGTACTGAATTATTCCTGGAGATTAGGACAACTATACAGTCTAAGGTTTTGAAAAATGATAATTTGAGTAGTCATTTTCTCTTCCTTTCAGTTTAAACATTCTTGTTCAGTACTTCTGTGGTTGATCAAAACTCCCAAAAGGAAGTGTGTGTGTGTTTGTAATTTTTGTCTTGTATCACATTGTTTTCTGTAAAGATTATTTTTCCATAAATAAATTGTTGTTAAAGTATGTTTTTGATAATTCAGGCAAGAGAAGTGTTCAAGAAGATACTTCCAGAAGAAGAGTTTCTTCCCAAAGCTCCAAATCCAGAAGATATCATCTATGTGGATGATAATGAGACACAGGTAAATGATGGAAACAGCCATTCAGAGTACAAGGATGCTGAAGATGACAAATCAGATTCAGTGACAGAGATTGAGGCTCAAGCTAGCAGCCAATCAGAGGACGGCATCCCTGGAGGAGGCCAAACCCACAACAGAGATTCCTTGAGATGTAAACAAGGCAGAATTGAATCAAGATGATGTTAAGGCTGATGGCAAAAAAGAAGAGCAGACAAAACCAGGGGAAGATCTGTTGTCTGTCAGTGGTTCTTAAATAAGCTGCATATAGTTTCACAAATAATATAAAAACTTAATCTTGAAATTTGAATCTTCATTATTAGACAACACAGGCATACATTCCCAAATACTTTTGTATTGTATTTTACAAATTACAATAATGTAAGTAAGTGATTCTGATGAATGCCACTTTTAATTAATGAGTGTTCTGATAATGTAACCTTGCTTATCATGTAATCCAATTAATGCAAATACATATACATGAAAGTAGTTTTAGCATGTTTTAGATGCATGTATATGTATGAATGATAATTAAATATTTTTTCTTATGTGTGTTGTTATCACAACCACCAATGCAGTGTAATTATGTTGTTTAACAACTCTTTTTCATATCACTTGGAGTTCATTTGTTGTTCATGTTTGCTGTATCATGTTGATGCTCAATATATAAATTGATTTCATCCATCATTATCATGCTCATAATTATTATGGGTTACTAGAAGTAAACCTAAAACAATAGATTGTGATAAAGAATCTACATATGGTTTAATGATATACATGCTCAGCAATATTGCAAATCATTATAGATAAAATGACTTTTACATAGGTATTAAAATTTTACTTTGTAGTTAAATTCTCTATAGAATAACCCAAACATCAGCGCGATAATGGAATATTATACAAATGCAGCGAAGCAATATTACAGCTCTTACTATATGGAACTGTGGTTTATGCCAAAAATGTTATTCACTTTGAAGTATGTTTACTTATTTATTCATTTAAATGCACACCTGTCTCAGTAAGCATTTAAAGTATCCAAGTTGTCCACACCTTTAATAGAAACATGTTCTTAAAGCTCTATAGTCGTTTAGTCTATTATTACTATTACTACCCCATATTGCTTTGCTCATGTCGGTCTGTCGGTAGACCAGACCTTGTCCGAGTGATAACTTAAGTTCTATTTGACCTTTAAGTCTCAAACTTCTTGTGGTTGTTGCTCACGATTAGTAGATGACCCCTATCGATTTTGGTGTCATTACCTCAAAGGTCAAGGTCACATATTGTGTATGTATAATACCAGACCTTGTCCGAGTGATAACTTGAAGTTCTATTTGACCTTTAAGTCTCAAACTTCATGTGGTTGTTGCTTATGATTAGTAGATGACCCCTATCAGTTTTGGTGTCAATACCTCAAAGGTCAAGGTCACAAGGTTGCATTTGTATATATGTTTGATGACTTGGCCACTATATGGAAATTATGCAAAAGACTTTTTATTACTTAGATCAAGATAACATAATTTATGTTGTAATGTTGTTTTGTTTTAAAGTTTGAGATATTTGAAGGATGATGTATCATTTTCTTTCATTATTGTGGATGTTTGTGCTTATGGCTAGCAAGGCTGATTTGTTAATTTTTATAATAAACCTAGAGCACTAAGTCTTAATGTTTTGTTTGTTTATAACTGACAATGTTCTTTCACTTAAACCTTTGTGGACTTGTGTAAATATTTCTCCAGCCCATTTATTTCAGTAAATGTTTAGTTCCACATATTTTCACTCAAATTTTTGAAGTTTGAGAATTTTTTGTGACAAGCCAACATTATGAAGGCAAACTCCTTGCATGTAATATAGCTACATGTATATACATATTATGGCATATGAGGGGGGCATATATGTTTCACAAACATTTCTTGTTCAAATGTCATTGGCAGGAGTATGTGTCATATTACCAAAGAAAAAAATACCATAGGAAAAACTTTCTATATTATAGTGAGAAGTAATGCAAGGTAATTTGATTAGTTGTATCCAGTGAAACATGTAGTAGTTGCTTAAAGGGAGATAGACTTTTGTATAACTCTGTAAAACTATTGATAGTTAATGTAGAATAATACTTTTCATATTGCGAAAACAATGTAATGTGATAATATACAAATGTTGAGATTTTTGGCAAGACATTATGATGCAATTTTTTTTAAGGGTTTGAATATGTGGTTAGCTGATATATAGAAACATTTTTTTTCCTTTTTTTTTGCAAATCATGGTCCACATGATTGTGTTGGAGTAATTCACTGTAAGGTATTTATATAGCTTACATATTGATCCTCAGTGTGGAGATCATTTCATAGTGCTGTGGTGTATATTGAATCATGTGCAATATTGCTTTAAAAGAGCTGAGTGTATGACCCATACAGACTATGTTGAAACATGCTGTATGGAAAAAGCCAAATTATGTTGTTGTTTTTTATATAAGTTATATGTATATGTGAGTTCTTTTCTGTATAATATCTTCCATCTTTGAAGACTTGCTATTTGAACAGTAAATAAAATAAAGAAAAAATATATTGGTTGCCTGTTAGATTTGATATACCTATCCACACACTTGAGTGTATCAGAAAAAATGCACATCTACATATTCATTTTATTACATTTGGTTTACCTGAGTGCAGGGCTCTTTCTAGAGGGCGATTGCATGAGTCGTTCAGTTTTATAAACTTCGCTCTCTACAAACAGAGGTCAAGAAAAATAAAAGATGGGTGACTGGAAAGATAGAAATTAGTGGATAGAGAAAGAAGTGAGCAGTCATGGATTGTTGAATAACTTAGATGTTTGGTGTCAATTCAAAGTATTCTGTACAGTGCAGACAGGTATATATTGTCACTTTTCGCAGTCTTTGTAAAGTATTTGAAATATGTTCAGATTGTTGAAGTGAAATTTAATGTTTAAACAACCACATACGTTTGCATTCATGGTAAAATTCTAGGAATTTATATCCCACACAATCTGCTATTTTGTGTGTAATGATGCCAATGTGAAATGTAAGTTAACAAAAATATTTGTGGTGTTTGAATGTTAATTTTGGAATAAGCAACATTCACACTAAATAGTAGGTGATTATGGACGTCAGATTGGTGGCTTTTGTTAGCTCACCTGAGCACAAAGTATTCAAGGTTAGCTTTTGTGGTCAGTCAATGTCCGTCAGGACAAACGTCTGTCCATTCGTCAACATTTTCTTGTGTACACTCCAGGCCCCATGTTCTTGAAAATAAAAATGTTACTTAAGTATAATTTTCATACTAAAACTCAAATTATGCCCATTAGTTTCAATAAGGATTTGAGTATGATACTCAGATTTGAGCCAAAAAACGTACTTAAGTATTTTCGAGAACACAGAACCAGCATCTTCATTTCTTCAGCAATCTCCTTCAAACCTTATGATAATGTTTATAGCCATAACTTCTCGGCCAAGTTGGATTATGGCTGATGTTCGCCAATACAGTCTTGACTTACGACCCTTGAATGATAAAAAATGCCAGATTTCTTTTTGTGTACTCTGTATCATCTTCATTTCTGAATCAATCTTCTTTAAACTTATTGTAATGTTTATAAACATAATCTCTAGGCCAAGTTGGATTATGGTTGATATCTGCCGTGTAGGTCTGAAGTTATGGCCCTGGAACTATAAAAAAAAGCCAGATTTCACTTTATGTGTACTCTTGCATCTTCATTTCTTCAGCAATCTTCTTCAAACTGCATGACGATATATAGCCACAATCTCTCGGCTAAGTTTAGTTATGGCTAATATTTGACTTTTTTTTTCAGGAAAATGCTCAAACAGTTTTCTCATGAGAAACAACAAGGCCTAGAATTCAGATATTTGGTGTGTAACATGGACTTGAGGACCTCTTCCAATTATTGCCCTGGGGTCAAAATTGACCCACCCAAGGAGTCACTTGATTTTATATAGTCTTATATAGGAAATGTTTAAAAAATATCTGGAAACAACAAGGCCTATAGCTCAGATATTTGGTGTGTGTGTCATTGGCTAGTGTTCCTTTACCAAGTTTGTTAAAATCACATGACCCTGGGGTCAAAATTGGCTACATCCAATGCTCACTTGTTTTTACATAGGCTTATATAGGTAGCTATAACCTTCTATTTTGGGGCACAGGTACAGATTTGTTTGTGAAATTCAACTTTGATCATAGATGACTTTGATCATGACCCTGTGACCTACATGTACTTCTGATATTTTAAGCTACGGCCTTCAAATTTGAACCACTTGCACAGTGGCATTGAACTTTGACCTTTGATTACCTTGACCATGACCCAGTGACCTACTTTTGTGTTCGACCCATAGGTATTGTTTGATGTCTGGAATTGAAATGATCTTGCTGTATTACTGTATGGATAATGCATTCGGTATGGCTACAATATATTTGAACAGACAATCAAGGCAATGTTTTTCAGGTGAGCGATTTCAGGGCCATCATGACCCTCTTGTTTTACAGTTTAATGTCATCCTGACTATTACAATAGCGACAGCCAGCATACTT